>JAQSEB010000137.1:1200000-1800000 GCA_030063045.1 Pratylenchus scribneri | reverse complement strand
GACAGAATTCTAATTTGTTGTGAGCCTACGGCTAAAATCACAAAATTAATTTATAAAGGAATTAATTCATTCTATCACAAATTCATCAGAAATCAGAATTAGGGTAATAAATGTCATTAAATTTTCTATGAATTTACTAATTGTAATGTAAATATTCATTAAAATAATTTATATGGAGAAAATAGTGTGCCAAAAAATTCATTGTACCCACCAAACTGCCCCTCTCTCCCATGCATTGAACAGTGCACTCCCAATGGCACAATAGCCAACAACCAAGGCAAAATAGCTGAAAATTGGGAGCTGTGGCCGTTCCCTGTCCTCTTCATCATCATCATCGTCTTCCAGCCGTCTTCTACGCTGTTTTCGACGTTCACGTAATTTCCTGGACATTTTGGTTAATCATTTATTGATCGTCTAATAACCTAGACTCGATGGATTCATCATCCGGTTGCACAATGTAGTCACGAATTGCATCAACAAGGGAGGCTATTTTTAATGAATAATGTTTTTAATTTGGCAAACGAAAATAATTAAACTGGTGTGGGTTTATCCTAAATTCACAAACCAAATATACTAAAAATTGAATAGAGCTGGTCAAGAAAGACGCATTGAATGGTATATAATTTGTTATGGTTTGGTCAACAATTAAAGGGTATTAAACGGTTTAAACTCATTTTGGTTTGGTCAACAATTAAAGGGTATTAAACGGTTTAAACCCATTTTGGTTTGGTCAACAATTAAAGGGTATTAAACGGTTTAAACCTATTTTGGTTTGGTCAACAATTAAAGGGTATTAAACGGTTTAAACCAATTTTGGTTTGGTCGACAATTAAAGTGTATTAAACGGTTTAAACCATTTTTGGTTTGGTCAACAATTAAAGGGTATTAAACGGTTTAAACCATTTTTGGTTTGGTCAACAATTAAAGGGTATTAAACGGTTTAAACCATTTTTGGTTTGGTCAACAATTAAAGGGTATTAAACGGTTTAAACTCATTTTGGTTTGGTCAACAATTAAAGGGTATTAAACGGTTTAAACCCATTTTGGTTTGGTCAACAATTAAAGGGTATTAAACGGTTTAAACCAATTTTGGTTTGGTCGAAAATTAAAGTGTATTAAACGGTTTAAACCATTTTTGGTTTGGTCGACAATTAAAGTGTATTAAACGGTTTAAACCCATTTTGGTTTGGTCAACAATTAAAGGGTATTAAACGGTTTAAACCCATTTTGGTTTAATGGTTCAAAACTAATTTAGAATTGGTTAAACCCAAAGCCAAAACATAATCAACGAGATCTATCCATTAAATATATGGTTTGGTTCTAGAATAAAAAAAATCATTATAAACATAATCTTTGCCTTTTTCAATGTTTTCTCGACATTTTAATTCCATTTTAAATTTATTTTTCCATTTTAATTCTCCCCCTATTACTCAAATTACCAGCCCAAGTGAATATGGCCAATATTTTCCCATATGTTTTGATGACTAAATCCGATAGGAATTTGCCAATATCCGCTGCCGTAATGAACATCAACGGAATTCCCAAAAGACCATAAAAAACTGTGAATAGCAAAAATTATTGTAAAATTAGGTAATTAAATTATTTGTTGCCTGTGAATATTCGTCCCGCATCGGTCAATGGCGTCAAATGGTCGTAACCTTAAAAAATATGTATGCGATTATGCGGACGCTAAAATTCATACAGGATGACTGTTTGGTAATTTTTGTAATTTTCTATCAAGTTGAATTTTTGTTTATTAAAAATTTATTTTAATTACCTGCGGCATAATTTTTCCTTTCTTTATTATTAACAAATGGACACTTTTTAGAATCCTTTTCCTTTCTTATTTTACCGTAAATTTCCTCTCCATTTTTTGATGTTAGCCCAAGGCCTAAGGTCACCATGCTTGAATTAAATTCATAAACTAACCTGTAGAAGTGATCACAGTCAATGCATAAAGGCTTGAGGCCGCAAATGTCCACTGTAAATGTGAAATTGGATTTTGGGCCAAGCAAATCTATTTATTTGTCACCTTTGTTGAAAGACTCTGCTCGGAATCGGTCCACATCTGCGCCTCCGGTGTGAACCTTTCATCATATTCATGTGTCCGGGAAAGAACGGAAAGCAGAGGGCGCATTCGTCGTTCCACATTGTTTGCATCCAACCCACCAGCCGATCGGCAAATTGCCATTGTCTCGTTCATAATTAATTCATCTGTAAAATGTTCCGGAAAGATTTTAATTAAATTGTTTCCGGAAAGATTTTAATTAAGTTTTCCGGAAAGATTTTAATTAAATTTTCCGGAAAGATTTTAATTAAATTTTCCGGAAAGATTTTAATTAAATTTTCCGGAAAGATTTTAATTAAATTTTCCGGAAAGATTTTAATTAAATTTTCCGGAAAGATTTTAATTAAATTTTCCGGAAAGATTTTAATTAAATTTTCCGGAAAGATTTTAATTAAATTTTCCGGAAAGATTTTAATTAAGTTTTCCGGAAAGATTTTAATTAAATTTTCCGGAAAGATTTTAATTAAGTTTTCCGGAAAGATTTTAATTAAGTTTTCCGGAAAGATTTTAATTAAGTTTTCCGGAAAGATTTTAATTAAATTTTCCGGAAAGATTTTAATTAAATTTTCCGGAAAGATTTTAATTAAATTTTCCGGAAAGATTTTAATTAAATTTTCCGGAAAGATTTTAATTAAATTTTCCGGAAAGATTTTAATTAAATTTTCCGGAAAGATTTTAATTAAATTTTCCGGAAAGATTTTAATTAAATTTTCCGGAAAGATTTTAATTAAATTTTCCGGAAAGATTTTAATTAAATTTTCCGGAAAGATTTTAATTAAGTTTTCCGGAAAGATTTTAATTAAATTTTCCGGAAAGATTTTAATTAAGTTTTCCGGAAAGATTTTAATTAAGTTTTCCGGAAAGATTTTAATTAAGTTTTCCGGAAAGATTTTAATTAAATTTTCCGGAAAGATTTTAATTAAATTTTCCGGAAAGATTTTAATTAAATTTTCCGGAAAGATTTTAATTAAATTTTCCGGAAAGATTTTAATTAAATTTTCCGGAAAGATTTTAATTAAATTTTCCGGAAAGATTTTAATTAAATTTTCCGGAAAGATTTTAATTAAATTTTCCGGAAAGATTTTAATTAAATTTTCCGGAAAGATTTTAATTAAATAATATAATTCACGACTGCCCTTTTTTCTTTTGCTCTTTTAACTCACAAATATGCAAAATTTGTGCCAATTTATTTCTGCGCTGTTCCAATTCATTGTCGGCCTCAAGAAATATGAAAATGATTGCCCCAAATGAAATGTAGGTAAAAAGCAGAATATTCAGCCCAACATGGGGAAGCAAAATTTTCAAATATTTGAGCGTTTTTTGCAAAAAAGTTTCCTTTTCGCCTGACTATAAAATTTAATTTGACTCAAAAAATATTCGGAAAGAAAAATGACCTGATCCGTTTGGCCACTCATCTCATCAAAATCTTCGTAATGTCGACGGAATTCATCGTCACCCCATTTCACGCCTCGCGGAGGTGCCAATGGCGTTTCTGTGGATGTGCCAAAAATGAGTTGAGGGTGGCGAGGGTGGATTGGGGTGTTGTGTTTACCCTTTCATTTCACCCCAAATTCGGCCCATTTTTGAGGCCCCAAATTTCTTTTATTTTGAGGCTCAGATTTCCGTGAGAATTTTTGAGTATTGTTAACCCATTTCTGCATTTCCCCCCTCACAATAATTAAAACTTTTTAATATATATTATTCGTTATTTTTTATTTTTAAATTTTATTTTATTCCACAAAAAATTGTTGCCATTCTCCATCAAAAAATGTAGTTGCCCTTTTCAACTCTTTCAATTGCTTTTGTTTTATCATTTTTTGTCACGCCAAAAGCATTCCCGGCCAACTCCCCTGGGACAGATTGAAGAATTAAACTGACTGACACATTGACCCCCCTCATTCATCCGTCCTTCTTTTTTTGACAGACAAAAAGACATGGATTTGTCAAAAGGGGAAATTGGCCATATTTGATGATAAAGGCTTGAAGCCATTTAATATAAACTTGATGGAGTGTGGAACTGATTTGAATATTTTAATTTAAAATTGGATAAAGCAGAAAATTTACTATCAAATAGAGAAAAGAATTCATTTTATAAATCAATTTTGTAACAAATTATTAATAAATTTGTCAAAAAAATGTAAAAAATGACTATTTTCATTCATTAAAATTAGCATAATTTTGTTTATTAAATACGAAATAAATTCAATCATATTTAATAGATAATTTTCTTCATTATCCAATTTAGAATTAAAATTATTTACACCAATTTAGCCAAAGGCTAGGCTTCTACAAATCCGTTTTAAACCAGATTTTCCCAACAGCTTTCGGATTTTTCAAAAAACTTCGTTTTTCGGTTTCACTTGTTTTCAGTAATTTTAGCAAAAATTTTCAATTCGGTTATTGAAATTCTGAAACCGATACCGAAAGCGGACATTAACAACCTTTATTAAATGGCTTCAAATCAGTGCATTTTTGTCACCCAACATTATGGAAGAGCCAATAGACTTACCAAAGGAAGGGCGCGAGCCTGAACGCGAACGGGGAAGTGGTGGCGGTTGGATGGATGCTGCCAACGAGGCACGGCCTCCAAACCAATTCCGGTCAAGACTGCATTCCGTGAGGCGTCGCGTGAAGGCGGCAGCCCCGGTTGAACCCATTTTTGGCTTATTTAAGCACTAATGAAGGTGAATAAAAACACAGGTGGATTTAATATGAGAATGAATCGAAAATAGACAGGATGGGCCACAAGTTTTGGCTGATGCTTGGGGAAAGGTTTGGTTGTGGAGGAAATGACTTATTGTCGAGAGGGGAAGAAGAATGGAAAGGGTCCTTGTCCTTGGCTGCAAAATTGAGTGTAGGCAACAAATAGCTGTGGATGAGGGGGCTTCGGCAGCGGCGCCTCCAGCAAATGAGATTTTGGCGGCTGGCGCCCGGGGGGCGATGGATAACCGTGAGGATGGGGGCCTATGGATGTGCTCTTTGCTATTTTACCCCGAAATGCTTTTTGGCTGCTCGATTTGCTGTTGTTCTCTCCTTTATTGAGTTTTCATGTGTCCCATTGGGCCAATTGTTCCCCTAATTCCATTCCATTCATTCCTCCCTTCCTATCTTTCAGATTTTTTCATTAATTTCATTCAACTCAAGTTTAATTTAATTAGTGTTTTTAAGCCATTCCCTTCCGAAGTATCCAATTGGTGTCCTTTTATTAGGCCATTCCCTCTTCTATTAAGATAAGTGTCCTCGTTTATCGCTGTTTATAATAAACTAATCAAAATTTGAACTAATTTTGATAATTTTAATATCAAATTAAAGAGCAGACTTTTGGCTATTTAGCGTTATTAATTTATTTAAATAGTTCAGAATGATGAAGTTTTGCTCAAAAAACCATTTTCTATTATCTTTTAGCCAAATTTTCATTGATTTTTTTAGACACAATTTCATCAATTCTGAACCAATTAAAATAAAATTAATATTATTTGATAGCCAAAAGTATGCTCTTTAATTTGATAATAAAATAATCAAAATTGGTTCATCCCTAGATGGATTATTATAAATGACGGAAAGTTGGACTGCCCCAATCTCCTTTACCTGTCATTGAAGATGATTGCAATGTTTGTGTGGTCATTTTACGGGAGGGCACCTCCGATGATGGTGCCGTCGTTTGTAACGTAATCGACTGCCTTCCAGTTTTGGTGAACGAGATCAATTCGGGTGCCAATGGGATTGGTGGACGAGAGGCAGCGGAACGGAGTAGTTGATTGTAGTTGTGGAGGGCAACATGGGCAGCGGCTGAAGAACCCATCTGTTTGTTACTGTACTGATTGTGAGCCTTGCTGATGAGACTATAGTAAAAGAATAGGAAAGGGAGCCTCTAGGTATACAGTAGTTAATCCGATTCGCTCGCTGCAACTTTTGAAAATTAAAAAAAAATACTTAAATTATTGATAAATTTATGAAATATTGAATTATATTTGGTAGAAAAAACTCTCATCATTTATTCCATAAAATTTTCATTATTTTATGATGTTTTATATTTTTATATTAATTTTGAAAATCATTGTTCAAAGGAAAACCCAGATCTTTTTACATTTACCTTTGAAATAAATAAATATACAGAATTTAACCTATTTTAATTTCCCTTTAGGAATTATTATTTTCAACTTCTTAAAAATTGGGAAAATTTGGAATCTAACTCCTTAATTTTTGGACACATTTTTGGACAGATTATAGCGGGTTTTATAGAGTTTTAGGAACTAAGAAAATGCAATAAAATTTTATAAAATTCCCCCTGTCAAGTGCTATCTATGGTCGAAAGCAGGGAATTATTCGATGGTATTTAAAAAATGAAACATTCAATTTATTGATTAAAATTTAAGGATAAATAAAATTTTTTGCAGTTGAAAGGGAAATTTTCTCTCAATTACAGTAACGATTATTTTATCTTCAGGCCCTATGGATGGAATTGTAATAATTTTATTTGATTGTGGAGGATTTGTATTCGGATTCGGAGACAATATGAAAGGGAAATAAGAAAGGGGGAAGGGTGGATGGCACACAAATCTGATTAGCGCAAAGAATTGGGGGCCAGATGGACCCTAAGAAAATATTGGCAGGAGTGGCACAAATTTGGAAGCCAATGAATTTGCCTTCAAAGCAACAAAGAAAATGCATGAAAATAAATCCAAGGAGGGGATTGACTGACAAGACAGCCCTTTGTGCCCTTCCTTTTTCCGGCAATAATATCCACAACGACGGCATTCAGAAGGAAAAAAAAAGACATTTTTGTGTGGCAAAATGGAAAGGCACACCAATCCCAATGGCACTCAATGGGCGGACAAAGGCGGAAAGCAGGGGCAAGGGACACATTTGGGACCTCCATTTTGTGGCCATTTTCTTACGCCAACCACCCCACAGGGTTGAAGGACAAATTTGTATATCTCCGCGAAGTGAACGCCGAGACTGGGATTGAGTTTCAGATGGATGGATTGGAAGTTGGAATTCGAAGTCAAAAGAGGAAACGGGAAGTCAAACGGAAGGAAGGAAATATTTGGAATATATATGAATATTGGATATGGAAGTGGATAATCGGCTATGAATATTAGCTTTAATTTTAGCAAAATATTTCCTAATTTGGATGAATTGATTAGAGAAAGAATTTATGAATTTGATAGAAGTTGGCAAATTTAAAAAAAAAACTGCAAAATAGCAAATTCTTTAACGGTTTCTTGGCCATAATTTCTAAAATTTCATTTTACCTCATTTTTTTTATCCCACTTTATTTTTTAACCCCAAAAAATAGTTTTTGAATCAAAATTGGTACATTCTTTGATATGGCTAGAAATTGGCTACTCCGATTTTTTTTCCATACAATGCCTTAAAATTTTGCTAATTTCCTCTTTTATTTATCAAATTTCACAAAATTTTCTCCAAATAATACTTTCTTCATAATTCATTCTATTTATTTCTTCCACCTACCGGCTGTCACTTTCATCCTCCTCTTATATTTCCTTTCTACCAGCCGCCTCCGGTCAGCCAACCAACCAACCCTTGATGAATCGATCCAGTCGATATTCCCCTAATTCATTCCACAGCCCCCAATTTTATATCCATTCAACAGAGCAATATATGTGTCCATTTTTGAGGTGAAAATAAATAATAAATCCACATCCAATTTTATAATAAATTCCAAAACTAATTTTATAATTTTCATTGAATATATTATTTAATTTTTAGGAAAAAAACATTGATTTCGGAAAACTTTTCACATCAAAAAAATTTTTTTAATCCATATAAGATGGCCAAATCAGCAGGCTCCTTTAAGATTCCTATCCTCCGAGGTCTAATTAATATGATCTTAATATAACCTTAAAACTAATCTATGTCCTAAAATTTTGTTATGGCCATTTTATATGACCTCAAGAAAGATTATTTTTCGTCGCGGAAAGTTTTTTTGCAATTGTTTATTTTCTTTTGCAAATTCAATTCACCTCATCCCCCCCCCCCCTCCAATTTCAATGAATCATCCAATCCAATTTCCTTCCCTATTCTTTTTTCTAGATTCTTGATCATCCCATCATCATTCTCGCGAGACCAATTTCCTCATCATTTTTCCTATATTCCCATTTTATTTTTCACTTTCAGCCATCGACTTATTCCCAGCGGCATAAATCCATACAAATGGCAAGCAGTTCAACGCCTCCAACTTCATCAACTGTGGCAGGGGAAGAGGAAAAGCGTGAAAGTGTGGCCCAAAGTTAGTCATAAAAATTCTCTATTTCCTTCAAAATTTCTCCTTTCCTCCCAAATTTCAGTTGCAGCCCGTCTTCGACAAGGTGAAGATTTCAAATTAGCATATTCCCTGCAAGAGGAGGAATTTCGCGCACATTATTCAAAGAATCGGGACGAACGGGCGAATATGGCAAAAGATGGGAAATTAAGTCGAAAAGAACAATTGGAAGAATTGGAAAGGATGGAAAAGGAACGAATTGAAATGTGGGTTCTATTCGAAACATATTTATTTTGAGACCGAAAAAAACAATAAAATTATAAAAAAAACATTTAATTTGTCGAAAAAAAGGTACAATATAATGATTTAAGAAAGGGTTTATCCTACATTCACAAACCAAATATATCCAAAATTGGATAGAGCTGGTCAAAAAGACGCATTGAACGGTTTAAACCAATTTTGGTTTGGTCAACAATTAAAGGGTATTAAACGGTTAAACCATTTTGGTTTAATGGTTCAAAACTATTCGACATTTTCAAAACTTTTTCGCCAAATTGTATATATCCATTTTTTTATTGAAAATTTTTATTGTATTTTAGTGCGCGAATGGACGAACAAATGGCATTGGAATTGGCCAAGGCAATGGAGGAGGAGGAGAGGCGAGCCCGAATGGAGCAAGCAAAAAAAGATGCGGAATTGGCCAAACAAATGCAAAATGAATTGTTGATGAGGGACGATCAGCCATTTAATTTTAAGACCAAATAAGGGAAGAAACATATATCATTAATTTGTGACTTTGTTTTGTCAATGTTTTCTTAAACTTTTATTAATTTTTTTTTACTTGATTTTGGTTCAGAAAAATGTATTTCACTAGTAATATGAAATTTTTTGTTTTTTAAATTTGATGATTTTAAACCATTTAGTAATGGGAAATATTTAAATTACCCAGATAATCATTGAATAAATCTCTATATCTCACCCAGTTTTTCATGTCGAAAAGTAAACTTTTTGAGGCCATAAATATGGCCATAACAAAGTGTTGTAATTTAATATTATGCTTAGTTAGATTATAATCTTGGCTTTAAAAGCTTTTATAGGGTAGGCTTTATAAAGGGGCCATTTTGGTAATGTTTTCTGACATTAAATGTTAGTTTTTACTCGAAAATTTATTGGTAAATTAAAAAAATCAATCATAATTAAAAATTCCATCCCATCCAATTTGCCTTTTTATTGAAAATATTAATTAATCCAAAAATGAATATAAATTGATCATTTTCCAACATAATTTGCTGAGAAAGTGAAAATTTCCTTTCATTTTCGGTCATCGCCAATCCCGTTAAATTGTTTTGTATCTGCATAAAAGAAATGCATTCATCAGCCTAATTCGCCCCTATTCAATTCCATTCATTCAATTCATTCACTTATCCATTTGGAAGGCATCAACTTGTCCACACATTTTGGCGTGCACATTTTCGCGCATCGCCCATCTTCCCTCCTCCTCCTCCAAATAACCACAACAACCCCCGCAGGGGACGAATTTATTATTATTAATGCAGAATGGGGAGGGGAAAGAAGTGTGTTGAGAAGGACCCACCTCCTCACTGCTGCTGTAGAACGCCATCCGGAATGTGTTTGGTGTGTGTGTGAGTGTGAAGTTGGCGCCAGCCGATCCATTCAATTAGCCAGCCAGCCTGCCTTCCCCAAGGCACTTTCTCCTGCCCCCAAAGGCACTTTCTCCCCCAAGGTGCTTTTCCCCCCAAGGCACTTTCTCCTTCCCCCAAGGCGCTTTCTCCCCCAAAGGCACTTTCTCCCCTAGGGCGCTTTCTCCCAAGGAGATTTCCCCTTTCTTTGATCATTTCTCCACAGTCCGCCTTCCCTTTTTCCCCCTCCAGCGTGAATGACACTTCCCCCACCCTCAAGTCAGCCTTCTTAATTGGCAACGCTTGAGGCTTGACCATTCCCTCCTCAACTCCCCCCCCCCCACTTTTGGTGCTGTTCCACTCTTTTCAATCCCCCAAAATCCACCCCCATTCCCACCTCCTTCACTTTCACCCTCATTCCCCAATTAATCCCCTAATCGGCTTCTTCTCCATGCATTTTTAGAAGGCGGCTTTCCTTCAATTTCAATCACCCTGTTGAAGCCCTCAAAAATTTCCCTTCCCAATTTTGCCTTCAGCAAAATGTTCTATTCCCTTTCATTCCGCCTTTCAACAATTCCAACAATAATTCTGCCGAGATGAGAATAATGGCTAAATTGGCTTTCCTGCACATTTTTGTACTCATTTTTGGCCTTCACTTGGTGTCAGCATTGTTGAGTCGAAGGGCGAAATGCGCCATTGAATGTTACGCAAAATGCGCGAATGCAGGAACGCCAAAGGCATGTGACTATGCATATTGCATATTGGGTTTTTGGCCAATATTTCAATGAGGCAATAGCCAATTTTTTAAAGTAATATTCCATTCGAAAGAGCTGAGTTTCCTCGATAAAAAGGTCCTATTATAATTTTATTTTTAAACTCATTTTAAAATAGATTAGGTATCAAAATTGAAATTTAAACAAAAGGGTACTTCGTATAAAAGAATTTTTTCTCCCAATAATTTCTTATTTAAAAAATTATTTATAGATAATTTTATAGAGGAAATACAACTTTTTCAAATGGTATATAATATTTATAGATTGGCTTTAGCCTCTATGATATATAGGCCAAAAAGATTTGTTATATTTCTCATTTTCAAGCAATTGGTATTGACTATTGAGTGCTTGTATTGGTTTTTGGCCCGTATCTTTAAGAGGCAAATGCCAATTTTTGAAAGTAATAAAATAAACCATTCGAAAGGGCTTGCCTTACTCTATAAAAAGGATATATTAAAATTTTATTAATTTTTAAAATTAAAAATGAGAATTCATTTAAAACTCTGTGAACGCGAACTACTTGAGTCGATTGGAAAAATTCTCTAAATTATTCTAAAATTGAATCTATTTATATTTATTAATGCCATTTTGTAGGCGGAAACTCAGCCCTTTATTAAAATATATCACTTTTCTAAATTGGCATTCGTTTCTATGAGATATAGGCAAAAAATTGTTGAAGTTTCGCAACTAGTTTGACATTGAGTGCTTGCATCGGTTTTTAGCTCATAATTTAATGAGGCAAATGTCCATTTTTAAAAGCTATAAATCAATCGAAAGAGCTAAATTTCATCTGCAAAGTATATCAAAATTTAGTAAAATACTAAATTAAAAAATTAGAATTTAATTTAATATTTAAAATTTAGTGAATGGGAACAACATAAATAAATAATTCGGAAAAATACTTTATTCTCTAAATAAATTTGTTATTAAAAAATTAATTTTTTAAGCCTTTTTGTACAAGAAACTCAGAGATGAGATCTTTGAAATGGATTTATCGCTTTCAAAATTGACTATTACCTCGTTGAGATATAGACCAAAATCAATGTTGTAAATTTCCAAGCGATTTCGATTTCTAATTCTATTTGGTTTTGTATTCTTTTTTTAGGCCGTCTATTGCAATTGCCCAGTGAACATCGAAATGGATGAATGCAATTCAATTAATGAAAATTTACTGACGGGTTTGTCCTCAAAATTTGATGTAAATTGGATAAATTTATGACTCATCAGAGAAAACAGTGGAAAGGCTGATCGAATCGGAGAGTAGCTACAAAGATGTGCGCACAATTTTGATGCGAGTCGAATCCGTTCCCAATGCATTCATCTACATTTTTGAATTCTCCGTTCAAAGTGCCGAAAGGCCCATCTGGACATTTGCGGTATGTGATTAACTCAAATTTTACACCGTTTAAAATAACTCTATAAGAAATGAATAAATTTTTGATGATTTTATTATCAAATTAAAGAGCAGACTTTTGGCTATCAAATGAAATTAATTTTATTTAAATTGGTTCAGAATTTATAAAGTAATGCCCAAAAATTAATGACAATTTGACAAATCCATAGTAAGGTCGTTTTAAATGGTCTTTTTGGCCACAACTTCATTAATTCCGAACCAATTTATATAAAATTAATATTATTTAATAGCCAAAAGTCTACTCTTTTATTCGATAATAAAATCATCTAAATTCATTTTAATCCTTGATGAATTATTATATGTAAATGGCGGCAAGTTGGCCCGAATTGCCATCACATTTTCGCTATATTTAAATTTCCTCCATTTTCAATAGGGCGCATCCTCCGCTCCCCAAATCACGTTGGCACTTCCGGATGCTTGCCGTGACTATCAATTTCGCCTTCTCGTCGTTCTCCGTTCCACGGATCCAATCAATCATTTGGTTGTGTTTCGTCCAAAGGCCATTCCCGCCCAATTCCCGCCATTCATTGTGCCAAAGGAATCGGTCGGTACAAAATTAGACCACATTTTATGGCTACCTTTTATCATAGATTCATATGGATCGACCAAAACAGTCGGGCGATGGTCAAACATTGCATTTCTCAATCAGTTGGCAACATCCAGCCGGCTACGATGACACCGACATTTATGGATATTCTCCGCCAACGGCCTATCCAATCCGGTGCCAAACGCCGGAGGATAGACTCAGTCAACCCCGGCTTGAATTAGTCCAAGGTGGAGCCAGCCTTCATTTGGCCCTTCCCGTCGATGTTCTACAAGAAAGGTGAAGGAAAATTTTGATGGGGAAATTAATTATTTGTTGAAAATAACGGTTTTATATCCAATCAATAGATCTTATTAAGACGCATCATTTGATTATATTTTGGTTTGGGTTTAGCCAATTCGAACATAGTTTCAAACCATTAAACCAAAATTGGTTTAAACCGTTTAATACTCTTTAATTGTTGACCAAACCAAAATGGGTTTAAACCGTTTAATACCCTTTAATTGTTGACCAAACCAAAATGGGTTTAAACCGTTTAATACCCTTTAATTGTTGACCAAACCAAAATGGGTTTAAACCGTTTAATACCTTTTAATTGTTGACCAAACCAAAATGTGTTTAAACCGTTTAATACCCTTTAATTGTTGACCAAACCAAAATGGGTTTAAACCGTTTAATACCCTTTAATTGTTGACCAAACCAAAATGGGTTTAGACCGTTTAATACCCTTTAATTGTTGACCAAACCAAAATGGGTTTAGACCGCTTAATACCCTTTAATTGTTGACCAAACCATAACAAATTATATACCATTCAATGCGTCCATCTTGAGCAGCTATATCCAATTTTGGTATACTTGTTTTGAGAATTTATAATTAACCTCCTTAAATTATTATAATTATATCAGCTGTATATGAACTCCTTTTTTTGAAAATTAAATTCTATTAAATTTAAGGTGCCGAATTTATATGGAAGTGCGAATGTTGCCAAGGCAAGTTTGATGGATTCATTTGTGACTTCTATTCTTATTTTGCATTTATTTTAAACTTTTTATTTCCCCTTATTTTAGATGCGTTCGAATTGAACCATTCGACATTCAAATTTCCGTTGAATTGGACTGCCAAAAATTCCCAAATTTGCGATATTGTAGAAAAGGTGACAAATGAAATTTTCATAATTTCACTTCTATATTGACCATACTCAGAAGATCAAAGTCCTCAATGCACGGATGTGGTGGATTTATGGGGCAAAGAGAATGGAAAGGCAATTGTTGTTTGGCAAAAGCCAGGCAATAATAATAATCAACAACCATGGATGGGCATTCTTCCCCTTTTTTATGTGCTCAATTGGGGGCCAGCCCAATCCCAGGTGAACATATTTGGAAAATAATTATTTAATTTGCCGAAAAACATTTAATTTACCGAATAGAAGGTAAATAGTATCAAAATAATTATGGTTTAAGCAAGGGTTTGCTCTATATTCCCAAACCAAATATACCAAAAATTGGATAGAGCTGGTTAAGGCGCATTGAATGTTATATAATTTGTTATGGTTTGCCCAAAAATAAAAAGGTTTAAAACCAAAATTCAAAGGTGGCACTTTTTAAGATATTCATTTCAATTAAATTGTATATTACTTTTTGGTATTGTTTTAAAACCAAAAAATTTTTATAAAAAATAATAGAGCTCATCAAACTGCTTCGATTGGTATAATTTTTTCCATGGTTTGACCAAAAATAAAAAGGTTTTAAACCAAAATACCAATGTAGTACTTTTTAGAATATTCTTTTCGATTAAAATGTTTATTATCATTTTGTATAGGTTTAAAACAAATTAAATTTTATAAAAAATAATAGAGCTCATCAAACTGCTTCGATTGATATAATTTTTGGCATAATTTAATCAAAAATGGAAAGGTTTTAAACCAAAATACAAATGTAGCACTTTTTATAATATTCCTTTCAATTAAATTGTTAATTACTTTTTGGTATTGTTTTAAAACCAATAAATTTTTATAAAAAATAATAGAGTAAATCAAACTGCTTAGATTAGTATAATTTTTTCCATGATTTAAGCAAAAATAAAAAGGTTTTAAACCAAAATATAATGTGGCACTTTTTAGAATATTCGTTTCAATTAAATTGTTTATTACATTTTTGTATTGGTTTAAAAAACCAATTAAATTTTACAAAAATAATTGAGCCCATCAAACTGCTTTTAATTGTATAATTTTTGACTTGGTTCAATCAAAAATGAAAAAGGTTTTAAACCAAAATACAAAATTGGTACTTTTTGGAATATTCATTTCAATTAAATTATTTATCACATTTTAGTATTGGTTTAAAACCAATTAAATTTTATAAAAAATAATAGAGCTCATCAAACTGCTTCGATTGGTATAGTTTTTGGCATAATTTAATCAAAAATAAATTAGTTTTAAACCAAAATACAAAATTGGCACTTTTTAGAATATTCATTGCAATTAAATTGTTTATAACATTTTTATATAGGTTTAAAACCAATTATATTTTATAAAAAATAATAAAGCTCATGAAACTGCTTAGATTGGTATAATTTTCCCTTGGTGTGGTCATAAAAAAGGCTTTAAACCAAAATATAATGTGGCACTTTTTATAATATTCATTTCAATTAAATTGTTTATTACATTTTTATATAGGTTTAAAATCAATTTAATTTTTGTAAAAATAATAGGGCTCATCAAACTGCTTAGATTGATATAATTTTTGGCATAATTTAATCAAAAATGGAAAGGTTTTAAACCAAAATACAAATGTAGCACTTTTTATAATATTCCTTTCAATTAAATTGTTAATTACTTTTTGGTATTGTTTTAAAACCAATAAATTTTTATAAAAAATAATAGAGTAAATCAAACTGCTTAGATTAGTATAATTTTTTCCATGATTTAAGCAAAAATAAAAAGGTTTTAAACCAAAATATAATGTGGCACTTTTTAGAATATTCGTTTCAATTAAATTGTTTATTACATTTTTGTATTGGTTTAAAAAACCAATTAAATTTTACAAAAATAATTGAGCCCATCAAACTGCTTTTAATTGTATAATTTTTGACTTGGTTCAATCAAAAATGAAAAAGGTTTTAAACCAAAATACAAAATTGGTACTTTTTGGAATATTCATTTCAATTAAATTATTTATCACATTTTAGTATTGGTTTAAAACCAATTAAATTTTATAAAAAATAATAGAGCTCATCAAACTGCTTCGATTGGTATAGTTTTTGGCATAATTTAATCAAAAATAAATTAGTTTTAAACCAAAATACAAAATTGGCACTTTTTAGAATATTCATTGCAATTAAATTGTTTATAACATTTTTATATAGGTTTAAAACCAATTATATTTTATAAAAAATAATAAAGCTCATGAAACTGCTTAGATTGGTATAATTTTCCCTTGGTGTGGTCATAAAAAAGGCTTTAAACCAAAATATAATGTGGCACTTTTTATAATATTCATTTCAATTAAATTGTTTATTACATTTTTATATAGGTTTAAAATCAATTTAATTTTTGTAAAAATAATAGGGCTCATCAAACTGCTTAGATTGATATAATTTTTTCCAAGACTGGTTTAAAAATAAAATGGTTTTAAACCAAAATATAAAGTGGCTCTTTTTAAAATATTCATTTCAATTAAATTGTTTATTACATTTTGTATTGGTTTAAAACCAATAAATTTTTATAAAAATAATAGAGTATATCAAGATGCTTCGATTGGTATAATTTTTGGAATAATTTAATCAAAAAATGAAAAGGTTTTAAACCAAAATACAAAATTGGCACTTTATAAAATATTCCTTTCAATTAAATTGTTTATTATTTTTTGTATAGGTTTAAACCAATTAAATTTTATAAAAAATAATAGAGCCCATCAAGTTGCTTCGATTGATATAATTTTTTCCATGGTTTGACCAAAAATAAAATGGTTTTAAACCAAAATAAAAATTGGCATTTTTAGAATATTCATTTCAATTAAATTGTTTATTACATTTTGTATTGGTTTAAAACCATTTAAATTTTATAAAAAATAATAGAGCACATCAACTGCTTAGATTGGTATAATTTTTGGAATAATTTAATCAAAAATGGAAAGGTTTTAAACCAAAAATACAAAGTGGCACTTTTTAGTATATTCATTTCAATTAAATTGTTTATTACTTTTTGGTATTGGTTTAAAACCAATTATATTTTATAAAAAATAATAAAGCTCATGAAACTGCTTAGATTGGTATAATTTTCCCTTGGTGTGGTCATAAAAAAGGCTTTAAACCAAAATATAATGTGGCACTTCGGTTTAAACCCATTTTGGTTTGGTCAACAATTAAAGGGTATTAAACGGTTTAAACCAATTTTGGTTTGGTCAACAATTAAAGGGTATTAAACGGTTTAAACCCATTTTGGTTTAATGGTTCAAAACTAAATTAGAATTGGCTAAACCCAAGCCAAAACATAATCAAATGATGCTTCTTGATGAAATCTATCGATGGAATATAATGTTTATGGATCTTGGATAAATTTCTGAACCGCTTTTGACAAATAAAATATTTCCATTGTTAAAGGGTACCCCTCCGTTTGTGACCCGTCGAATTGTACAAAATGAGCAAATTCGGGTCCCAGGCAACACAACAAAAGCCGAATTGCAGCCATTGCCCGGCGTCCAATATGGACTACAAATTTGTGCATTTTATACGGAAAAGGAATGGATGGAACAAAAACAAATGGATGAGGAGCAAAATCCATTCCACATTGTTCCGGTTATCCCGTTCACATGTACACCATGCCAAAATAGGGCATCGGCGGATGGTTGTATAGATTGCTCAAAAATTGAGGAGAGTAGCAGTAGCACACAAAAGGTGGGTGGAATAATTCTTTTTTGGGTGATTAGTTTTGAGGCATTTTGCCACTTTTCAATCATATTTGGCCATTTTTGTTAGGGTAATTCCCACATCTTTCTTCTACAATGTGAATATATTCATGATTTAGCATTTGGCTTTAAATATTTATTTAAATTGGACAAAAATATTAGGGGCAATATTTTTGCTTATTAATAGAGTCTAATAATTATGAAAACTGGAGATTTCAGTACAAACTTTCTGGTCCTTTATTTTGGCAATAGCTCAAAGAGAAGTAACCAATTCAGGAAAGGGATATGACATTCAAAAACCCTAACAAATGTCCTTCAAAAAGTGGCGAATAATTAAAATAATTTATGAAATAAGTGACATTTCCTCAAAGAAATCAAGTGTTTTTCAATCCAAGTAATATTAAAAAATTTTTAAAGTTTGAATTTATAAAATTTAAAATAGCCAAATTGTAGACTTTACTCTGGGCTTTAAAATGATATTTCGCCTTCCCAAATTGGTTGTTATCTCAATGATCTATGGGCAAAAAGAACGGGCCTAGATATTAAATAATAATAATAGTACTGAAACTTTCCTTACTTGCCTATTTTTTAGCCATCCATTGAAAAAGTTTTCTGAAAATTAAATAAAACGAAAAGATGTTGAAAATTCAATTCAGAAAAGAAATAAAATTTAGAATTTTTTGATGGACCCTCAGGGATTAAATTTTGTAATCTGTTCTTTATTTTATGAATCCAAAATTCAGCAGATGCCAATTTCAACTCCAACTTTGGTGGCCCAAACCCCGGATCCAGTTGAATGCATTGGGCCAATCTGCGCTGCTGCCAATCATTCCTCGGTGCATTTCATTTCATCGGATACCGTAGTTTTGGATGTTTTCGGTGCAAAAGTGTCCGTGCCAATGCCAAGCAGCAGTGAAAGCACGGAAATTCCAACAACCACAACCAAAAGATGGTGGGAAGGAAAGTGAAGAAGGAAGAGAAGAAAGAGGATGATGATGATGATGGAAGAAGGAAAAATGAAGAGATTCTTCCAGGCGAAAGGCCATTCAAGCAAAGGCATTCGAAAACGGTGAGATAAATTTGGAAAAAAAATGGAAAATATTTAATTGGCCAAAATACTTTGATTTGTTTGTAGGAAATTTTCATATTAGAAAATATTCTTTTTGAGGCCATAAATATTGACCTTATTAACAAAAAGCGTTGGGACTTAAGATTAAATTTTGGGTATGGTACTATTAGGGCTAGAAGCAGAATAAGCGCAAAGTTTTATGACTTTGAGGATGTTTTCAATATTTTTTCCTGAAAATTAAATCGAAAAAACTGCAAAAGAAAATGTTGTCATTAAATTTAGCATTTGCCGGATCAACCAATTGTTTTAAATGAAAGTGAGGAGACAAAGTCGACTACTACGGTACTGGAATTAACCAATGGGGACGAGGAAATGAACAAAACAACAATGATGATGATTGGCAGAGAAGAGGCAAAATTGGGCAATCAAATGCCAAAATGTGAGGAAGAAGACGTGAAGAATATGAAATGGAGGATGAGAGGGGACGAATGGAAGAAGACTGATGATGAAGGGAAGAAGAAGGAAGAGGGGGATGAGAAGAAGAAGAAGCAATATCAAGGGAAGGAGGGTGAAGAAGAAATTAGGAAAAATAAGACGATTATGGAGGAACGGAGAGAAGAAAATGTGAAAAGCGGAAAAGAAGAAGTAAATCAACCGAAAATAAAAATAACACAAAGAAGAAGGGATGAAGAAGAAAATGGAAGCGAAATTTATAAATTGACGGAAAATGGGAAGAATATTAGCGCCGAGAATTTTGCCGAAAATGAAGCATTAAAAATCGGGCAAATTGGCAATAATCATCAAAAGAATCAGAGACGATTGCATCAACCAAAATTGACGACGGAGGAGAAAATTGATGGAGAAGAAGGCACAAAAGAAAGAGGGGAAGCAACAATTTCGGTATCAACAATGAAAATGGAAACATTTGGCACAACAAAACGGATTGATGATGCCAACAGCAGAAGTCAATCATCATCGACGGTTAGGGAATTAATTTGACGAAAAATTGAGTAGATAATGTCAAAATATTATAATGGTTTAAGATGGGTTTGTCCTACATTCACAAACCATAAACCTAAAATTGGATAGAGCTGGTCTAAACGCATTAAATGGTATATAATTTATTATGGTTTGGTCGACAATTAAAGGGTATTAAACGGTTTAAACCCATTTTGGTTTGGTCAACAATTAAATTGTATTAAACGGTTTAAACCCATTTTGGTTTGGTCGACAATTAAAGGGTATTAAACGGTTTAAACCCATTTTGGTTTGGTCAACAATTAAATTGTATTAAACGGTTTAAACCCATTTTGGTTTGGTCAACAATTAAATTGTATTAAACGGTTTAAACCCATTTTGGTTTGGTCAACAATTAAAGGGTATTAAACGGTTTAAACCCATTTTGGTTTGGTCAACAATTAAAGGGTATTAAACGGTTTAAACCCATTTTGGTTTGGTCAACAATTAAAGGGTATTAAACGGTTTAAACCCATTTTGGTTTGGTCAACAATTAAAGGGTATTAAACGGTTTAAACCCATTTTAGTTTAATGGTTCAAACTAATATTGGAATTAGTTAAATCAATCCAAATATAAATTATGCGTCTTGATTAAATCTATCGAATGGTATATATTTTGGGATACCGGATAAACTCTAACTCTAACATTTACAATCTTTTCGGCAAATTAAATATTTCCCATATTTAAAATAATTAAAATTTTATCAGCAGATTTCAATTGCTCGATCGGATTTTGTTAATGATGGCGGTGTTCAAAATAGCAACAATCAAGAGGAGGAGGAGCAGCCGAGTGCCACTTTCTGTGGCATTTACACAATGGATTCTCAACGAAAATTGATGTTGGCTGGCCCAATCTTCTTCCTTCTTGGCCTGGTCTGTTCCTTAGAGTTCAACTTTTTGCCGTTTATAATAACTCATCAAGGACTTAACCAATTTAGATGATTTTGTTATCAAATCAAAGATCAGACATTTGACTATTTAATTAAATTAAATTTTATTTAAATTGGTTTATAATTGATGAAGTTATTCCCAAAAATAATTTAAAAAGACCTCTACTATAGATTAACAAAATTAGAAGTGGTTTTTTGGGCCATAACTTCATCATTTCTGAATCAATTTAAATAAAATTAATTTCATTTGATAGCCAAAAGTCTGCTATTTAAATTGACAAAAAATTACCAAAATTGGTTCAGTCTTTGATAAGTTATTTTGAACGGCGTCAAGTTTGGCTCCACCAAATCTCAAATATAATAATTTTCCACCAATTTTTCTCAAAAAGATTGCCGGCCTTGCCCTTTTCTGCACCGCCTTCATCCGCCGATGTCGTCGCCATCGGCATTCCCCCTTGCCCAGCTACAGTGCATCGTTGACGCCAATTCCGCGCAAATATTTGCCGCCTCCTTTTTCCGGTGGAGGCTATACAAATAAATTTCCAGCAAGAAGTGTTTTGGCAGCGAGGACCGCTGCCAGCAGCGGCCAACAACAACAATGCTATGGCCAAAATGGGGCACCTGTTGGCTTCATTGGCACTCCAATTGGGGTAGTTTAAAATTAAAATTTAGAAATAAAAAATTTTCCCTCCTTCTGACTGAGAGGCTATAAATTTAAAGAAGGGAGAATACGGTATCGCATTTATTGAATGCCGGAAGGGGAATATAGATTTTCTCTTGGGGCTATCATAATTGCAAAACGATCAGCAGAATTTTTCAGAAATTGTAAAAGTTATTAAAAACAAGGGAAAATAGCAACATAACTAAATTGTTAAAACTTATGCTTATGATGGCATGGAAATAGAATATATATATATTGCGGTAAATTTGGGGAATTGGTAAATTCCGGAAGGTATCAATTTCCAATATTTTCTGTAACATATGCTAGATATATGGATGGCTTTTTTTATTTTATTTTCTAAATTTATAAAACTGTACTTAATGATGCATTTCTCTATTTTTCGATTTAATTCGGAAAAATTCTGAGAATGTTCAATGTTATATTTAATATTTTAGAGTGAATTAATTTCATTGAACCATTCAATTTTATGAAATTCAGTCATTTATTAGTTCAATTCTTAAAATACAAATTAGTTGCACGTATATAAAATCTAATAAAAAATAACACAAAAATTTATTAAATTCATTCTAAAATCAAATTTGTCCCAATACAGACAATTTCAATGCCCGTCGGCATCACATCCTCCCAATCATGCCCTTCTTCCAATACTTCCACTGCTTCATCTGCTACCGTAGAATCTCGATTGATTGGCACAAATGGAAGCAACAGTACCAATAAAAGCCATCATCAACAAAAAAGGCAACAAAATGTTCATCCGGCTGTGGCCCACCAAAATTCTCATCGTCCATTGCATCCGCCACGTCCTAGCCATCCAATTGGAACGGATCAAAACTTTTTTGCCGATAATACTGCTCGATTTTTTATGTCCTCCGCAACAAATAGCAACAACGGCACTGGATCCGCAAAAAATGTGCATTTCTGATGGATTTTAGTGAGGAAAATGAATCAACAAAGCCCATTTTTTAATGCATTTTATAATTTTATTTATTCTTCTAAGAAATTAATAAAATTTAAATAAATGGATTAATCTATCTTTGTTTTTCTTTCCGGAAAGTTTTAATTCTGATTTCTTTCCGGAAAGTTTTAATTCTGATTTCTTTCCGGAAAGTTTTAATTCTGATTTCTTTTCGGAAAGTTTTAATTCTGATTTCTTTTCGGAAAGTTTTAATTCTGATTTCTTTTCGGAAAGTTTTAATTCTGATTTTCTTTCCGGAAAGTTTTAATTCTGATTTCTTTCCGGAAAGTTTTAATTCTGATTTCTTTCCGGAAAGTTTTAATTCTGATTTCTTTCCGCTAAGTTTTAATTCTGATTTCTTTCCGGAAAGTTTTAATTCTGATTTTTATGTAAATTGGTCTTGGCATATAATGATGGCAAATTCCTCATAAATTCCCTTATAAAATTCAAATAATTTGATCCATTTTTGATCCTATTATTCTTTTTATATGCGTTCAGTGGAACATATATTTTTGTGCATGAATGGTACCACAAAAATTTACGCATGAGTTCAAAGTTAATACGCGATTCGGACAACAAAAATGCGCTTATCTCCCACCATTCTTTCCATTGTTGTGCCCATAGCAAAATTTTATTATTAATCGGACAATATATATTTTCGAATTGACAGCAATTTAGTTTGACGAAATTTTTACATTCGATTCCCCAAATCAAAATTGAAATCAATATGAGGGCCAAGACAGGAAATGGAAGAATAATTTGTTATTGATGCGAAATTGGAGCTGGCACAAATCGAAGAATAAATTTGAACAAATTAACGAAAAAATCAGGCAAAAATCAAGGAAAAATCAGAACTGATTAATCCGGTACAAATAAAAGAATAAATTTGGCATAAATCAAAGAATAAATCAGGCAGAAATCAACGAACAAATCCAACGAAAACCAAAGAAAAAGCAGACAAAAACAACGAATAATAAAATCTTTCAAATAAATCAACGAATAAATCCCTGAATAATTTATTTGCCAAGTAAATTTGACCAAAAATGTGCTCGATGGCCTCATTGCTGTTCCTTCGATTTGGGTAAAAAAATTTCAAGAAAGGCCCAAAAGATGGGTAGTGAAGGACCGAAGGCCAATTGGGGAGTGATGGGGCCCAACTAATTAATTATTTTTGGAGAAGGAAATCAATCAGTAAACAGCAGAAAATGAACGAATTTACGAGGAAAACATTCGGGAATGGGGAGGCAGGAACTTTTTTCCATTCATTTCACGTTTTCCCATTTTTATTTTCCTATCATTCTTTTTAAATCAACAATTAATCGAAATGAACAAAAGGAAAGGAATGTTAATTTACCCAACAAATTAAGTATTTATTACTATTAATTTTTTCATCGTGGCACTTTTTGTGTGGCCATATATGTTAGCCATAAGGAAATGTTAGGAAAGGGATAGTCTTTAAAATGGAGTCTGAAGTTCGACACATTTTATGGTATCAAAAAATGCCAATTTTCTATGTGAAAATTTGTCGGAAAATTCATATTTTATTATATGAAGGAAGCTAAAGGCAAAAAATGATTAAAAAATTGACAAAGGAAGAATAAATGATGATGGCCTAAAGAATAAATCTCTAACAGAAGATATGTGGCATATTACTGTAATGTAAAGGTGATCAGAGAATTTATCTTAAAGCTCCGAGGTTCGACCCCAATTTCTAGTTCTTACTAATTTTTCTATATTTTCATTGTCTAATTCCAATGATTTTATCGGAAAATCCCTTTTAAAAACATAAATTATAATTTATTTTGCCCCCATTAATATTTATTTGCACAGGCTTTTGTCATTATTCGATCCGGGTCCAGCGCAAAAGAAGAAGAAAAAACGAGGCGAAAAACGTTTAAAACTGGCCAAATTACTGCGAAAATTGGCACCGAAGGGGAAAAAGGCAAAGGCCGGAGGAAAAGGGCAAATTATAGAGGAAATGGCAGAACCGGAAATGGCGGAGGAGGTAAAGGCGGACGAAACTTGGACAAAGGAAAAAGGAAATGGACAAAAAATTGGAGGAAGAGGATTGGAAGAAGATGAAGGAGGAGGAGGAATTGGAGGAGGCGGATTTGTGGAATGGACGCTGGGAGCATTTGAAGATGAAGAGGAGGAAGATGATGTGAAGAAGAAAAGGGAAGAAGATGAGGATGGAGGGATGATTGTGGCCAGCAGGAAAAGAAGCATTTCCACTTCAAATTTGCATAATTGGATGGAAGAGGCTGATGGCGATGTAGAGGAAATGAAATTAACAAGGTGGGTAGCTGGCCTCATTCAAAATGGGTATGAGATGATTGGAGTACCTGAATTAGTTTTTGGGGCATAGCTCAGCGAGGCATTAGCCTATTTTGGAAGGCGATATACCATTCGAAAGCCCAAAGTGCCCTATACAAAATGTAATAATTATTTTATAAGAGAGAATTATAAAATAAAAGTAACATGTCTTTAAATAAAATAAACCCGAATTTTAAGGAAAAATAAAATTGTTCTACAATTGTTTTAAATTTTTAAAAAAATTAAGCCATTTTTAGAGGATATTTACTATTTAGGGATTTCGAAAGGCAATCTGTTACCCTGAATTATTTTGGCTTCTTCCTTATTGAACTAGGCCAAGAGAAATGGTCTAATAAGATAAATACCAGCTGATGGGAAGCTCAATCTCATTCTATTTTACGCATTCAAAGTTCAAAGAGGGTAAATGTCAAGAGGGAGAATATTTGAAAGGACAAAATTGGTCTTTGGCCTTTACTTCACCCTGCCACTTTACCCCCTTCTCAACATTTTCTAATTTACAGCCGAGCCCAATCAACGGGAAGGGAATTGCAACAATTGCAGGAGGAACAGCAAAAAGGTGAACTGCAGCTGGCGGTGGAGGGGCAAAAGAAACGGAAAAAATGTGAGTGGTTTTATTTGCAAATTTTTGGGGAATATTTTGGGGCTCCCACCGAATGCAATTTCGCCAATTCCCTCGAGAATATCTACCACTTTATTTTTTATATTATTCAATTTCTCCATTTCTCTATCAGTAGCCATCCGATCATTTCTCCAAGTTTATTTTAAAAATATTTTTGGTTTTTTAAAATTATTTTTGAACTAAACCTATTCTAATCAACTTATTTATATGGGCTCTATCCAATAATATAATTTTTTTTTGTTTTATTTTCCATTTGTTAAATAAATAATTTAAAAATTTAAAATAATTTCATTTTTATAATTTTAGCTTAAAACTTTTTTGGACTAAAACCAGTTCAAAAATTATAAAAATAGAGGTATCGCGATGAGATCTATTAAATAATTTATAAATTATTTGAAACTTGACTTTATAAATAGTTTAAACCATTTTTATTCCGAAATATTGCTCATATTTCACTTTTGTATTTTCGGTTTAAAACTATTTTTATTGGACTAAACCAGTTCAAAATTTATAAAAATATATCAATTCTTTATATATTTTATTTTCTGTATTTTGGTTTAAAACTTTATTATGAACTAACCGGTTCAAAAATTAAAGAAATAGATTAATTATGATTGGCTCTATCCAATTAAATATATAATTTATTTGTTTTTAAACCCAAAATTGTTGAGGTTATTATGTAATATACCATTCAATGAAAGGAAAAAATGTAAGATTACTCTGGAAAAATCGTGTAGGAATTGAATATACCCCAAAAAATGGTGTGTGCGGGAGAAATTGATCACCAAGATCGACGAGACAACGGCTGGTACAAACCCACTCTCCTCTCGGTTGGTTGATTACGACGGACTGAAAAATTGTTTGTTCCTTCTTTCTTTCTTCCATTCTCCCCTAATTCTCTCTTGTTCTTTCCCATTTTTCTTCATTATCAATTTTTCGCCCCCAAAAATTTTTATCAAAAAATCATTTCTGTCTGATAAGCGGCTTTTCCCCATTCAATTTTCAGCCTTCAAAATTTGCCAATGCATTCCCCGGGCCAAAAATACAATTGAGGAAGAAATACAATTGCCATCAACCATTTCGTCCATCCCCGCAAAATTATTCCATCCAAAAATAATGTCCACCAATTCGGGCTCCAGATTCAAAGTTGGTTTTGGAAACTGGAAGTGGACTATATTGTCGCCATTTATAATAACTCATCAAAGACAGAACCAATTTTGATAATTTTTGTTATCAAATTAAAGAGCAGACTTTTGGCTATCGAATAAACATTAATTTTATTTAAATTGGTTTAGAAATGATGAAGTTATGCACAAAAAACTTCAAAATGACCTTTTACTATGGATTGGCGAAATTTTCAACAGTTTTGTGGGCATAAATTCGTCAATTGTGAACCAATTTCAACAAAACAAAATTAATATAATTTGATAGCCAAAAGTCTGCACTTTAATTTGATACTAAAATCATCAAAATCGGTTCAATATTTAATAAGATATTTTAGACGGCGACAAGTTGGGGTTGTATCCATTGAAAATGATAGTTAATTTAATATTGCGCAGATCATTCCCGTTGAGAATCGTTACAAACGTGGCAGATGGCAATGCTGGGATTATTATGAGGGAGGCGACTTGCTGAAAAAGGGTGCCAACATTTTACCGTCGTCCATAAAGCCAAAAGGCAAGTCAGCAAATATGAAGCGAGCCCAGGGGAAAATTGCAATAAGACTTGAGAAAACATAAGCATTTTCAATGAATTTTAATAACAAAATAAGAAGTTATTAGACCTATCGAATGACACTTATAGAAAACATGTAAAATAGAATAAAATTCATTCATAGAATTATGGTTAAAAATTTTGTTAAATGATGCCAAGTGGTGAAGAGGAATATCATTTACAACAGAATTTATAAATTTTTAAGAATTGGAGCATTTTCAAAAATTTGATGGAAAATTAACTGAATTGGTTCCAAATATAAAAAAATCAGATTAAATTAAAATTCATAGAATTATGGCCAAAAAAATCGAAAAATATGAAAAATTATGCCATCAGAATTAGAAAAATTATATTTTTGTAAAAATTAAAATAATTCATCATATCAAGCTTTCAAAAATGCCACCAAATTATTAAAAATAAGCTCTTCAAGATTGATGCCATAAAATCAGACAAAATTAATCAAATTTCTCCAGAAATATATTTATTTATTTCAGCAGAAGATGTTCATCTTCATCAATATTCTCCCTGTTCGTCGGAGAAGGAATATGTTCCTCAATTTGGCAGGCAAAATGCGGTCCATTCATCATCATTGTCCCCTCCGGGACAATGCCAGACTCCTCCAACTATTTCAGGGAGTCAAATGATGCAAATGCCACCGCAATTGCCCCGGCGAAATTCATTCCAATTAATTCAAATCAAAAATCTGGAAGATCGTCGCTTTTCTTCCTCCGTTCCCACGTCCATTTCAGAGGAAAAATTGAATTCGCCGGATTTGTTGGAAAAAGAGGAAGTCCGTTCGGAAAATGTGGACACAAAATAATTAATTTGTCGAAAGTTACAATTCAGATCCAATTAAACTTAATCGATAGATGGATCTGGTCAAGACTCATCATTTGGTTCAATTTGGCTTGGATTTAACCAATTCGAACTTAGTTTTGAACCATTAAACCAAAATGGGTTTAAACCGTTTATAATACCCTTTAATTATTGACCAAACCAAAATGGGTTTAAACCGTTTAATACCCTTTAATTGTTGACCAAACCAAAATGGGTTTAAACCGTTTAATACCCTTTAATTGTTGACCAAACCAAAATGGGTTTAAACCGTTTAATACCCTTTAATTGTTGACCAAACCAAAATGGGTTTAAACCGTTTAATACCCTTTAATTGTTGACCAACCAAAATGGGTTTAAACCGTTTAATACCCTTTAATTTTTGACCAAACCATAACAAATTATATACCATTCAATGCGTTTTGACCAGCTCTATCCAATTTTGGGTATATTTGGTTTATGAATGTAGTATAAACCCTTACCTTAAACCATTATCTCTTTTTATTGGAAATTTCAATATTTTAAGACCAAAAATAAATCATAAATTTTGCAGAGTGCACCTCCCATTTCATCAATTGGTGTCCCAGCACTGCCACCAAAAATTGTGGAACCACCCGTCGAAATTGGAGGTTATCAAAATCAAATTTATGGAGAACAGAAATGGCCAGCAGCTGCAATGGAGGAAAAAAACAACAATAAAATTGGTTGGTGTGCGCGATAACTCGATGAAAATTGGGATGAAATGAATAACATTTTTCCATTCCTTTTAAGAGAAATTTCTTTTTATTCCCTTAAGGATTAATCAAGTTTTTATCAACACTTTGATACATTTTTCCTTACAGTATATTAATGACTGGACCATTCTTTTAGCCATAATTTTATCAAGGAATCAATGAATTCATGAGCCTTTAAAAATTCAGAATATCCTCTAAAAAATTATTTCTAATTTCTGGAAAGATTAAAAAACAATAAACGAAATTAGTGACTTTTCGTAAAAAAATTATCATATTCATTTTAAAAAATTAAAGAAGATTTTAGAGCTTTTTTTTCCAAATTGGCTTTAGCCACGTTGAGTTTTGGACCAAAAAAACGGATGAAGGATTAGCATCTATTCAAGTTTATCCCTATCAATTTTTCCTTCAAAAATTTTTATTTCATTATTTTTAAATTAAAACTTTCCGGAAAGAAATCAGAATTAAAACTTTCCGAAAAGAAATCAGAATTAAAACTTTCCGGAAAGAAATCAGAATTAAAACTTTCCGGAAAGAAATCAGAATTAAAACTTTCCGGAAAGAAATCAGAATTAAAACTTTCCGAAAAGAAATCAGAATTAAAACTTTCCGGAAAAAAATCAGAATTAAAACTTTCCGGAAAGAAATCAGAATTAAAACTTTCCGGAAGAAAATCAGAATTAAAACTTTCCGGAAAGAAGAATTAAAACTTTCCGGAAAGAAATCGGAATTAAAACTTTCCGGAAAGAAATCAGAATTAAAACTTTCCGGAAAGAAATCAGAATTAAAACTTTCCGGAAAGAAATCAGAATTAAAACTTTCCGGAAAGAAATCAGAATTAAAACTTTCCGAAAAGAAATCAGAATTAAAACTTTCCGGAAAAAAATCAGAATTAAAACTTTCCGGAAAGAAATCAGAATTAAAACTTTCCGGAAGAAAATCAGAATTAAAACTTTCCGGAAAGAAGAATTAAAACTTTCCGGAAAGAAATCGGAATTAAAACTTTCCGGAAAGAAATCAGAATTAAAACTTTCCGGAAAGAAATCAGAATTAAAACTTTCCGGAAAGAAATCAGAATTAAAACTTTCCGGAAAGAAATAATTTTAAAATTATAAATTGCCAATTTAATCAAGCACAAAATTATTTCAGCCTCTCCTCAATTTGTTGGCCGTCATCCATTTTTGAGCCCATTGTCCAGTCCAACACCACCAAATGGAACTCTTGTCCATCCTCCCTCAAATATGCCGTCGCCTCCTACTTCAAAATTGCAAATGATCCAACAATTTGGGCTGGAGCAAAGTTTGTCCATTGGTTTGGACCAGCAACCACCGCCACCAACACAAAACGGTTGCTTCCTTTCGGCCCATTCTCCATCGCCACAGCCCCAATTTTCCGCTTCATTTGGGCCTGGCCAAATCCAATTTAACAATCAACAGCAACATCAAAATGACCAGAAGAAGATGGGCACAACTTTGGCAAGACGGTGGGTGGCATTAATTTTGCCAAATTTTTTACCGATGGGAAATATTAATTTTCCGAAAAAAAGCATTTAATTTACTTAGAAATTCAGTGTCGAATTTAATCATATTTTGGCCATATAATTTAGCCATAATAAAATATTATGGCTTATGATTGGGGCGGCTAAGATTTGAGCATAATAGAATTTAAAAATAAGTCAGAATTGGCCAAGTATTTTAGCCTCAAAAATGTTGATTTGCAATTAGTCGGCAAATTCAATAGTATCATTTTCCCATGTGTAATTTGGAACTTAACATTAAATTTGACCACTCCATATTGTCCATTTTATGGCACAATTTGTTAAGCCAATGCAAAATGCCCAATATCCTGGATAGTCATTAATCACCCATCCATTATTGTTGTCATTTCTCTTGCCTAATTGGCCAAATATAGACTATTATGAAAAAAATTATGCAAAAAAATTATTATAAAAATTTATTTGAATTTTTTTTGACACATTTTAAATTAGGAAAAGATCACATTTTGGGGGATTAGGATAGGAATTAATTCACTTAAATATTTAATAAAAATTTAAAAAAATGTTTTTGGTATTTATTTTGGTTCTGCTGCAAATTAGTTCCAATTCCAATTCATTAGAGAAAATTCCTTCCTTTACCGCATTCCATTTATCATCAGCGCTTTTTTTTGCGCAATTCACGCCCAAATCGCCTCACATTCCACCCAACCATCCGTTCCAATTCATTTATTATATATTTTTCCATTTCTTCCCTATTTTTATGCAAAAACAACGTCAGAATTCCCCCTTTTTTATCCAAAAATCCCCGCTTTTGCCTTTCCTTTCCCAAAATGTCATTGTCAGTAACATGTAAAAATCCTCTCCAAAATCTTCGGCCCAACACTATATTTTTGTGCAGTGCGCACTGATGACGCACTTTGTTTCCACTTTTAACAAAAATAATTTGTAATGCTCGAAGATCTGCTGCTGAAAATGACCGCGCAGTTTCTCGGCTGACTTCTCATTTCCATCAGTCAATTTCCGAGCAAATAAATAAAATACAACACAACATCGGCTGAATAAATTGAATTGAATGGGGGATTGATCGCTCAAGGCTCAACCACCCCCTCCTTTTTATAATCCATCCTCATTTTTCGCTGATTCATCCAATTTGCCCCCTTCTCTATATAAATATAATATTTTTTTCTATTCAATTCCCCATAAATCGCGCATGCATTTCCCATCTCCAAACAATAATAATATTTATTATTTAATAGGAAAATATTTAATTTAGTTGGCATTGGAAAAGAAATTATCCAAAAAAAGATGGCGAAATTTTCTACGAATTTTCAGGCCAAATATTGAGGCCATAAAAAAGTCTGAAATTAGTACTATTATACTATTATTAAGTATGGTAGTTAGATATTTGGCTAATAAACAGGGATAATTAGAATTAAAAAGATACTTTGAATTGGCCAATTTTATGGCTATAAAATTAGACCACTTTTCCAGACGAATATTTCATTGTTTCAAGTACAATTACTCATTATTAAATATGTCTAATAAGGTTGGAAATTTTCCTCTATTAGCAGGGAAAATTAGAATTAAAAATGCCAAGATTTGCTCTAATTTTATGGCCATAAAGGCAATTTTTGAGACGAAAATTTCATTGTTTCTTTAGAAAAATTTAATTCCAATTCTTAATTCAATCCAAGGTCAGATTCTTGGTTAACAGAGAGGATAATTTAGATTTAAAATAAGCGCCCATTTGGTCAAAATTTTATGGCCATAAAAATTCCAATTTTCCAGACAAAATTCCATTTGTTTTTTATGGAAAATTACTTCCAATTCCAATAAAAATTTCATCCAATGTTGAGCACATCTGCTTCCTCTCACATCCCCGAATTTCACGAAATACTTTTAATTCTCGCCAACAGAGGACAATTGCTGTCATTTTCGCGAGATTTTAGAGGGCAGCGAATGGCTTGAATTGCCTTTCCCTTTTCCACCGAATTTTAGTGCCCCAATCGACAGGTGTTTTATGAGACTTGTTTTCCTCGGGACTGCTGGCCTCAAAATTTAATTGCGGCGAATTTATCCTCTCACAGACTGGAGGATTAAATAAATCTTTGCCCTCCACCTTCCAATCTTCTAAAAATTCAAATCAGTTGTTTCTATTTCCATTTTTAATCGGGCCCAAAATGAGAGGGAGTTGGAGGGTGTTTCTCAATTAGTGGTGGAAAAATGGAATAAAAGTACCCAATTTGTAAGGTAAATCGAGAATAAAATCAATTCAACAATTCTAATTGTCCTCATTTCACACTAATTTGATTTAATGGTCTAAAATTTAATTGCGGCGAATTTATCCTCTACCTATACCCAGACTGGAGCTGGAGGATTAAATAAATCTTTGCCCTCCACCTTCCAATCTATTTATAAATCCAAATCAGTTGTTTCCAATTTCCATTTTTAATCGGGCCCAAAAAGTGGGTGGGGACGCTGAAAGTATCTGTCAATTATTAGAAATGGGCAAAAATGTTCTAAACAATTTGCCTTGAATTTGAGAATAAACTCGCCTCAAATTGTAATAGTGTCCCCTCCACCTCCACCTTCCAAAATCTATCTAAATCCAAATCAATTGTTTCCATTTTTAATCGGGCCCAAAATGAGGTGGAGGTGGAGGGTGTTTGTCAATTATTGGTGGAAAAATGGAATAAAAGTACATATTTAATTTGAGAATAAAATCACCTCAAATTCTCCCTAATTTGGTGTCCAATTTCATTTTGAATTGGATAAAATGTTTTATACATCATTTATTTAAATGTGAATTTTCCCAGTAATTTGGAATAACAAAATTCCCACAAAATTGTAAAATTCAAATAAATCCAATCCCAACATATCCGTCGGCGCATTTCTGGCTAAATTGGCTGTCCAAATTCCATTTTATGTTGGGAGAACAAAGGTATCCATTTTCCATATATTATAATTTGAGAATAATTCGTCCCACCCAAAATCTCCACAATTCCCATAAATCCAATCTATCTACATTACTATGTATTATTTCTACTAAATTGGCTGTCCAAATTCCAGGCTAAACAAAAGTACGCATTTTCCCTCTAATTTTTGGAAAAATCAGCATTCAAAAATCTCTTCAGATTCTTGTATCTACATTCGTACACTAACATGGTGTCCAATTTAATTTTAAGTGGATGAATAAACATTATTTTTATCATTTATTTAGTATTAGAGAATAACACAACCAAAATTCTCCTAAAAATCCAATTCCGCCCATACCCCGTAATCACTCGTGCATTTCTAAATATCAAACATTTCATTTTAAGATTGAATAAAATTACAATAATAAATTTTGTCCCAGCCAGAAATATATTAAATTATAAAAAAAATGTTGACTGGCTGTTGTACAAATTCAGCCGCCGCCAAAACCACAATTCCCCCAAATCCGCCCATAAAACAATTATGTTTCGGTTGGCTCCATTCACTCGATTTGTTCTTGCCGTCATCGTCGCCGCCGCCAACATTCCTTCCCAAAAAACAGTAAGTGGACAAATTTTGGGTTCCTGCTCTTCTATTTGAGTTCAATTTGTCGCCGTTTAAAATAAATTAATTAAGGACTGTACCAATTTTATTAATTTTGTTACAAAATTAAAGAGAAGACTTTTGGCTATCAATAATAATTAATTTTATTTAAATTGGTTCAGAAATTGATGAAATTATGCCTCAAAAACCAATGAAAATTTCATCAAATCCACAGTAAAAGTCACATTTTAAATATTTTTTTAGGGCATATTTTCATCAATTCTGAACCAAATGAAAATTTAAATCATTTGATAGCCAAAAGTCTGCTTTTTAATTTAAATTTAATATAAAATCTGGTTTTCCTTTCTTTCATAAATTATTTAATAAAAACGACGACAAATTGGGCCTTGGCAACAACAGTAAGTCGACAAATTTTGGGGTTCCTCTTCTATATTTTGCCCTTTGGTCCCGGTTTCCCGTTCCCGGGGTACTCCCTTATCAAAAAATGAATTGTTGGACCATTTATCAATTTCCAATTTCTCGAACCCCAAAAAATCGCAATTCCTCCCGCGTTCATCCGTTCATTTTATTTCCCCCTTCCTTCACCCAAAATGTTCCCATAAAAATGTTCTTCCATTTTTGGTCCATCCAATTTTTCGGTGCTCTTCGTTCTTTTTTTCCCCATTTCATTCCACTCATTCAATTCATTCAAAACCCATAAAAACAATTCATAATTCCTTTTCCATTGTTTCCCCCAATTCCATCCTTTCAATTCATTTTATTCATTCAAAAAAATTTACATTAATTTTTTTTGTCATTTTCGTCAACATCACTCTACTCAATTTACACCCAATCCACACTTCACATCCATTTTTTGGCCACCCCACACCGGGAATTTTGGCCAACGTGACTTCAATTTTACATTATTTTGTCCTCCATTTCTCCCATGGATTACTTTGGATTGCCTAAAAAGGATCCAAACATTTCACCTGATTTCATCCATTTCCTCATAATTTAACCAAAATCCTTTTGGATTGCCTAAAAAAGGACGTAAACTTCCCTCAATTCCATCATTCCTTCCATTTCCAAACTCATAAATTCCTAAAATCCACCCATTGGATTGCCTTAAAAAGTCAACATTTCCTAATAATTCCCTCCAAAAATCTACCGGATTGCGTTAAAAGGCTCCAAACTTCCATCTGATTCCATCCATTTACTCAAAATTCACTCCAAAAATACCAAAAATCCTATCAAAATTCACTCCAAAAAATGCTTGAAGTGCCTTCACCTTCGCCTCTTTCGCCTTTGACCATTTTCCCCGCATCCACCATTCCCAATATTCCCCTGCCCCACCGTGAATTCAAAATTAAAAAATGTCCAACCCAAATGCCACCCGCAAAATATTTGGTCCGCCGCCGTCATTCGCTAGCACCGGAAGCGATCATTTGGGAGGGCAAAGTGTTGGAGGACACGGAATGCCCCCCAAAATTGGTGGGCGCCCAGCCAAGGCGATCCTGTCAATTAAGTTAAATATACCTAAATATTCAATATTTTTTTCTATTAGTAGCCCAAATTCTAATAGTATCCCACCTAAATACGGTATATTTTTCTATTAGTGACTCATTTTCTAATAATAGCCCCCACCCTAAAGAGTCTCTGAAAAATAGAACCCCATGGGCTTCTAAGAGAAAAATTACGGTAATAAAAAATTACTGTAGCAAAAAGTGGGAATTCCCTTCAAAATTAAATTTTTTGGCAACTATTTTGAACAAATTTTTTTAGTAATTCGTCCGCATCCACTGGCCATGCTCCCACCACGGGCGTTGCAATTGACTCCAAAATTGAGCAGGCAATGGTAAGAAGATAGGAGGGAGGAAATTATTTTTTAATTATCTCTCAGGATTTGGTCAAAACCCATTTGATTTATGCGGTCCGAGATGAGATTGAATTGCTACGATCCAGAATTATGGAATTGGAGACAACGGTGAGCAAATTGGGAATATAATAATTAATGGATAGATCTCGTCAAGAGGAATCATTTTGAACCAATTCTTAACTTAGTTTTGAACCATTAAACCAAAATGGGTTTAAACCGTTTAATACCCTTTAATTGTTGACCAAACCAAAATGGGTTTAAACCGTTTAATACCCTTTAATTGTTGACCAAACCAAAATGGGTTTAAACTGTTTAATACCCTTTAATTGTTGACCAAACCAAAATGGGTTTAAACCGCTTAATACCCTTTAATTGTTGACCAAACCAAAATGGGTTTAAACCGTTTAATACCTTTTAATTGTGACCAAACCAAAATGGGTTTAAACCGTTTATACCCTTTAATTGTTGACCAAACCAAAATGGGTTTAAACCGTTTAATACCCTTTAATTGTTGACCAAACCAAAATGGGTTTAAACTGTTTAATACCCTTTAATTGTTGACCAAACCAAAATGGGTTTAAACCGTTTAATACCTTTTAATTGTGACCAAACCAAAATGGGTTTAAACCGTTTAATACCCTTTAATTGTTGACCAAACCAAAATGGGTTTAAACCGTTTAATACCCTTTAATTGTTGACCAAACCATAATGGGTTTAAACCGTTTATACCCTTTAATTGTTGACCAAACCAAAATGGGTTTAAACCGTTTAATACCCTTTAATTGTTGACCAAACCAAAATGGGTTTAAACCGTTTAATACCCTTTAATTGTTGACCAAACCAAAATGGGTTTAAACCGTTTAATACCCTTTAATTGTTGACCAAACCATAATGGGTTTAAACCGTTTATACCCTTTAATTGTTGACCAAACCAAAATGGGTCTAAACCGTTTAATACCCTTTAATTGTTGACCAAACCAAAATGGGTTTAAACCGTTTAATACCCTTTAATTGTTGACCAAACCAAAATGGGTTTAAACCGTTTATACCCTTTAATTGTTGACCAAACCAAAATGGGTTTAAACCGTTTAATACCCTTTAATTGTTGACCAAACCATAATGGGTTTAAACCGTTTATACCCTTTAATTGTTGACCAAACCAAAATGGGTTTAAACCGTTTAATACACTTTAATTGTTGACCAAACCAAAATGGGTTTAAACCGTTTAATACCCTTTAATTGTTGACCAAACCAAAATGGGTTTAAACCGTTTAATACCCTTTAATTGTTAACCAAACCATAATGGGTTTAAACCGTTTATACCCTTTAATTGTTGACCAAACCAAAATGGGTTTAAACCGTTTAATACCCTTTAATTATTGACCAAACCAAAATGGGTTTAAACCGTTTAATACCCTTTAATTATTGACCAAACCAAAATGGGTTTAAACCGTTTAATACCCTTTAATTGTTGACCAAACCATAACAAATTATATATCATTCTATGCGTCTTGACCAGCTCTATCCAATTTGGGTATATTTGGTTTATGAATATAGGACAAACCTTCACTTAAGCCATTATAATTATTTTATCCTCTAATTTAAAGGTTATCCGATTGGAGGCCGAAAATACCATCCTCCGTGAGAATATTCCCAACGAAGTGTTGGCCACACTTTGCCTTGACCCAATCCCATCGACTAATCCACCAAAGCATTGTGGTGCTTTTGCCAATGCCGGCGCAACCGCAATTGCCCAATTTTAAACACTAACATAAAATATAAACGATTTCCCCTTTTCAAATATATTATATTTTGCATTTCCCCCATTTAATTAAATTGTTCATATTATTTCACGACTCCCCTCCGGGTTTTCCTCGATGCGCAAAAATCCGCTGAATTAATAGAATTTTATTAAAATTTGTATTTATTTTAAAAATTAAAGAATAAATTTATTAATTAAATCTTTATCTATTTATTTATTTATTTACCAAAACAACAAAAAAGATGGCCAAATATTTGATTTTATTGGATGGGCAAATATTGAGGAGGCAAAGGGATGTGGGCCAAGCTTCCATTCAATCAATCCATTTTTCATTCATCCTCCTAAAAGCCATCCAATATTTATAATAATACTAATAAATATTATTAAACTCTAAACCAAATTAAAATGTCCAGGTTTGTTAAATCATAAAATTTCCCTATAATATTCCTTTGATTCCCTCAAATAAATTTGCAGAATGGTCTTTTCGGAAGTGGTCGGCACAATGTCCTTTTTAAGGTAATTCCTATTTTACCATAAAATGTAGCCAAATTTTGACAACTAATTTTTACATTTTTGAAGAGTCAACTTTTATGATATTTTAACGAAAAATTTCATAAATTTTCAAATTTTTTGATAAATATTTCTAGAATAATGGTAATATTTTCTAATAATCATCTTTTTACTTCTTTGGCCATAATTCTATGAATTTTAAGTAAATCAAATTTTATTTTACTATCTAAAATACAACTCTCTCTTTAATTTGATATCAAATACAATAAAAATGAAGTGCTATAAAACTTAAACATTTTCTTCAAATAAATTAACAAAAATTATACTAAAATTATTTCTGTCTATATTCCAAAATACAATAAAATCTTTAGGCCCCAATGCGACGATGATTCCGTGGATCGCCTTCACTACTATTACACAACAACTTTCCTTTTGGTCTTCGCTGTCAGTCCCCCCCCCCCCTCCCTTTCCAAAATCCCCAAATAAAATAAATGTTCTTCCATAAATAGGTTTTAATTTCATTAAAAATGTTTGGTGGCAGTCCAATTGAATGTTGGCTCCCTGCAGAATTTAGGCCAAGTTGGCAGGAATATACAGGTCAGGGAAAGGATAAAAATAGGAGCATCCGAAGGAAATTGCAGGGGAATTCGAAATGAGAGAGGGTCAAAAATGCATCGTGATGGGCCTTCCGGGCAATCGAGAATGCGATTACGGTAGATAGAGAATTAGCAGTAGTTTTTGGCCCATATCTCTGCGAGACAAAAGTCAATTCAGGATGGCGATAGACTATTCGAAAGCTCTAAATGTCCTCTAAAAATGGAATTTTTTAAATTTTATTTAATTTAGTTTGGCTGAAAGTTACATGTCTTTAAGTATAATAAACTTGAATTTTTGGAAAAAAAGCCTTTTATTTTACAAATTGTTAAAGATTTTATAAGCCACTTTTTAGAGTACTTTCAGGGCTTTCAAATCGCATATTGCCTTCCCGAATTGGTTACATCCTTGTTTAGCTATGGCCAAAAGAATGGCCCAGGTACTCAATCGAGATGGTATTCGATTGTCTATTTTCGGTTAGGTTTAGGGAAATTTTTTGACATTTTTCTATACTTCCATTCTCAAAACAGAGCTGATTTGCTGGAGTATGTCCACTTATTTTGTGCGCGGTGCATTGGGCGGCACTGGTCCAAATGGCAAACAACAATTATTGAAGGAGCCAATGGAGGCGGATCGACGCCATCAAACCATTGCCTACTATCAATGGACCCCGTTCTTTTTGGTCTTTTCCGCAATTTTATTCTATTCCCCCTGCGTTGTTTGGCGCAAATTGTCCGCAAAATCTGGCCTAATTTTGAATGAAATTGTGGCATTTGCAATGGCCGTTGACAAATGTCCACCAACAGTGAACAATTTGGCCGCAAGGAATGCAAAATTACGGGGAATTGCCGCACATCTTAGTCAGTAAATTAAGGATAAAAAAATTAAATAATAAATTAAATGGATAGTATTTGCCAAAAATAATTTTAATTGTTTAAGGAAAGGTTTATCTTATCCTAAATTCACAAACCAAATATACCCAAAATTGGATAGAGCTGGTCAAGATGGACGCATTGAATGGTATATAATTTATTATGGTTTGGTCAACAATTAAAGGGTATTAAACGGTTTAAACCCATTTTGGTTTGATCAACAATTAAAAGGTATTAAACGGTTTAAACCCATTTTGGTTTGGTCAACAATTAAAGGGTATTAAACGGTTTAAACCCATTTTGGTTTGGTCAACAATTAAAGGGTATTAAACGGTTTAAACCCATTTTGGTTTGGTCAACAATTAAAGGGTATTAAACGGTTTAAACCCATTTTGGTTTGGTCAACAATTAAAGGGTATTAAACGGTTTAAACCCATTTTGGTTTGGTCAACAATTAAAGGGTATTAAACGGTTTAAACCCATTTTGGTTGGTCAACAATTAAAGGGTATTAAACGGTTTAAACCCATTTTGGTTGGTCAACAATTAAAGGGTATTAAACGGTTTAAACCCATTTTGGTTTGGTCAACAATTAAAGGGTATTAAACGGTTTAAACCCATTTTGGTTGGTCAACAATTAAAGGGTATTAAACGGTTTAAACCCATTTTGGTTTGGTCAACAATTAAAGGGTATTAAATGGTTTAAACCCATTTTGGTTTGGTCAACAATTAAAGGGTATTAAATGGTTTAAACCCATTTTGGTTGGTCAACAATTAAAGGGTATTAAACGGTTTAAACCCATTTTGGTTTGGTCAACAATTAAAGGGTATTAAACGGTTTAAACCAATTTTGGTTTGGTCAACAATTAAAGGGTATTAAACGGTTTAAACCCATTTTGGTTTAATGGTTCAAAACTAAGTTATAATTGGTTAAACCCAAGCCAAAACATATTCAAATGATGCGTCTTGAAGAATCTATCCATTGAGTATAAGGGTTTTTTTGCTCTTGGATAAACTTCTGAATAATGATAATCATTTTTGGCAAATTAAATATTTTCCATTTTTATTTCCTAATAAATATAGGTTCCGCTTTCCGGCATCGTTCTCGGCGCCAAAATTCAATTTCAAGGCCAATATGTTATTTTTGGCCATTTTGGGGCGAGCAAATGCGTTTCCATTCTTCCTATTTGGCCTCCCTTTATATGGCCATTAAATTGTTATTCCTCGTCATTGTCCTTTTGCAGGCCATTTTGATGAATCGATTCCTTCAGACGGACAGCTATGATTTCTATGGATTCGGTGTACTTCTCGATTTACTTCATGGAAGAGGTAAAAATAAAAAAAAAGGAAAGATGTTGCATAGAGGAATCAATAATAAATTTGATGCGATTGAGTACTGCTTTAGAAGCTCAGAAATTCCTATATGGCAAGAAACGAAAAAAAAATAGAATTAAAACTTTCCGGAAAGAAATCAGAATTAAAACTTATTCCGGAAAGAAATTAAAAAATTAACATTAAATAATCACCATTGTATTTTCTTTATTAGAATCCAACCTAGAATGATTCTAAAATTTATATTTTTAAATGAAATCCATTTTGAAATTTTAAATGAAAATCTAAGAAAATTATCATTTATAAACCATTTTCAATATTAAATCCACGTGGTCTTTTCTTTCGAGGAAACAATATTTAATGAATTATTTGTAGAATGGTCAGACAGTGGATTCTTCCCACGGATTGCATTCTGTGATATTGACGTTCGCATTCTGGGTGCCGTCCAAAAATACACTGTTCAATGTATTTTGGTGATTAATATTTTCACGGAAAAGGTAAAAATTAACTAAGGGAATATTTCTAAAATTAATTTTCATAGGTTTTTGTACTCCTTTGGTGCTGGTACAGTTTACTGTTGATTATCACCGTATTCAATGGACTTGAATGGTTGATGGCCATTTTGTCATTTCAAGCCCGCAGAGAATTCGTTTTGAGGCGTCTAAAATTGGCTGATATGCAATTTGAGGAGGTGGAGGCAAAAAGTGCACATAAAATTGATCAATTTATTGATGATTTCCTAAAAATTGATGGATGTTTCGTACTTCGAATGTTGGATGTGCACACGGGGGAATGGGTTTGTGCCGAAATATTGGACTTGATTTGGGAAGAATATTGCGGCAATAGTAACAACAATGAAAAAGGTCGATTAAAATTGATGGGAAATTGCCGAATCAACTTCGCCCCGTTTAAAATAACTTATCAAAGACTGAAACAAATGTTTTTAATATACAATTAAAGAGCAGATTTTGACTATCTAATTATATTAATTTTATTTAAATTTGTTCAGAATTGATGAAGATTATGCTCAAAAATCCTTAAAAAATTTCATAAAACCATAGTAAAGCCATTTTAAATGGTTTTTTTGTGCACAATTTCACCATTTCTTAACCAATTTAAATAAAATTAATATCATTGGATAGCCAAAAGTGTGTTCTTTAATTTGATAGCAAATATATCAAAATTTGATTCAGTCCTTACGATTTATTTTAAATGGCGATAAGTTGTTGTGGGAATTGGATATATTGTTGATCAATTTCAGCAACTGAAGCAAAATTGAAATCCGATAAATCAGAAAAGAAAGACAATGAAAAAGATAGAACAAGTCCATCCGAATCCGATTGCGGTGAATTGCCCAAAAAGGAGAGGAAAAGCAAGCCAAAAAGATTGTCAAAGAAATGCCGTCTGCTTCAACCATTGGTGGCTAGGCCAACGCCAGCAGAAGAGGAACAATTGCGTTTTGGTTGGGCCACATCAATGCCAAATTTATTTAATTCGCCGGCCATCCATCGGGTCGAATATTTTCTCAAATTTTTCCATTAATTAAAAAGGATAATATTGCTGTGGAAAAAATATTGAAAAAAAATAGAAAAGGAAGAGATAATTACAAAATAATTATTATGGTTTAAGTAAGGGTTTGTCGCTTTGTCCTACATTCACAAACTAAATATACCCAAAATTGGATAGAGCTGGTCAAGATGGACGTATTGAATGGTATATAATTTGTTATGGTTTGGTCAACAATTAAAGGGTATTAAACGGTTTAAACCCATTTTTGTTTGGTCAACAATTAAAGGGTATTAAACGGTTTAAACCCATTTTGGTTTGGTCAACAATTAAAGGGTATTAAACGGTTTAAACCCATTTTGGTTTGGTCAACAATTAAAGGGTATTAAACGGTTTAAACCCACTTTGATTTGGTCAACAATTAAAGGGTATTAAACGGTTTAAACCAATTTCGGTTTAATGGTTCAAAACTAAGTTACAATTGGTTAAACCTTAGCTAAAACATAAGCAAATGAAATGGCTTGATGTCAATGATTTATAAATTTTTTGAATTAGCTTCAGAATCATTACAATCTTTCCGACATTTGAATGTTTTTTTTGGCAAATTAAATATTTTAATATTTTCCCATTTAAATTATTTTTATAGGCCATGCCCCCTTCATTTCCTCACTCCAGTCCACCATCATATCCGCTGAAGACTAAAATTGGCCCAATAGCAAGTCGCCGGCCAACATTTCGTCGTGCCGAAAGTGAGGAAGGAACAATGTTGCGAAGGCACAGATTGAGGCCATCGAATTCATTCGATCAGGTTATTGCTCAAAATCAAATTTATTAGATTAATTTTTTTACTTTCAGCCATCCTCGGCCGAAAATTGGCCTTTGGATGAAGGAGAGGAAAGACCAACAAAATTTGTAGGACTGAGAAAACATTCGGATATTTTTGAAGAAGAAGAGGAAATGGAAAATGGGGAATGATGAGAATTTATGGGGAATTCGGAATATTATGTTGTTAGAAAGTTTTCAAAAATAAAATTTTTTCCAGGTAATATGATTATGAGCTTATTATTTCCCATCTTCATCAATTTCTTTCAAGACAATTTGACCACTTTTAATTTCCTCTGGCACAATCCGCACTCCCATTGATGAGCAAAATCCGCCGCCTCTATTCATTTTTTCCTTACTCCTCTCGAATGATGGCCATTTTGGTTGAAATTTGAATAATTCCATCCAATTCGAAAATTTCAATTTTTATTTGAAAATATTTTACCTAATCGTCAACCTTTCCATTTCGACGGAATTTGGCCAAATTTATGGCGAAAAGTGCAGGCAAAAAAAGAAGTGGAAGCATTGAGAGAAACCAGCCAAAAGCAATTGCCCAACTAGGGAACACGTAAATGCGCTTTTCCTTTCCATATGTCCTTTGGGTGGTCAAAATTTGTGAGATGAAGGCAAAGAGGAAAACAATCTGAAAATTTAATTCCATCAAATTCTGAAAGATTTTTTAATTAAGATTTCCGGAAAGATTTAATTAAGTTTTTCGGAAAGTTTTAATTCTGATTTCTTTCCGGAAAGTTTTAATTCTGATTTCTTTCCGGAAAGTTTTAATTCTGATTTTTTTCCGGAAAGTTTTAATTCTGATTTCTTTCCGGAAAGTTTTATTCTGATTTCTTTCCGGAAAGTTTTATTTCTGATTTCTTTCCGGAAAGTTTTAATTCTGATTTTGTTCCGGAAAGTTTTAATTCTGATTTCTTTCCGGAAAGTTTTAATTCTGATTTCTTTCCGGAAAGTTTTAATTCTGATTTCTTTCCGGAAAGCTTTAATTCTGATTTCTTTCCGGAAAGTTTTAATTCTGATTTCTTTCCAGAAAGTTTTAATTCTGATTTCTTTCCGGAAAGTTTTAATTCTGATTTCTTTCCGGAAAGTTTTAATTCTGATTTTGTTCCGGAAAGTTTTATTTCTGATTTCTTTCCGGAAAGTTTTAATTCTGATTTCTTTCCGGAAAGTTTTAATTCTGATTTCTTTCCGGAAAGTTTTAATTCTGATTTCTTTCCGGAAAGTTTTAATTCTGATTTCTTTCCGGAAAGTTTTAATTCTGATTTCTTTCCGGAAAGTTTTAATTCTGATTTCTTTCCGGAAAGTTTTAATTATGATTTCTTTCCGGAATTCTGATTTCTTTCCGGAAAGTTTTAATAAAATTTTTAGGAAAGTTTTTAATTTTCTGAAAGCTTTTTTTAAAATAATTTTTCTGGAAAGTTTTAATTTATGCTTTTTTGTTTTTTAAATTAAAATTCCATTAATTGGACTGATGTAAAATGCATACAGTCAAAAGGACGGGTGCAATGAATCTCCAAATTAATTGGATGATAATGCCGGTGGGCCCATAGAAACGGGAAAGCCAATTTTGCGGATGGCCAATCATGGCTTGTAAATCAAGTAAATAATTTGGCAAACCTTAATTAAAAAAGGTGTGGATTGAAATTGGATATGGAGGGAAATGGTCACCATAAATGTGAACAACCAATATTAGTTCCAAAATGACCAAAAGCATCATGGAGAATGAAGCTGTGTAATCATCAAAAATGTTGAAATAGAAAATGCCAGCCTGAAAAATGAAATTGGTGCATTAATATGATATGAAGGGAATATTATAAATAGTAATTTAAAATTATTGCGATGTATAAATATTATATTAATTAAATGAATAATATGGAACAATTAAGTACTATTTGAATAGCTGGAAATTTTTTTTGCTCATATCTAAATCTGGTCAATTTGTTAAAACGATATGACATTCGAAAGGTCTTATTAGGTTTTTCTACAAAATGGCTTAAATTTGGAATCCTAAACAAAGAATCCAAATTTTTTACAATTTAAAAACCATAAAAGGCTAAATGTCAGGCTTTTCGAATAGTTCATCGCCTACTCAAATATATGCCAATCATTTTATTTTGAAGAATTCAATGAATTCCATTTAGATCAAAATCAAAATAAATGACTAATTTAATTTTTAATTTCTCTCCAGTAATTGAATTCCCAGGCTCTCATTGAATTACTTTTAAAACCACCAAATTTATATATTAATTATTATTGAGTATAGTATTGCATAAAATTGCCAATTTAACTTACCCTTGTGCACATAATCAATCCGCAAAAATAACAACAAAGGCACACGCCAATCACCATTAATGCTTTATGCCTTCTCATTGCCGGAAATTGATCATAGAGGGCAGTACACATCACTTCGGCCAACCCAAAATGAGAGGCAATGCCCAAAATCAAAATCATTAGGAAGAAGAGGAATTGCCAAAGCCATGGCCATCCGGGCATTCGGCTCATTGCTTCCGGATAGGCGATGAATGCCAGACCGGTGCCACTTTGCACAACCGCATCGATGGGAACACCCAGCTGGGTGGACATGAAGCCGAGAGTGGCAAAAACGGCAGTGCCTCCTATGTATAAATATGGTGAAATAAGATGTGTTTGATTATTATTGGATGATAATATTTCGAGGCTAATGCAAATTTGCGAAGGCGATATATAATTTGAAAGATATGAAATTTCATCTACAAATTTTCTTTATTAAATTTTCAAAATACAAAAATACCATTTTTCAGTTGATGTAAATTCAAGGGATGTCCGATGTCTTAGTTTTTGAACGAAAATTCATGAAGACTAAAGTAAATTTGACTATGCTATATACCATTTGAAAGGTATGAATTTCCTCTACAAAATGGCTATAAAAGATATTTTTAATTTCAAAAAGCTTGGAGAAAATATGCCATTTTCCTGTGAAATATTCCAATTATTCCCACATAAAATTTTCTAATTTTCCATACAGTTGAATTTTAAAATTTAATTAGATTTAAATGGCCTTTTTATAGAGGAAAGTCTGGCCTTTCAAATGATATGAATTTTTTACATTAGCTTCAGCCTCGTTGAGTTATTAACAAAAACATATGGCACATTTTCAAGCAGCACTCAATTATGCCCTTATCATAAAAATTGATGTTATTTGAGAATGTGCTGGGGCAAAAGAATTGGCAAAAAAATTAGAGGCAAAGGAGTGGGGAATTATTAGAGACAAAAAATATGAAAAATTATTAGTTAGACAAAAATAGGGGATTTTTGAATAGCAATTATATGTAGAGGAGGTAAAGTGATGGCAAATTATTATAGCTTTTTAATTGTAAAGGATGAGGTGTATTTGTCTTATAAAAAATAAAATTACCAAAAATAGCGGTTGAAGTGTCTGCCAGGGCAATTATGAATGCATCCTTGAAACAATTATGATGGAAATCATTGAATGAGGACAATGAAAGGAGGCCACCAAGCCCAATGGCCAAACTATAGCAAACTTGGGTGGCCGCGGCACGCCAAGTCCGAAAAGAAAATTTATGGGAAATTTTATGGAATTAAAGAAAAATGCACCAACTTCGGCTTTGAAAATGACTGACATATTCGGCTTTAACAAATAATAATCGAGGCCAACTTTTGCTCCATCCAAAGTCACTCCTCTAAAAGAAATATTTTAAAAATATGCCAAAAAAACTTGCCGAATGAAAAGGATCAAAATGATGATATAGGGAGTGGTGCCAGTGAACCATGCAATCGAAAAAAAGTGAAATATAAATACATTTTTTATTTGAAAATTAATTCAATTTTTATGGCAAGGACAAAAAAAATACATAATAAAAGTGGTCTATTCAATAATTAATTATTAAAAAACCGGAGTGGAAAAAGGAATAAAAATTTCGAATCGAAAGTTTGTAAAAAACAATGGAAAATTAAATAAAATTTAAAAAAAGGCACCGCGGTGACTTTATTTCTGTTAAAAGGCAATCTTTTAATTTTAATGCTGGCCATGTTCAGAAATAAATCCAAGGCGCAAAATTTGAATTAAATAACAATCTGTTTTGCTCATTATTCAAGAAAAAGTAAAAAATTCTAAAAATATAATAATAATTCTGTGTCCCATTATTGATTTCTCCTTTAATAGGGAAGGGATACTCTTTTAAAGTTGGCCTTAATTAATTAATTAAAAATTAAAAGATGATTGAAATAAAATAAAAGGTATTTGCTCTATAGTTTAATAAAATGAAGAATTTTAAAAAAAAACTAAAAAAATCCTAAAAAGGTTTCTTTCATATCTTAAAAATGTAAAAAAAAACTATTTAGAATTAATTGAAGAATTTAATGAATATTAAAATTAATTAAAAAGAGGATATTTCTGATTAGGATTTTAATGCTTAATTCTGATTCTGAAACAGTCAAAATATGTACTATAATTTATAAAGCACCTCAAAAGAGCAATACCTTTCCCATAATTTCCACGCCACGACACAGAACCAAAATGGTGAAAAGCCATGCCAATCCCAAGGCCAACACCATTTTCCAGTTTAGGCCGCCCAATTCGGATAATGTTTGCGTCTTTTCGAGTACATAATTTCTGGGAAAATTTCATTACTAAAAAATCAAAATTATAAGTGAACTCGAAAAATTCTTCGGCCGGACTGATTGGAGGCAACGAAAGAAATGTAGAATTTCGAAGCATCGTTGCCTCCTCATCATTCTCCAAATGGCAACTTCCATTGAAGTAGAATGCCCCTTTGGTTAAATTCAATTCCTTTGAGCAACGTGAATCCTCAAGCGAGGAGGAACAATCTAAAAAAGACTATGTGAATCAAATGAATGGTTAGAAATCGAACAAATTGTGTTGAATTGGTTTGTACAAGAGGAGAATTGATGAGCATTGCCGGTCATTATCTAAAAGTATGCATATGGAAATGGAAAAATTATAGAATGATTTATTTAAATTGCGAAAAAAATTTCCAAAATAATTATAATTATATTTATTTAAGGAGGGTTTGCCCTGCATTCACAAACCAAATATACCCAAAATTGGATAGAGCTGGTCAAAACGCATTGTATGGTATATAATTTGTTATGGTTTGGTCAACAATTAAAGGGTATTAAACGGTTTAAACCCATTTTGGTTTGGTCAACAATTAAAGGGTATTAAACGGTTTAAACCCATTTTGGTTTGGTCAACAATTAAAGGGTATTAAACGGTTTAAACCCATTTTGGTTTGGTCAACAATTAAAGGGTATTAAACGGTTTAAACCCATTTTGGTTTGGTCAAAAATTAAAGGGTATTAAACGGTTTAAACCCATTTTGGTTTGGTCATCAATTAAATGGTCTAAAACCAAATTAGAATTTATTAAACCCCAAAGCCAAAAATATAATCAAATGATGCATATTTAATCAGTGTTTTTCGACAAAATAAATATTTTCAAAATTTTTTTGGATGATGGCCACTAAACTGTAAACAAATAAATCAACGTCCAAGCGACAATCACATTATAGTAAATGCCAATGAGCAGTGAAACCATGGCCATTGCCCAGCCAATTCCCTGGAAACTTGGTCGAATCCAACCGTACACAACTGCTGGACCCGCTTTGCAAAATTGGCCCAAACTCATTTCCAAATAGAGAAGTGGAAAGCCGATTAGCATTGAGCAAGTGATGTAGGGAATGAGGAATGCGCCTTAAAGGAATGAATATGCTTTTAATTCTGATTTCTTTCCGGAAAGTTTTAATTCTGATTTCTTTCCGGAAAGTTTTAATTCTGATTTCTTTCCGGAAAGTTTTAATTCTGATTTCTTTCCGGAAAGTTTTAATTCTGATTTCTTTCCGGAAAGTTTTAATTCTGATTTCTTTCTGGAAAGTTTTAATTCTGATTTTTTTTTCCGGAAAGTTTTAATTCTGATTTATTTCCGGAAAGTTTTAATTCTGATTTCTTTCCGGAAAGTTTTAATTCTGATTTCTTTCCGGAAAGTTTTAATTTTGATTTTCTTTCCGGAAAGTTTTAATTCTGATTTCTTTCCGGAAAGTTTTAATTCTGATTTCTTTCCGGAAAGTTTTAATTCTGATTTCTTTCCGGAAAGTTTTAATTCTGATTTCTTTCTGGAAAGTTTTAATTCTGATTTTTTTTCCGGAAAGTTTTAATTCTGATTTATTTCCGGAAAGTTTTAATTCTGATTTCTTTCCGGAAAGTTTTAATTCTGATTTCTTTCCGGAAAGTTTTAATTCTGATTTTCTTTCCGGAAAGTTTTAATTCTGATTTCTTTCCGGAAAGTTTTAATTCTGATTTCTTTCCGGAAAGTTTTAATTCTGATTTCTTTCCGGAAAGTTTTAATTCTGATTTTTTCTTTCCGTAAAGTTTTAATTCTGATTTTTTCTTTCCGGAAAGTTTTAATTCTGATTTTTTTTGAGTTTAGTTTTGAAAATAATTCTGAAATTCTTCCTGTTTCCAAAATATTTAATTCCGTCTCTTTCTCAATAATTAATTCCTTTTAATTTCGTTAATTTAAAATAAATAGAGAAAACGTCGACTTGCCTCCGCCATTTTCATAAGCAAGTGAGGGAAATCGCCAAATATCTATAGGAAAAAATTGAGGAAATAACAAATAAATTTCGGATTTGGCCACCAACTTCCAAGGCCAACTGCATAGCCAATGCAGGTCAATAAGAATTGCCATTTACTGGCCCATTTATTTCGATCCGTTTGGGCATGTTGAATTTGATTTTGAGCCATTTTTTAATGGAATTTTGGGAAATTGATTGGCAAAAAATTTGAGCAGAATTGGAGTGGATTAAAAATTATTGTTATTGTTATTAAATTGAGCTCTGGGAGAGCGGGGAACAAAACAAAACAATTCCCCCCTATTCATAAATCATCATCCGTTCGCCAGACAATTTTGGCTGGGACCAACGCGACTTCCCACAATTTCCCCTATTATTTATTCCCCTATTCTCTCTCCGTTCCGTCGACAAATTCATTTTCAGATTTATTTGATGGAAAAATAAACCCGTAAAAAGTGCGATGAAAAAAATTCACAATTAAAAAATATGATTGGAGGAAATAAAATTTGAAAATATTTAAAAAAATATTTTGAGAAGGAAATAAAATGGAAAAAAATTAAAAATTTTTTGAGGAGGAAATTTAAAAATTAAAAAATATTTTGAGGAGAGAAAATAAAATTGAAAATATTTTTAAAAATATTTTAAGGAATAATTGAAGAATATTTGAGGAATTTTTTTAAAAAATAAATTGGCAAATGGAGAGAAAAAAATATGAGCGAGTGGAAATTAGAAACAATTTATGAGGTGGTGGAAGTTGTGTGATTTAAATGTGCCAAAAACTTAGATTAAATTATAGAATAATTTAGGAATTTTAAACATGAATTTGGCTTTACCTTAATATTTGGCAATCTTATAGTAAAGTCAATGCCAATATTTACAAAGCATGGTAAATGTTGACATTTCTCTTACCAAGATAAGCAAAAATTAGACTAAAATGAAAGCATATTCTCATTACTTTTCCAAATTAATTAAAAGTCTCAAAAAACGGTATTTTGGCACATTTAAAATAAAACACACAATTTCCAGTAAGAGGAGATTATGGGTGACAATTTTGCGTGAATGTGCGATGAATTTCTTCAGCCTTCCCTCCATTTAGTCAAATCAATTTGGCCAATTGATGCGCAAGAAACAAGGCCACCCGGTGCTGCATTCGGTAGCATGAATGCTTGGGATGGCACTTCACTGATGCCATCGCCGTTGTCGCAAAGAATTCGGGCCAAACTAAAAATATAAATATTTTTAATTTTGCCTCATTTTTTAGTTTTACCTAATTTTCTTGATTTCCGCCAATTGGGACTCCGTGAAAATGCCAGGATTTTCAAAGTAGAATCTGTGTTTGAAAATTGAAGTCAAAATTAATTCAAGAAAAGTATGCCTTGTTTTCCCCCTAATCGGATGCCTAAGAACCTAATGTGCCTAAGTTTTTGATTCATAGCTCAACGAGATTAATGCCAATCTCGGAAAGCGATATATCATTTTAAAGCCCAAACATTCCTCTATAAAATGGCCATAATATATTTCATTTAAAATTCAACCTTAAAATAATTCGGAGTTGAATTCAGAGTTATTCAATATCCCCTTCCCCCATCAATTTGCAGGAATCGAAAAGTTAAATTTTTGGTGATAGTTCAATGTGGCTAACAAAACTAATTTAAAGAAATCATATGCACTTCGAAAGCTCTAATTTTCCTCTACAAAATTGCCTTAATAAATATTTCATTTAAAATTCAACCTTAAAATAAATTGTAAGTTTAAAATTGGTAATGAGAAAAATTGAGTTTTTCGGGGAAAGGGCATACTTTTAATCATTTAAAAATTAAATAAATTTAATTTAGTATTTTTGTAGAGGAAACTCTGTTCTTTCAAAAATTATGCATTCCCAGCCTTTAGTAATAATTAATTTTATTTTAAATCCAATAATTAAAATAAAATAGGAGTGCGAAATTTGGAATTGGGAACAAATCGAGTTCTTCAGGGAAAAGACATAATTTCTTAAAATAATTTCATAATTCAAAAAATTTATTAAAGCCACTTTATAGTGGAAATCAACCCTTTCTATTGATATACTGCCTTCCAAAATTAGTTATTGCCTCGATGAACAATGGCCAAAAATCCAATGCAGCTGCTCAAGCTGTACTTCCCAAAAATGTACACTTGCCTGTCCCCATCCCTTGTCCTCTTGAATTGATCGCCAATTATGCAGGCCAATGTGGAGCCAACCATTCCGCCAAGTACTGGATCCTCCACCATTCCACCCACGTATAAATCCAAATCATCTGTGGATAAGAAATTGAAATTAATTATAATGGTTTAAGTAAGGGTTTGCTTAAATTCATAAACCAAATATACTCAAAATTGGATAGAGCTGGTCAAGACGCATTGAATGATATATAATTTGTTATGGTTTGGTCAACAATTAAAGGGTATTAAACGGTTTAAACCCATTTTGGTTTGGTCAACAATTAAAGGGTATTAAACGGTTTAAACCCATTTTGGTTTGGTCAACAATTAAAGGGTATTAAACGGTTTAAACCCATTTTGGTTTGGTCAACAATTAAAGGGTATTAAACGGTTTAAACCCATTTTGGTTTGGTCAACAATTAAAGGGTATTAAACGGTTTAAACCCATTTTGGTTTGGTCAACAATTAAAGGGTATTAAACGGTTTAAACCAATTTTGGTTTGGTCAACAATTAAATTGTATTAAACGGTTTAAACCCATTTTGGTTTGGTCAACAATTAAAGGGTATTAAACGGTTTAAACCCATTTTGGTTTGGTCAACAATTAAAGGGTATTAAACGGTTTAAACCCATTTTGGTTTGGCCAACAATTAAAGGGTATTAAACGGTTTAAACCCATTTTGGTTTGGTCAACAATTAAAGGGTATTAAACGGTTCAAACTCATTTTGGTTTAATGGTTCAAAACTAAGTTAGAACTGATTAAACCAAAGCCAAAATATAATCAAATAATGCTTCTTGATCAGATCTATCGATTAATCTTGCAATAATTCCCCCCTTACCTGGGGAAGGATAATTGGCGGCCAACGCGTTTCGAACTTTTTCATCCAAAATTTGTTCCTTCAATTGGTCAAATGAATTCACCGGTTCCATCCCGCAAAATCGACGCCATTTATTATAGGAGGGAATGCCGTGTTCCCTTCCGCGCATTATATTCAGCGAACCCAAATCCGTCCTAAAATCAATATCAACAAATCAATAAATAAATTAATATAATTTGAGGTATTTTTTACGTTCCAAACATTTTCTCCGTGATAGCCGGCGTCATTCGATGCGGCCTTTTCACTGGTCTAAAAATTACAAAAAATTGGAAATTATTTAATTTTGGCCTGCGAACGTATTCCAAAGTCCCCTCAACACTGGGTCGATGCCACCTTCGAAGAGGATTTTTTGTGATTTGAAAACACCTTTTTTTTGAAAGGAATTAATTAGATTGGAATTTTGACAATATCTGACCATCGCCAAAGAGGAATGGGCCTTCGGCAATTGGTTGACCATTTTGGGTCAGGCGAGGATATTGTTCCTGTGGAAATGTTGGCATTTGTATAAAGGATTTGGCATAATTATTTTATTTTTATATTTATTAAACATTTTATAGAGGAAATTGATTGGGCTGATTAGTAGCCGATCAATTTTTGAATTCATCCTGGCTGAATGCTTTTAAAATAGGTTTGAAACTCATTATCTAAAATAGAGAAATTTATGGTGTTTTTGAATAAAAATGGGCAAAATATTGGCAAATTCGAATTTTTTGAATATTAAAAAGATTTATTTTATAAATTGATTTTTATTTAAGTTGGTAAAGAATTTTATTTTATTCAATTATATAGCAATTAAAAATCATTTTAAATCATTCATTATGAGCCGATGAGTTTTATCAGCTTTCGCAATAATAAATAATAATCAATAATCATCCCGTACAATAATTTTCCAATAGATTTCCCTATTTTAAAGAAATTCACGAAATTTGAGATATTATTTGCCCAGAGGCCTTAATCACTCATTCATTAGATTTTGTCTCTGACTGATGAGTAAATATTTTTTGCATTAGAATTTTTTTGACTTTTGATAAATCAGATACCAGTTTTAAACCTTATAAAACCGTATACCAAGAGATGCGTCGATTTGTATATAATTTATCATGGTTTGTTCAAAATTGAAAGTATTAAACTGTTTAAACCATATTTCCAGTTTTTAGTTTTAAACACTTTAATTTTTGAAAATACGATTACAAATTATACATCAATCGATGCGTCTCGATGAGATCTACAAAATTGTATATGGTCTAAAATCGGTTTTAGAAGTCAAAAAAACTAGTCTTAATGCCAAGAAAATAATTTATCTATTATTTCTTTTCTATTGCCCAAAATGCCAACCCACCAAAATCATTCCATGCCCAAAATACCTACCAAAATCATTCCATGCCCAAATCGATAGGCGGATGTGGTGAACTCATTTGAGATTGTTGGATCCACCAACGGGTCATATGCTTTGTATGGGCCAATCAGCTTGTCGAATGTTGAGCCAAGAATGCGGGGCAAAAATTCTTGGTAGAGGATTGCCTATGAATGGAAAATGGGGACAACAATTTGGCCATAATTTCATTCAATTTTGCCTGAATTTCGGCGCCAACAATTTTTCTTGCCTCCTGAAAGAGACGATCCCCACTCCATCCGGCATTTTGGGCTTGCAATGTTCGGGCAATGCGATTGTGCTCACGGGCGAATAGAATATGCATGGAGGAAAGGCCGAGGAACTGTAAAAAAGAAATTTCGTAATTAATAAAATTCGGAAAAATTTTTAACCAACAAAAATGGAATAAAATTTTTGAGAAAATGTTGAAAAGGGAATAAATTTTAATTAAATTTTTCCAAATGAATATTGAAAATTTTATTGATCTAATAATGATTCTATAAAAATATTTTCCAAAAATGAAGTTAACAAAATTTTTCTACCAATTTTTAAAAAAAAATTCTCATGAAATTAACTTTTTTGAAAATTATTTGAGAATTTTTAAAAAAAATTCTCACAAATTTCCCAAAAATTTACCTTTTCTCAAAATATGGCAAAATTTTTAATTAATATTTTGAATTTTTTGGAAAGAGAGAAGATGATAAGGTCCATATATGGTGGAATAAATGCTTAAAGGCATTAAATTCAACATTGATTGATTATTTATTAATAATTTAATAAAATTTGGAAAGAGCTGAAAATTGTTTGTATTGCTTTTTGGAAAATTATATAATAATTTTTTATATTTTTTATAAAGTAAAACTGGAGAATTTTCTGCTTTATCCAATTAAAACGTAAAAATATTCCAAATAATTTAGTCAATCTTTCTTGAGTTAAAATAAAATACTTTAAATTAATTCCGATTTCTTTCCGGAAAGTTTTAATTCTGATTTCCTTCCGGAAAGTTTTAATTCTGATTTCTTTCCGGAAAGTTTTAATTCTGATTTCTTTCCGGAAAGTTTTAATTCTGATTTCTTTCCGGAAAGTTTTAATTCTGATTTCTTTCCGGAAAGTTTTAATTCTGTTTTCTTTCCGGAAAGTTTTAATTCTGATTTCTTTCCGGAAAGTTTTAATTCTGATTTCTTTCCGGAAAGTTTTAATTCTGATTTTCTTTCCGGAAAGTTTTAATTCTGATTTCTTTCCGGAAAGTTTTAATTCTGATTTCTTTCCGGAAAGTTTTAATTCTGATTTTCTTTCCGGAAAGTTTTAATTCTGATTTCTTTCCGGAAAGTTTTAATTCTGATTTCTTTCCGGAAAGTTTTAATTCTAATTTTCTTTCCGGAAAGTTTTAATTCTGATTTCTTTCCGGAAAGTTTTAATTCTGATTTCTTTCCGGAAAGTTTTAATTCTGATTTCTTTCCGGAAAGTTTTAATTCTGATTTCTTTCCGGAAAGTTTTAATTCTGATTTCTTTCCGGAAAGTTTTAATTCTGATTTTCTTTCCGGAAAGTTTTAATTCTGATTTCTTTCCGGAAAGTTTTAATTCTGATTTCTTTCCGGAAAGTTTTAATTCTGTTTTCTTTCCGGAAAGTTTTAATTCTGATTTCTTTCCGGAAAGTTTTAATTCTGTTTTCTTTCCGGAAAGTTTTAATTCTGATTTCTTTCCGGAAAGTTTTAATTCTGATTTCTTTCCGGAAAGTTTTAATTCTGATTTTCTTTCCGGAAAGTTTTAATTCTGATTTCTTTCCGGAAAGTTTTAATTCTGATTTCTTCTCGTTATAATTCCAATTATTTCTTTCCGGAAAATTTTAATAAAATCATTTTCACTGGCTCTATAACCCAGCAAAATTACCAAATTTGCTCGAATGTCGCCAGCCACAAATGAAGCGGCACATGTGCTCATACTGGCACATTTGGCCTCATCAAATGGCAAAACCATCAAATTGTTGAATCTGGACAATTTCAACATTCCCGTCCGACCGTCCCGGAATTTATGCCTATAAAAATGGCATATTTCAAATGTAATTTTGCCTGAAATTCTCACAAATCTTTGCTGGATGATCCATAAATTTGTGAGCCATCAATGAAAGCTAAAAATTTAAATTAAATATTTAAAAAATAAAAATATAATTCAACTTTTATTAAGCAATTTTTGAATTTTATAATTCAAAATTGGTCAAATTAAATAAAAACATAAAATTTCCATTTTATTCGTTAATTAGCTTTTTTAATGGAATAATTTAAAATTGAACAAATTTAATTTTTAAAAAAATAAAAATTTTTATTATATATGTTAATTTAGTTTTTTGAATTGAATAATCCATGGAAATTTCAAAGAAAAATTTTTAAATACATATATTCTTGAATTTGTAATAGAAGACAAGAAAAGGCAATATATATAAATATACCTTTGGAAAGCACTAAATCTCCTCGGACTTTTATAAATTGTATTTTAAAATTCTAATTTTTGTGTTTCTTTCCGGTAAGTTTTAATTTGTTGAATTATGTCCAAAAAACTGTCAAAATTTCTACCTACTCGCACTCACCTGTGTTCTCATTCAGTTGTTCCCGTGGTTTTCCCTGATTTCCAGTGCCACAAACTGGGGCAGATCTGGATATTTTAAGGCATCCTTTCTGCTTGAATCCATCATTTGTGTCCTTGTCAGAAATTGAAACTGGTACACATTTTGAGGGGATTGGATCGCAAGTGCCACAATTTGCTGTCGGTTGAAGGGTCTTAAAAGAATTGGAACATTTGAAATATAGGAAATAAATATTTAATTTGCCGAAAAAATATTAAAAATTGCCGAATAAACACTGAAATTGCCGAAAAGAGTGTTTTGATGGCTTAGTTTAACCAATTCTAATATTAGTTTTGAACCATTAAACCAAAATGGGTTTAAACCGTTTAATACTCTTTAATTGTTGACCAAACCAAAATGGGTTTAAACCGTTTAATACCCTTTAATTGTTGACCAAACCATAACAAATTATATACCATTCAATGCGTTTTGACCAGCTCTATCCAATTTTATGTATATGGTTTATGAATGCAGGACAAACCTGTCTTAAAACCATTATATAATTTTGGAATTATGCTACCCTTTTCCGATAATTTCAATAATTTTTTTGGCTAATTAAAACGTTCTTTAAAATAAAATGGCCATATTTTATGTTACACTGACCGTTCTGGCCATATCATGTGACATGAATTGGCCCCATTGCATCATTAGGGAATTCAGTTTTTCATGTGCCACCACTTGGGGGCTGGCCAAAAGCAACCGAGACGCTTCCCTTGGCGAAGGCCTTTTTGCCGTCATCGATGCTGGAAAAAGTTTGAGGGTGGCAAAAATTGAATGAACATTCAGAAATTCGCTTACAAACGGGTTCCGAAAATCCATTGTCATATTCTGCCGGTAAATGCCTGAAGGAAATAAAGAAAATTCATTAGGATTTTTAGGAAGAAAGAAAAGGACGGTATGGAATATTTCAGTACTTTGGGTTATTCTTTTGCTATGGCTCAATGAGGAATAAACCAATCTTGGAAGGCATTTTATTAAACGAAAGCCAATAAGGTCATCTAAAAAGTGGCTTTTCTTAATTTTTTTTAAATCCAGTTTTTAAAAAGTTATATGCTCTTAAATATTAGTTAAAATATTCAAAAAATTTTTAGGCAATTTTTAGAGAACATTTAGGGCTTTCGAATGGCATATCGCCTTCCCGAATTGGTTGCTTCCTTGTAGAATTATGGCAAAAAGAATGGGCTAGGTATTGAAAAGTTCTGGCCAATGAAATGGGACGGACCGAATATATGGCCGAAAAGAGGCGCCAACCAATGGACGCTTCAAATTATTGCAAGTACCATCCATTGTCCTATAGGCCAAATGGAAGCACAATTGTGAGGAACATTCGGCCGAACTTTGCTGAATTATTAAATAAAATTATTATAAATTAATTGTTTAAAAATTTAAAATTTTTTCTCTTTTTTTAAATTTTTCTAAATTAATTTTTATAAATTCATATTTTTATTTTTAATAGTTTCATGAATGAATTACGTATTAAATTTTTCCCCATTTTTAATAAAAATTTCCTACACACCTCCGGTACGCATCCCGATCCAACGGCCCTTGTGATGTCATCCAGAGACAATGTTTGTCCTATAAAATTTCTTTAAATTGTTTAAATAATATCTCTCATTCCCACGTGTTGAAATATCTTCAATTGGATTGATTAGGCCAGATTTGGCCAACTGTTCGGCGGCATGCTCAGAATTTTGGGCAATTTCTTGACATGAACCGGCGGCACCAACCTTTATAGGAAGAATTGTGGAATTTATTTTAATTTCATAATTTTTTGAATAAGAAAATTAAATATTTCTCTTTTTATAGGATTATTAGAATTACTGGTGGAGAATTTTGATGTGGTGGATTTGATGGAACATTTGTAGGGGAAATGCTTGAAAATGTAGTGGCACTCGTTGTTTTCTCTCTGCTGGAATTTGGATTTGTTGCAATAGATGAAGCTGCAGGCGATGGCATTGGACTAATTGATGGACTATTTGCGGGATGGCAAGTGGCACAAGCCAATTGACAATTTTCGGCCATCCATTCCGAATTCACTTGACATTCCCCAATGGATGCCCAAAAGCGGCACCATTCTAGACAAATTTATTTTTAATTAAAATATATGCAAAAACGAATTTTTTTCTGTAAAGTTTTAATTCTTTCTTTCCGGAAAGTTTTAATTCTGATTTCTTTCCGGAAAGTTTTAATTCTGATTTCTTTCCGGAAAGTTTTAATTCTGATTTCTTTCCGGAAAGTTTTAATTCTGATTTCTTTCCGGAAAGTTTTAATTCTTCTGGAAAAAAGTTTTAATTCTGATTTCTTTCCGGAAAGTTTTAATTCTGATTTCTTTCCGGAAAGTTTTAATTCTGATTTCTTTCCGGAAAGTTTTAATTCTGATTTCTTTCCGGAAAGTTTTAATTCTTCTGGAAAAAAGTTTTAATTCTGATTTCTTTCCGGAAAGTTTTAATTCTGATTTCTTTCCGGAAAGTTTTAATTCTGATTTATAAAGTTTTTAATTCTGATTTTTGTTTCTTTCCGGAAAGTTCTAACCATGCTGATCGCAGCATCCATTTGGCATGCATTTAAAATTTGTTGTCCTTGGCGGACTCAATTGACCAATGCAAACTGTAAAAAAACAAATGAGAAGATATAGTAAAAGAAAGGGAATTGTGGAATGAGAAAGGAATAAAATTTGGTTTAATGTGCTTTAAAAATTTTTTAAAATGTAAAAATGTTTGCTTTAATTAAACAATTTTTCGACATATAAAACCAAATTAATTCCATAACACAAATTTATACCTTCAAGTAGAAGGCTCAATGCAAGGATCAGAGGAAGAAAATTGCATTCTCGATAATATGTTGTCCATCTTAAATTGGAAAAATTGGAAAAAGAAATCAAAAGGAGTATTAGTGACCTCCTTTCATTCAACAATTTTCGATGCATTTTTTTAGTTGTTTTTTGGCCCCGAAATGGCCAAAGGCAATATGACTGCTTTTCCCTTTCTCTTTGATTTCCAATTGGAAATTGTGTCGCCAATTTATGTTGGTTTATTTAGCTGGATTTTATGGACAGTGACTCAATTGATGAGCCAAATGCAAATTTAGATGTAGCAATATGGAATTCTCCTCAACATAATGTTGACGTGATTTTTGTAAGAGGACAAGGAGGACGAACGGAGGAAGGAAGGAAGGATCGATTCAATTGGGAACGAGGTGGTTTGGGGTTTGGGCTTGTAGGCTTCGAGGAGTTTTGAGGCTAGGAGGGTCCGGCCGCCGGCGGATGGGAAGAAGGGGAAGGGTTTCTGGGGAGGACGGGGGACGATGATGATGATGATGATGGCCGGGCCCGAATTATTGAGGAGGAGGGAACAATATATTTGGGGCGAAAATGGGACCAAGTGGAACGCGGGCAATGGACCCTGGAGGGGAAGGGAGAGGAAGAAGCGCAATCAAAGGGAAGGAGGGAAGAAGCCGAAAGGAAGGGAGGAAGATCATTGCGGCGCGAAGGGCGCCACCACAGAGCAAATTGTTACGCAACCAACCGAATTGTGATGAGAAAATGAACCGAAAAGTAAGCGTATAGAAACCGGCGCGCAATTTGAGGCAAAGAAAGAGCCATTGGCGCTTTTGACTTGGCTGGGCAAATTGAGGGGGAATTGAATTGAATGGATGAATCCAACCATGGAGAAAAGCATTGATTCCCTTCCCTCATCACACATTTCTTGGAGGCGCTCAAGGGTATAAAATGTGAAAGCGATCGAATGGAAAAAACTCCCCGGCGGCTTGATTAAAAATTGTTTTTCCCCTTCCCTTTATCCATTTTTGATCTCCGAGGGAATTGGCTATTTTGCCTAAAGGCATTTTAATTTATTAAAAATTATCTGCCAGCCGGAGTGAAATTTGTTTGTACCAAAAATTTTGCAAAATTTTTTAATTTAAAAAATACAAAAATAATGACAGCCGGCGGAAAAATTTACCAAAAATTTTGCACATTTTCTATTTTTAATTTATAAAAAAATTATCTGACAGATGGAGGGAAATTTTGTACCAAAATATTTTAATTACCTTTTTGATTCATTATGATCTGACATTCGAAGGTAATTTTGCTTGTGGCGATGAAATATCCCCTGGCTATCAACCTTGCCTCAGGGCATATTTTACAATGAAAAGGGGAGCTCAACAAAATTAAAAACAAATAAAATTTTTGACCCTAAAAAGTGCACACTTTTGTCATAAATTTTGAGTCAATTTTTTTGGATCGTAAAATTTGTATTTTTTGAGTCAATTTTTTAAATTGTAAAAATTTCTATTTGTGCTCATTCATTCATTTGCCCTTGAACATTCAACAAAATTTTTTGACGCATTTTCTCCACCCAAAAATTTTGTGCAATTTTCGTCATCATCCATCAGCCACACAAATTGGATAAATTGGAGAGAGTTGGTGGTTTACATTTTTGTGAAGTTACAAAACTAACCCAAACCTAACCGCAAGCAAAAAAGAATTCGATCAAGTTGGCGTCGATCAAAAGAATTTTTGGATAGATAAAATAAAATTGGACACAAGGACAAATCGAGACTCGAGAGAAGAAAGGAGGGGAGATGATATTGGAATTTGGGCAGCGAAAATATAGGCAATAAATTCAACATTGACTTCTGGTAGAAATAATTTAATTATAATTGGAAGAGCAGAGAATTTCTCTAGCAAATTTGGTTTAATTTTTTAAAATATTTTGTAAATCAAAATTATGAGATTTTGGACGAAAATAATAAATAGCTAATCTGGATTTTTGGGCTAATTCTCTTAATAATTTATCTTAATAATTTACTTTCTGCAATTTGGTTATGAAATAAAATTAATCAAAATTAAAAATTAGTGAACTAAATGTGAATGTTATGAATTCGACCCTCTCCAAGTGAAGTTGGGTATTCTCATTTTTGTGCAAATTACTTAATAATTAATTTGTTTTGTATCAAATTTTTATAGAGAATTTGCTTCTCTACGAATTTGGAATTAAATTATTCAAATCAACTGGGCCAATTTTGAATTAAATGGCTTTTTCAAACCTGCCCAAATAATGTTGGATACTTTAACAATAAGAATTGGCGTGCAAAAATGCACAAATATAAATTTGGAAAGGAAAAATTGAAAGAAAATATGAATTCGTGTAAATAAATGTGATGATGAAAATGATGATGATTGTTTGAAAATTGCCAGCTGGGCCTCCCAAAAAATATTATAATGCTTCCCTTCCAATTCCATTGTTCGCCGCATTGAATGGATGGCTTTAAACTTTTGAAAGCAAAAAATATAATGCGCATTGCATTTCCTTCTTTCCAATTTAATGCACATTCCGGTAGTTTAAAGCTTCCACTCTCGAATGAAAATTATATTTAATTCGCGCGGTTCGCTCATTGAATTGAGAATTGAATAGGCGGAGGGAAAGGTAAATGGAAAATGAGTCGCAGGGGACAATGGCCAAATTGGCCAATGATGAAAAGGGAAGAGGCAACAGGCGGCCTTCCTTTTGCTTCCCCTGCTTATGTGCTCCCTCACCCATTTTTTCTTCCATCAATTTGGCAATGAATAACCGTTTTTTAGCAAAAAAAAACGAACATTAAATTAATGAAAAAATTACAACCAATTTTTTGGAATTTTTTGGAATGAGGATGGAATTTGTGCAGCAGCGCAAAATTGGCAAAATATTTGATTGGGGTACAAACAATGAATGAATTAGTGAATGGGTGGGGCAAGGGGCGTTGGATGATTGAATGGAATGGAATTGCAATGGAAATGAAAAAATGATTGAATAAGTTGTTGATTGATGACCACCAGCAGTAAAATAAAAATATTAAATACTGTACTTACAATACCAATGATATTTGGGTGCGGTCAATGGTGAATACTGAATAATATTGGAAATATTTAATTTGCAATAAAATGAATTGAATTTACATATAAATTTTCATGGCAAAAAATAATCATTTCTTGGTCATAATTATAAAACATTACCATTGCAAAAATTTTTTTAGGGTCTTTAGATTAGGCTTAAGGTTAATGCTTTTCTTTAGCCAAGATAGGTTTTTAAAGGGAGCCTGATTGGACCAAATACATAGCCTAGAAAAAAATATTTTTTTGACAGGAAAAATTTTCATGCAAGAAACAAGAAATCAGAATTAAAACTTTCCGGAAAGAAATCAGAATTAAAACTTTCCGGAAAGAAATTAGAATTAAAACTTTCCGGAATGAAAATCAGAATTAAAACTTTCCGGAAAGAAATCAGAATTAAAACTTTCCGGAAAGAAATCAGAATTAAAACTTTCCGGAAAAAAATCAGAATTAAAACTTTCCGGAAAGAAATCAGAATTAAAACTTTCCGGAAAGAAATCAGAATTAAAACTTTCCGGAAAGAAAATCAGAATTAAAACTTTCCGGAAAGAAAATCAGAATTAAAACTTTCCGGAAAGAAAATCAGAATTAAAACTTTCCGGAAAGAAAATCAGAATTAAAACTTTCCGGAAAGAAATCAGAATTAAAACTTTCCGGAAAGAAAATCAGAATTAAAACTTTCCGGAAAGAAAATCAGAATTAAAACTTTCCGGAAAGAAAAAATTTTCTGAAAATTCAATGTTTTTTGGCAAGTTAAATAGTATCCAAATTAAAAATATAATATTTCTTCCAATTGCAATGATATTTTGTGTGCGGTCAACAATTAACACAAGGTGGCTATAGGTTTTCGATTTTTTATCGCATCAATCAGCAGCAGATGATGAGAAGAGAAGGAGAAGGTCAAATTTGGAAATCAAAACTTGGAAGGGGCAAAGGAGGAAATTATTGAGGCCATTTCACCCACGCACATTCCATTGTGTGCGCATTCCATCAACAATCAAATTCATCAATATCTTCCAAATTTGGAATATTGTAAGTAGGGATTTTCTCGCGCTTCACTGCCCAATAGCCCTTTTCATCCTTTTTCTTTTGGTTTCGGGCCAAAAGCCATAAGCCACCCGCACTTTTTCGCCCCACAGACTTTCCCTCAGAGCATTTCGCGCTTTCACCCACCCAAAAACAAATTGTAATAAATCACGTGATTGGGATGGTGAAAGCCAAAAAAAAAGGATGAAAAGGAATTGGAATAAAGAAAGGGAAAGGAACGAGTTTTTTATTTGGGAAAAGCCTCTGGAAGATGCGATTTTGTTGGTCCGCAACTTTTCTTCTTCACAACAATAAAAGTAAAAAAAAAATATACAATACAATTGGAATGGAAATTGATGGTTGCTGAATTTGAATATTCCTCTGGGGTTTTTATAGGAAAATGCCACAACTTATCATCGAACATCGATCCAACTTGACGCCGTTTAAAATAACTCATTAAGGACAGAACCAATTTTGATTATTTTGTTATCAAATTAAAGAGCAGACTTTTGGCTATTAAATGATATTAATTTTATTTAAATTGGTTCAGAATTGATGAAATTGTGGCCAGAAAAACCATTTAAAATACCCTTAACTATGGATTACCGAAATTTTCAGTGGTTTTTTGGGCATAACTTCATCAATTCTGAACCAATTTAAATAAAATTAATATCATTTGATAGCCAAATGTCTGCTCTTTAATTTGATAACAAAAACATCAAAATTCGTTAAGTTTTTGATGAATTAATTTAAACGGCGACAAGTTGGTCAGGCGACAAATTGGACTGTTATTTTTAATGTATTTATCCGGTTCCATTGTTATTCTTCTTGATGGGAATGGCTGGCTTATCCATGGCATGAATATCCTCCGCCAAATACGGTGTCAAATATGCGGTCCAATAGATGATGTTGAAGAGGATGAAGAAAAATGGGAACAACACCCGGGCCATCAAATCAATTCGTCGGCTTTTCTCCCGGTAACGATTCGTCCACAAATCATCCCACCATTCCAGAAGTCGACCAAATGGTGCTGTTGCCGGTCTTCGATCTGTCCAGTTCAGCAAATCCGCTTCATTCCTATTCGAGGTATTAATTAAAAATTGGGGTCAATCTTTTTAATTTTTTGCCTAGCATCAGCCTATATTTTATCGAATTATTTTGACTTTGTTAATATTTCAGCTCTTTTTAAATATAAATTAAACTTTTTTTAACATATTGGATTAGTCTATATCTGTAGAACATTTAGATATCAAAATGATTAATAGATAATTTAATTGGACAGAAAACTATGGCCATGGCCAATAAAGCATTTGTCCAATTTTTAGCTCGCCTTCAATATAAATTCTAAAAGGAATTTTCCAATGGCTAATATTTAAGCTTCAATCAAAATATTAAATAAAATTTTTATCTCATTGGATTAATCTATGTCTAAGTAAGAATTATTTGATATGAGAAAAATTAAATTGGCCAGAAAACTATGGCCATAAAACCAATATTTGTTGGATTTTGGCTCAATTTGCTGTTCTGAATTTTTTTGGCCATAACTTTTCAATTCTTTTGAAATCAATAAATTAATTAATTCGCCATTTCTAATAAAAACTATAAAAAATGCCCTAAATTTTATAAATGTATCCTTAAATTTACTTAAAAAATTGATGAAAAATTCAGACATGGAACATTTATTTCCCTACCATCGCGGCGTGGTCGATGCCGAACGAAATTGTTTGCCATGGCCACCACCGTAGCCCATTTCACCGTATGCCGCCGAGTCCATGGCCGAAAGTCGCCTCTGATGCTCTTGTCGATGTTGGAGGGCAGCCAACAGTGGATTCGTGAGCATTCGATTGGAACGAGTCTGCGAGGCCAATTCCTTGCGGGCAGCCCAATTCACGAGGGAAAATTCAAGAAGGGCAGCTTTAATGATATTGGAATTAATTAGGTGGATTGAAGGAAAAATTGGATACTATATTTAATTTGCTTTAAAAACAATGAAATATCGATAAAAGAGTAACTAATGCCAAAATAATTATAAAGTATAAGGAGGGTTTATCCTATATTCACAAACCAAATATACCCAAAATTGGATAGAGCTGGTCAAGACGCATTGAATGGTATATAATTTGTTATGGTTTGGTCAACAATTAAAGGGTATTAAACGGTTTAAACCCATTTTGGTTTGGTCAACAATTAAAGGGTATTAAACGGTCTAAACCCATTTTGGTTTGGTCAACAATTAAAGGGTTTTAAACGGTTTAAACCCATTTTGGTTTGGTCAACAATTAAAGGGTATTAAACGGTTTAAACCCATTTTGGTTTGGTCAACAATTAAAGGGTATTAAATGGTTTAAACCAATTTTGGTTTAATGGTTCAAAAATAAATTAGAATTGATTGAATCCAAGCCAAATATCAAATAATGCGAATTAATTAAATTTCTCTTTTTTTAAAGATATTTTGGTCCAAGGTAAGCTTGAACTTTTTCGGCATTTTCATATTCTTTTCGACAAAGTAAATATTTCCCGAAGAAATTTCTAGAAAATTATGAGACCAACCAAAAATAAATCCAGTGCAAACGCCAATCCAAATGTCCACACTCTTTAAATTCAAATTTCTAATTTTTTTAATTAAATTTTTTTCCCTAACTTTTGTATAACTGACTGGTGGCAATTTAGCGTTGATACCAGATGCCTAAATTAATGGATATTGGAATAAAAATATTAATTAAAATTGGAAAATGACACCATTGTTGTGACAGTCAAAAGCACTGTGGTGCCAAGTGTGATTCGAGCCGGCACCGAATCCTTGTCGAGCCTAAATTTTGCATTATTTTGGGGATATTGAATGTGTACCAACCAAAAGCTGACAGTGGAAACGGCGACCAGCATGAATGAGGGAACATACAACTTTTTAGGGAAACAAAATTAATTAGGCTTTTTATTGATTAATTTGGTGTTAATATTTGAGAGGAATTAGTTAGGAGGACATTTGCCAAATTACTAATATTAAATGTTAAATTTCCTTAAATTTTCCTATTTTTAAAATCTATTAGGGCAGGCTTAAAGTGAATAATTAGTATAGCTCAACAAGTAGTTAAACCAAAATAAAAATTTGATATACTCTTTTAAAGGCCAGTTTTTCCATTACTAAATTGCTTATTAGATTTTTTACAAAATATTTTGGAAAACTATGCATTTTCTCCTTAAAAATTTGAGCTATTCACATTATTTGATTTTATAAAAGTTCATATTTTTAATCGATGAATTTTAAATTTATAATTTAATAAAGCTATTTTGTAAAAGAAATTCAGAACTTTCGAATGGTATATGTTTTACAAAATTGGCTTAAGAAATCATTTAACTATTAGTCAAACAAAATCTAATATATGTCCTCCAACAGTATTCATTCAATCGCCTTTATTCACTACCTGAAGCAAATAATAGCTGAATTCACGCCTCAACCTGAGAATCGTTCGCAAACATGAATAGGTGCCTTTAGTGAAAAAAGAATTATCTCGATTCGAAGCAAATTACATCAATTCTACCTGTATTAGTTACGGATGTACAATTGCCGGTGGCCACAGATGAGAGCACAAACGATGGCAAACTTTGGCGCAATCCATGTTTCAATTGGATTGGCCCATCCTCTCGCCACCGATATTCCAAATCTTTTGTTGTGTAAGCATAACTGGCATAGTCGATGAAGCATGTTTGTGTGTCCTTCAAAAAAATGAAATAATGAATAAACTGAAAGTGACACAAAAATGTGTAGATAAAACAAAAAAATTTAAACTAGAAAGGGAGGAACAATAATAAAAGTGAGCAAAAGATGGAATTGGTTTGATAACGATAAAAAAAGAAAGGATACGATAATGTATATTTATGAAAAAGATGGTATTTACGAGATATAGGTGGATTAATTTGTTGTGAAATTTCCGGAAAGTTTTAATTCTGATTTCTTTCCGGAAAGTTTTAATTCTGATTTCTTTCCGGAATGTTTTAATTCTGATTTCTTTCCGGAAAGTTTTAATTCTGATTTCTTTCCGGAAAGTTTTAATTCTGATTTCTTTCCGGAATAAGTTTTAATTCTGATTTCTTTCCGGAATAAGTTTTAATTCTGATTTCTTTCCGGAATAAGTTTTAATTCTGATTTCTTTCCGGAATAAGTTTTAATTCTGATTTCTTTCCGGAATAAGTTTTAATTCTGATTTCTTTCCGGAATAAGTTTTAATTCTGATTTCTTTCCGGAATAAGTTTTAATTCTGATTTCTTTCCGTAATAAGTTTTAATTCTGATTTCTTTCCGGAATAAGTTTTAATTCTGATTTCTTTCCGGAATAAGTTTTAATTCTGATTTCTTTCCGGAATAAGTTTTAATTCTGATTTCTTTCCGGAAAGTTTTAATTCTGATTTCTTTCCGGAAAGTTTTAATTCTGATTTCTTTCCGGAATGTTTTAATTCTGATTTCTTTCCGGAAAGTTTTAATTCTGATTTCTTTCCGGAAAGTTTTAATTCTGATTTCTTTCCGGAATAAGTTTTAATTCTGATTTCTTTCCGGAATAAGTTTTAATTCTGATTTCTTTCCGGAATAAGTTTTAATTCTGATTTCTTTCCGGAATAAGTTTTAATTCTGATTTCTTTCCGGAATAAGTTTTAATTCTGATTTCTTTCCGGAATAAGTTTTAATTCTGATTTCTTTCCGGAATAAGTTTTAATTCTGATTTCTTTCCGTAATAAGTTTTAATTCTGATTTCTTTCCGGAATAAGTTTTAATTCTGATTTCTTTCCGGAATAAGTTTTAATTCTGATTTCTTTCCGGAATAAGTTTTAATTCTGATTTCTTTCCGTAAAGTTTTAATTCTGATTTCTTTCCGGAAAGTTTTAATTCTGATTTCTTTTCGGAAAATTTTAATTCTGATTTCTTTCCGGAATAAGTTTTAATTCTGATTTCTTTCCGTAATAAGTTTTAATTCTGATTTCTTTCCGTAATAAGTTTTAATTCTGATTTCTTTCCGGAATAAGTTTTAATTCTGATTTCTTTCCGTAATAAGTTTTAATTCTGATTTCTTTCCGGAATAAGTTTTAATTCTGATTTCTTTCCGTAATGTTTTAATTCTGATTTCTTTCCGGAAAGTTTTAATTCTGATTTCTTTCCGGAAAGTTTTAATTCTGATTTCTTTCCGGAATAAGTTTTAATTCTGATTTCTTTCCGGAATAAGTTTTAATTCTGATTTCTTTCCGGAATAAGTTTTAATTCTGATTTCTTTCCGGAATTCTGATTTCTTTCCGGAATAAGTTTTAATTCTGATTTCTTTCCGGAATAAGTTTTAATTCTGATTTCTTTCCGGAATAAGTTTTAATTCTGATTTCTTTCCGGAATAAGTTTTAATTCTGATTTCTTTCCGGAATAATTTTTAATTCTGATTTCTTTCCGTAAAGTTTTAATTCTGATTTCTTTCCGGAAAGTTTTAATTCTGATTTCTTTTCGGAAAATTTTAATTCTGATTTCTTTCCGGAATAAGTTTTAATTCTGATTTCTTTCCGTAATAAGTTTTAATTCTGATTTCTTTCCGTAATAAGTTTTAATTCTGATTTCTTTCCGGAATAAGTTTTAATTCTGATTTCTTTCCGTAATAAGTTTTAATTCTGATTTCTTTCCGGAATAAGTTTTAATTCTGATTTCTTTCCGTAATAAGTTTTAATTCTGATTTCTTTCCGGAAAGTTTTAATTCTGATTTCTTTCCGTAAAGTTTTAATTCTGATTTCTTTCCGGAAAGTTTTAATTCTGATTTCTTTCCGTAAAGTTTTAATTCTGATTTCTTTCCGGAAAGTTTTAATTCTGATTTTTATTCCGGAAAGTTTTAATTCTGATTTCTTTCCGTAAAGTTTTTTAATTCTGATTTCTTTCCGGAATAAGTTTGAATTCTGATTTCTTTCCGGAAAGTTTTAATTCTGATTTCTTTCCGGAAAGTTTTAATTCTGATTTCTTTCCGGAATAAGTTTTAATTCTGATTTCTTTCCGGAATAAGTCTTAATTCTGATTTCTTTCCGGAAAGTTTTAATTCTGATTTTTTCTTTCCGGAAAGTTTTAATTCTGATTTCTTTCCGTAAAGTTTTTTAATTCTGATTTCTTTCCGGAAAGTTTTAATTCTGATTTCTTTCCGGAAAGTTTTAATTCTGATTTCTTTCCGGAATAAGTTTTAATTCTGATTTCTTTCCGGAAAGTTTTAATTCTGATTTCTTTCCGGAAAGTTTTAATTCTGATTTCTTTCCGGAATAAGTTTTAATTCTGATTTCTTTCCGGAATAAGTTTTAATTCTGATTTCTTTCCGGAATAAGTTTTAATTCTGATTTCTTTCCGGAAAGTTTTAATTCTGATTTCTTTCCGCAAAGTTTTAATTCTGATTTCTTTCCGGAAAGTTTTAATTCTGATTTCTTTCCGGAATAAGTTTTAATTCTGATTTTTATGTTAATTGGGAAATAGGCGGAATTTGTTTGAGAAAACTTGTACTCAAATTTTTAATCCTACTTTATGCAAACATACCAATGGATAGGCCTGTAAATACATCGGACATGACAAAGTCAATGTCATCCGTGAGGAATAAAGCACTCGGCCGGTGCCATTATGCACCCGGATGAATATATTCGGTTTGTCCACATTATGCTTTCGACCATCCTTTTCATTTTGGAAGAATGTATCTGGTATGAATATTCGCTGTGAATGTTCATTGGCCACCAATACAATATATTTGAGTGAGGGCGAATTAAAATAAAGGCGTTCATCGACCCATTCTTGGCGGAAAGTGAAATGCCTTGAGGGAAAGGGAGACGGGCAATAGAATTTGTTTGTTATTTGATAGGGAATAATTGAGTACTATACTGCTTGATTGAGAAAATGAAAATGTTTTTGGCCTCTTAATAAGTCAACAAGGCTATAGGTAATCGAGAAAGTGATACCATTTGAAAGGCCTAAGTTTTTTCTCTATAAAATGGCATTATAAATTTTATTTTAAATTCATTAAAATGATTTAATAGTTTATTTAAATGAAAGAGAATAATTCGAATTTTCAGACAAAACATACTTCTCTTCTTTCTCTATCATTGTAAATTCGAAAATAAATTAATAATACCATTTTATTGAGGAAAACTTATTAGATTATTAGCCATTTCGAATGATATATCGTTTTCACGGATTGTTAAAAAAAACTCGCTGGGATATTGGCCAAAACTTTTTGCACCATCTCAAACTGTACTAATAAGATATTCTTATTTCATCCCAATTCCCTATATTCTTACATTGTAAATTCCATATTGACATCATCCACTTTCGAAATTGACCTAAATAAACAATTAGTATTTAATGAAAATGAAGGCAAATAGGGAATATTCTAATTAAAGAAGCCTCCATAATTTTTAAACTTTCATACATAATAGTGGGTTTTTGAGTTCGAAGAATCCGAATTTAGTATTGGCACTGTTTTCTTCCGATTTTTTTTTCTTATTTTCCGAAATCCATTCCTTATCCACTACCCTAATCCAAATCTAAAATTTTTACTAAAATTTTACCAATTTTTGAACAGTTTAAAGTGATCAGAATTAAATGCCAATTTCGAATTCTACAACATCCAAAAACCCATTGTTGGGTATTTTAAGGCCAAAAAATGAATAAAGTGGCTAGAGTATTACCCTAATAAGTAGCCTATTTCAGACCTTAAATACATATTCACATCAACTATGACGGCTCCATCATAGTGGTCGCCCCATTGCTCGAATTTGTTGGAAGGAAGTGCGGCCAAATTGCCTTTTGGCCTTACCCTCCAATCTAAAAAATCCTCTTTAAATTATATATTCCCCCTTAGTGACCATAATGTTCACGGGCGGCATTTTTGTCGCTGCTCAACAATCGATTGATTATGTTTTGCTCTTCCTCCAATGAATTTGTGGCCACCAACTCTGGAATTTCCGATGAAGATGGCCAAAGTGGGGCGGCCACTGTCCAATTTTGTGCCGCTGCCATCAATGGTGCCATTTCCGGTTTCTTTTTCTCCAGTGAATTTCGAGCGTGAATTGTGGAAATGACAAAGGCGTTAGAGAGGAAAATGAGGAAAATAAGAATGAAAAAGTGGGACAAAATACGGTACATTTTGATCGCCTCTGGAATGGACAGTAAAAGAAGAGTCAAAAGGACATTCTTTTCTAATAAAACAACTAAAAATATTTCCCTCGGGCAAAATGGTAGGATATGTTTCAGTACAGTACCTTCATTTCAATATCATGACCATTCTTTTGTTTATAGCTTATCAAAGTAATAACCAAGTTTAGTAGGCGAAATTCTGCCAAAAAAAGCTCAAAGTGATTTCTAAAAGCCAATTTTTTTTAATAAATTTTATGAATTTATCATTTAAAAAATTATATTGAATTTAGTAAACCCATCAAATTTTCTGATTGACTGAGGTAAAAATGGCTTATTTTCAAATTGTATGAACTTTTCGAAAAAAATGCCACTTTTTAAAGGGACTTTTAAGGCTTTCAAATGGAATATCGCCTTCATAAATTGGTTATTTTCTTTTTGAGCTATGGCTAAAAGAATGGGTCTAGGTAACTGAAATTTCCGGTTTCGATCAAAAAATGGAAAAATTTTTAAAAATATTCCCCTTTGACAACTGAGTGAGAAGAGAATGGAATAGGCAAAAAAAGGACTGTCCGGCTGGCTCTTCATTTTCATTTCCAATGTTTGGAATGTTCCATTTTCTTCCAGCCGGTGCCCTCTTCCCGTCCTCTACTCATTTTCACGTCCACCTCACATTTGCCTCCTATGAGAACTTTTTCATGGCAAACAAATAAATGAGAAGGAGGGGGAAATGAAGCGGCTGGAGGGGATAATCTTCAAGTGGATGTGAATTTTGGGGGAACAAAATGGAATAATGGAAGGGAAGGGGGAAATTCGGGAGATGTTTGTTTATTTTTGTTGAAATGGCAACGAAAAACTTTCAGTGAAAAAATTGTGTGCCATTTTTTTTGAATATTTTGTGCCAATTTTTTGAAAATTTTGTGCCATTTTTTTTGAATATTTTGTGCCAATTTTTGTGTGCATTTTTCGACGACATATTGGTTTGACTTACAAATGGCCTCTGCGTTTTTTTTCGGAATAATTCATCAGTAGGATTATGGGATTTTTGGGAAATGGGGAGGGGAAAACGCCGTAGATAAAGGGGCGCATTTTCGGCGGTTGCTTGGCGGCAAAGTTTGGCGACATCAATTTGTGAAAATAATTTTTTGGAATTACTAGAATATTTTAGGACGGTTGGAAGAATAATTGTGAAACTTATACCTTTTTATGAATTCAAAAAAATTTTAAAAATTATTTGTTTGATAGTAGGAAGAATAATTTGAAAAGTGGAACTTAAATGAATAAATAAAAAATTTTAAATTTTTTATTTATTTAATTTTTGATTCATTAAAAGCAATTTTCCAATACAAATATTAATTAGGGGAATAATCAATGAGAAAACCTCTCAATTTTGGCTAGGATGGTTGGAAGAATAATGGATTTAACCCTGTGATTTGTGAATCCAAAAAATTATTCGCAATTTTCAAAAAATATGCCTGTTTCATTTTATAATGAAGACAAAATATTTTTCAAATGTAATTTAAATAGGGCTGCTGGGGGGTGTGAACTAATATAGAATATGGCCTTTTCATTTTATACAATTTTAGTTAATCTTATATTAACCAAAATGCAACATTTTGGATGGATATGTCATATATTATGCCAATCTTGGTAAGACCAATAAACATTTACCATTGGATAGGTCAAATATTTGTAAATGTTGGCATTGCCTTACTAATAATATAGGCAAATGTGACTGGAAATAAGGCCATATTCATGTATGCATCCCTAAATTACCCTTTGGAATAAATAATTTTAGAAAAAATTTTGTTCTAAAAATTGGCATAATTTCTGGTGAATGAATGTAAAATTTTATTCAAATTTATTGATGTTGCGTAAAAATTACATTTATATAAAATTCCATAAAAAAACATTTTCAGTTAGACATAATAAAAAAAATACGCCAAAGCATTAAATGCGGTCTCTCAATTTTTGCCCAATTTTAAGCCAATTTAATAAGTCAAATGCCAGCATTTACTATGGATAGATCCAACATTATAGGCACTGTTTTTACCAGATGACCAAATATGACTTAAGGCGTAAGGCCCTATTTCTTTTTGGCATTCTTAAATTACCCTTTGGAAAAAATATTTTTTGAAAAAATTTGTTCTAAAAATTGGCATAATTTCTGATGAATTAAATGTGTTCAAATTTATTGATGTTGCGTAAAAATTACAATTATATAGACAATTCAATTATGTGTTTTTGTTTTAAGCCATTGCATTTGTCCCATTCCGTCTGCTCCGTCTGTCATTTGTTTCTGTTCTGTTTTTGGCAGCTCCCCCCACCAATTTTTTCTTCCATCAATTTGGCCAATGAATAACCGTTTTTTTAGCAAAAAAACGAACATTAAATTAATGGAAAAATTACAACCAAATTTTTTTGTATATTTGGAATGGAATGAGGATGGAATTTTTGCACCAAATTGGCAAAATATTTAATTAACGCAAACACAATGAATGAATGGGGTGGAGCATGGGGGCGTCGGATGATTGAATGAATGAATGAAAAAATGATTGAATATTGTTGATGAATGATGAGTGAAGAGTGATGGCCAACAATAAAATCAAAAATAAAATATACAGTACAGTACCTCCAATGAAATTTGGGTGTGGTCAATGGTGAATAATAAATATTGGAAATATTTTTGCAAAAAAATGAATTTTTACACATAAATTTTCATGTCAAAAAATGTTGAGATCTTAATAGGTTAAGGGATATTGCTTTACTTTAATCAGGATAGGTTTTATAGAGAGCATAATTTGACCAAATATATGGTATAAAAAATTTTATTTTTTTGACAGGAAAAACTTTCATTAGAGAAACAAAAAATCAGGAAAGAAATCAGAATTAAAACTTTCCGGAAAAAAATCAGAATTAAAACTTTCCGGAAAGAAATCAGAATTAAAACTTTCCGGAAAGAAATCAGAATTAAAAATTTCCGGAAAAGAAATCAGAAATAAAACTTTCCGGAAAGAAATCAGAATTAAAACTTTCCGGAAAGAAATCAGAATTAAAACTTTCCGGAAAGAAATCAGAATTAAAACTTTCCGGAAAGAAATCAGAATTAAAACTTTCCGGAAAGAAAATCAGAATTAAAACTTTCCGGAAAGAAATCAGAAATAAAACTTTCCGGAAAGAAATCAGAATTAAAACTTTCCGGAAAGAAATCAGAATTAAAACTTTCCGGAAAGAAAATCAGAATTAAAACTTTCCAGAATGAAAAATTTTCTGAAAATTCAATGTTTTTTGGCAAGTTAAATAGTATCCAAATTAAAAATATAATATTTCTTCCAATTCCAATGATCCAATGATATTTTGTGTGCGGTCAACAATTAACATAAGGTGGCTATGGGTTTTCGATTTTTTATCGCATCAGTCAGCAGCAGATGATGAGAAGAGAAGGTCAAATTTGGAAATCAAAACTTGGAAGGGGCAAGGGAGGAAATTATTGAGGCCATTTCACCCACGCACATTCCATTGTGTGCGCATTCCATCAACAATCAAATTCATCAATATCTTCCAAATTTGGAATATTGTAAGTAGGGATTTTCTCGCGCTTCACTGCCCAATAGCCCTTTTCATCCTTTTTCTTTTGGTTTCGGGCCAAAAGCCATAAGCCACCCGCACTTTTTCGCCCCACAGACTTTCCCTCAGAGCATTTCGCGCTTTCACCCACCCAAAAACAAATTGTAATAAATCACGTGATTGGGATGGTGAAAGCCAAAAAAAAAGGATGAAAAGGAATTGGAATAAAGAAAGGGAAAGGAACGAGTTTTTTATTTGGGAAAAGCCTCTGGAAGATGCGATTTTGTTGGTCCGCAACTTTTCTTCTTCACAACAATAAAAGTAAAAAAAAAATATACAATACAATTGGAATGGAAATTGATGGTTGCTGAATTTGAATATTCCTCTGGGGTTGGTAATATTGTCGTTCGTTCCCCCCCTTTTTTACCAAAAAAAAATTTTTATTTTATTTTACGCTAAAAACATGAATTTAGGGGTTTTCGATGATGGGGAATACGAATCTGGCATTAGTTTTTCATTAGCTATATTGGCTGAACCGTTATCGGTTCACAAACCGGTTTCGAAAAATCGAACTTTGGTATTTTCGGTAATATTATATATCAATCGACGCGTATTGACGAGCTGAACACGAATCTGTCATTTGTTTCGCATAAAACACAAAACTAAAAAAGTTATGGCCAATTTAGTCACTTGGGTCATCAATAGCTTATGAAATTTTAAATGGCCATAACTTTTTTAGTTTTGTGTTTTATGCGAAACAAATGACAGATTCGTGTTCAGCTCGTCAATACGCGTCGATTGATATATAATATTACCGAAAATACCAAAGTTCGATTTTTCGAAACCGGTTTGTGAACCGATAACGGTTCAGCCAATATAGCTAATGAAAAACTAATGCCAGATTCGTATTCCCCATCATCGAAAACCCCTAAATTCATGTTTTTAGCGTAAAATAAAATAAAAAATTTTTTTTGGTAAAAAAGGGGGGGAACGAACGACAATATTACCCTGGGGTTTTTATAGGAAAATGCCACAACTTATCATCGAACATCGATCCAACTTGACGCCGTTTAAAATAACTCATTAAGGACAGAACCAATTTTGATTATTTTGTTATCAAATTAAAGAGCAGACTTTTGGCTATTAAATGATATTAATTTTATTTAAATTGGTTCAGAATTGATGAAATTGTGGCCAGAAAAACCATTTAAAATACCCTTAACTATGGATTACCGAAATTTTCAGTGGTTTTTTGGGCATAACTTCATCAATTCTGAACCAATTTAAATAAAATTAATATCATTTGATAGCCAAATGTCTGCTCTTTAATTTGATAACAAAAACATCAAAATTCGTTAAGTTTTTGATGAATTAATTTAAACGGCGACAAGTTGGTCAGGCGACAAATTGGACTGTTATTTTTAATGTATTTATCCGGTTCCATTGTTATTCTTCTTGATGGGAATGGCTGGCTTATCCATGGCATGAATATCCTCCGCCAAATACGGTGTCAAATATGCGGTCCAATAGATGATGTTGAAGAGGATGAAGAAAAATGGGAACAACACCCGGGCCATCAAATCAATTCGTCGGCTTTTCTCCCGGTAACGATTCGTCCACAAATCATCCCACCATTCCAGAAGTCGACCAAATGGTGCTGTTGCCGGTCTTCGATCTGTCCAGTTCAGCAAATCCGCTTCATTCCTATTCGAGGTATTAATTAAAAATTGGGGTCAATCTTTTTAATTTTTTGCCTAGCATCAGCCTATATTTTATCGAATTATTTTGACTTTGTTAATATTTCAGCTCTTTTTAAATATAAATTAAACTTTTTTTAACATATTGGATTAGTCTATATCTGTAGAACATTTAGATATCAAAATGATTAATAGATAATTTAATTGGACAGAAAACTATGGCCATGGCCAATAAAGCATTTGTCCAATTTTTAGCTCGCCTTCAATATAAATTCTAAAAGGAATTTTCCAATGGCTAATATTTATGCTTCAATCAAAATATTAAATAAAATTTTTATCTCATTGGATTAATCTATGTCTAAGTAAGAATTATTTGATATGAGAAAAATTAAATTGGCCAGAAAACTATGGCCATAAAACCAATATTTGTTGGATTTTGGCTCAATTTGCTGTTCTGAATTTTTTTGGCCATAACTTTTCAATTCTTTTGAAATCAATAAATTAATTAATTCGCCATTTCTAATAAAAACTATAAAAAATGCCCTAAATTTTATAAATGTATCCTTAAATTTACTTAAAAAATTGATGAAAAATTCAGACATGGAACATTTATTTCCCTACCATCGCGGCGTGGTCGATGCCGAACGAAATTGTTTGCCATGGCCACCACCGTAGCCCATTTCACCGTATGCCGCCGAGTCCATGGCCGAAAGTCGCCTCTGATGCTCTTGTCGATGTTGGAGGGCAGCCAACAGTGGATTCGTGAGCATTCGATTGGAACGAGTCTGCGAGGCCAATTCCTTGCGGGCAGCCCAATTCACGAGGGAAAATTCAAGAAGGGCAGCTTTAATGATATTGGAATTAATTAGGTGGATTGAAGGAAAAATTGGATACTATATTTAATTTGCTTTAAAAACAATGAAATATCGATAAAAGAGTAACTAATGCCAAAATAATTATAAAGTATAAGGAGGGTTTATCCTATATTCACAAACCAAATATACCCAAAATTGGATAGAGCTGGTCAAGACGCATTGAATGGTATATAATTTGTTATGGTTTGGTCAACAATTAAAGGGTATTAAACGGTTTAAACCCATTTTGGTTTGGTCAACAATTAAAGGGTATTAAACGGTCTAAACCCATTTTGGTTTGGTCAACAATTAAAGGGTTTTAAACGGTTTAAACCCATTTTGGTTTAATGGTTCAAAAATAAATTAGAATTGATTGAATCCAAGCCAAATATCAAATAATGCGAATTAATTAAATTTCTCTTTTTTTAAAGATATTTTGGTCCAAGGTAAGCTTGAACTTTTTCGGCATTTTCATATTCTTTTCGACAAAGTAAATATTTCCCGAAGAAATTTCTAGAAAATTATGAGACCAACCAAAAATAAATCCAGTGCAAACGCCAATCCAAATGTCCACACTCTTTAAATTCAAATTTCTAATTTTTTTAATTAAATTTTTTTCCCTAACTTTTGTATAACTGACTGGTGGCAATTTAGCGTTGATACCAGATGCCTAAATTAATGGATATTGGAATAAAAATATTAATTAAAATTGGAAAATGACACCATTGTTGTGACAGTCAAAAGCACTGTGGTGCCAAGTGTGATTCGAGCCGGCACCGAATCCTTGTCGAGCCTAAATTTTGCATTATTTTGGGGATATTGAATGTGTACCAACCAAAAGCTGACAGTGGAAACGGCGACCAGCATGAATGAGGGAACATACAACTTTTTAGGGAAACAAAATTAATTAGGCTTTTTATTGATTAATTTGGTGTTAATATTTGAGAGGAATTAGTTAGGAGGACATTTGCCAAATTACTAATATTAAATGTTAAATTTCCTTAAATTTTCCTATTTTTAAAATCTATTAGGGCAGGCTTAAAGTGAATAATTAGTATAGCTCAACAAGTAGTTAAACCAAAATAAAAATTTGATATACTCTTTTAAAGGCCAGTTTTTCCATTACTAAATTGCTTATTAGATTTTTTACAAAATATTTTGGAAAACTATGCATTTTCTCCTTAAAAATTTGAGCTATTCACATTATTTGATTTTATAAAAGTTCATATTTTTAATCGATGAATTTTAAATTTATAATTTAATAAAGCTATTTTGTAAAAGAAATTCAGAACTTTCGAATGGTATATGTTTTACAAAATTGGCTTAAGAAATCATTTAACTATTAGTCAAACAAAATCTAATATATGTCCTCCAACAGTATTCATTCAATCGCCTTTATTCACTACCTGAAGCAAATAATAGCTGAATTCACGCCTCAACCTGAGAATCGTTCGCAAACATGAATAGGTGCCTTTAGTGAAAAAAGAATTATCTCGATTCGAAGCAAATTACATCAATTCTACCTGTATTAGTTACGGATGTACAATTGCCGGTGGCCACAGATGAGAGCACAAACGATGGCAAACTTTGGCGCAATCCATGTTTCAATTGGATTGGCCCATCCTCTCGCCACCGATATTCCAAATATTTTGTTGTGTAAGCATAACTGGCATAGTCGATGAAGCATGTTTGTGTGTCCTTCAAAAAAATGAAATAATGAATAAACTGAAAGTGACACAAAAATGTGTAGATAAAACAAAAAAATTTAAACTAGAAAGGGAGGAACAATAATAAAAGTGAGCAAAAGATGGAATTGGTTTGATAACGATAAAAAAAGAAAGGATACGATAATGTATATTTATGAAAAAGATGGTATTTACGAGATATAGGTGGATTAATTTGTTGTGAAATTTCCGGAAAGTTTTAATTCTGATTTCTTTCCGGAAAGTTTTAATTCTGATTTCTTTCCGGAATGTTTTAATTCTGATTTCTTTCCGGAAAGTTTTAATTCTGATTTCTTTCCGGAAAGTTTTAATTCTGATTTCTTTCCGGAATAAGTTTTAATTCTGATTTCTTTCCGGAATAAGTTTTAATTCTGATTTCTTTCCGGAATAAGTTTTAATTCTGATTTCTTTCCGGAATAAGTTTTAATTCTGATTTCTTTCCGGAATAAGTTTTAATTCTAATTTCTTTCCGGAATAAGTTTTAATTCTGATTTCTTTCCGGAATAAGTTTTAATTCTGATTTCTTTCCGTAATAAGTTTTAATTCTGATTTCTTTCCGGAATAAGTTTTAATTCTGATTTCTTTCCGGAATAAGTTTTAATTCTGATTTCTTTCCGGAATAAGTTTTAATTCTGATTTCTTTCCGGAAAGTTTTAATTCTGATTTCTTTCCGGAAAGTTTTAATTCTGATTTCTTTCCGGAATGTTTTAATTCTGATTTCTTTCCGGAAAGTTTTAATTCTGATTTCTTTCCGGAAAGTTTTAATTCTGATTTCTTTCCGGAATAAGTTTTAATTCTGATTTCTTTCCGGAATAAGTTTTAATTCTGATTTCTTTCCGGAATAAGTTTTAATTCTGATTTCTTTCCGGAATAAGTTTTAATTCTGATTTCTTTCCGGAATAAGTTTTAATTCTGATTTCTTTCCGGAATAAGTTTTAATTCTGATTTCTTTCCGGAATAAGTTTTAATTCTGATTTCTTTCCGTAATAAGTTTTAATTCTGATTTCTTTCCGGAATAAGTTTTAATTCTGATTTCTTTCCGGAATAAGTTTTAATTCTGATTTCTTTCCGGAATAAGTTTTAATTCTGATTTCTTTCCGTAAAGTTTTAATTCTGATTTCTTTCCGGAAAGTTTTAATTCTGATTTCTTTTCGGAAAATTTTAATTCTGATTTCTTTCCGGAATAAGTTTTAATTCTGATTTCTTTCCGTAATAAGTTTTAATTCTGATTTCTTTCCGTAATAAGTTTTAATTCTGATTTCTTTCCGGAATAAGTTTTAATTCTGATTTCTTTCCGTAATAAGTTTTAATTCTGATTTCTTTCCGGAATAAGTTTTAATTCTGATTTCTTTCCGTAATGTTTTAATTCTGATTTCTTTCCGGAAAGTTTTAATTCTGATTTCTTTCCGGAAAGTTTTAATTCTGATTTCTTTCCGGAATAAGTTTTAATTCTGATTTCTTTCCGGAATAAGTTTTAATTCTGATTTCTTTCCGGAATAAGTTTTAATTCTGATTTCTTTCCGGAATAAGTTTTAATTCTGATTTCTTTCCGGAATAAGTTTTAATTCTGATTTCTTTCCGGAATAAGTTTTAATTCTGATTTCTTTCCGGAATAAGTTTTAATTCTGATTTCTTTCCGGAATAAGTTTTAATTCTGATTTCTTTCCGGAATAAGTTTTAATTCTGATTTCTTTCCGTAAAGTTTTAATTCTGATTTCTTTCCGGAAAGTTTTAATTCTGATTTCTTTTCGGAAAATTTTAATTCTGATTTCTTTCCGGAATAAGTTTTAATTCTGATTTCTTTCCGTAATAAGTTTTAATTCTGATTTCTTTCCGGAATAAGTTTTAATTCTGATTTCTTTCCGTAATAAGTTTTAATTCTGATTTCTTTCCGGAATAAGTTTTAATTCTGATTTCTTTCCGTAATAAGTTTTAATTCTGATTTCTTTCCGGAAAGTTTTAATTCTGATTTCTTTCCGTAAAGTTTTAATTCTGATTTCTTTCCGGAAAGTTTTAATTCTGATTTCTTTCCGTAAAGTTTTAATTCTGATTTCTTTCCGGAAAGTTTTAATTCTGATTTTTATTCCGGAAAGTTTTAATTCTGATTTCTTTCCGTAAAGTTTTTTAATTCTGATTTCTTTCCGGAATAAGTTTGAATTCTGATTTCTTTCCGGAAAGTTTTAATTCTGATTTCTTTCCGGAAAGTTTTAATTCTGATTTCTTTCCGGAATAAGTTTTAATTCTGATTTCTTTCCGGAATAAGTTTTAATTCTGATTTCTTTCCGGAAAGTTTTAATTCTGATTTTTTCTTTCCGGAAAGTTTTAATTCTGATTTCTTTCCGTAAAGTTTTTTAATTCTGATTTCTTTCCGGAAAGTTTTAATTCTGATTTCTTTCCGGAAAGTTTTAATTCTGATTTCTTTCCGGAATAAGTTTTAATTCTGATTTCTTTCCGGAAAGTTTTAATTCTGATTTCTTTCCGGAAAGTTTTAATTCTGATTTCTTTCCGGAATAAGTTTTAATTCTGATTTCTTTCCGGAATAAGTTTTAATTCTGATTTCTTTCCGGAATAAGTTTTAATTCTGATTTCTTTCCGGAAAGTTTTAATTCTGATTTCTTTCCGCAAAGTTTTAATTCTGATTTCTTTCCGGAAAGTTTTAATTCTGATTTCTTTCCGGAATAAGTTTTAATTCTGATTTTTATGTTAATTGGGAAATAGGCGGAATTTGTTTGAGAAAACTTGTACTCAAATTTTTAATCCTACTTTATGCAAACATACCAATGGATAGGCCTGTAAATACATCGGACATGACAAAGTCAATGTCATCCGTGAGGAATAAAGCACTCGGCCGGTGCCATTATGCACCCGGATGAATATATTCGGTTTGTCCACATTATGCTTTCGACCATCCTTTTCATTTTGGAAGAATGTATCTGGTATGAATATTCGCTGTGAATGTTCATTGGCCACCAATACAATATATTTAAGTGAGGGCGAATTAAAATAAAGGCGTTCATCGACCCATTCTTGGCGGAAAGTGAAATGCCTTGAGGGAAAGGGAGACGGGCAATAGAATTTGTTTGTTATTTGATAGGGAATAATTGAGTACTATACTGCTTGATTGAGAAAATGAAAATGTTTTTGGCCTCTTAATAAGTCAACAAGGCTATAGGTAATCGAGAAAGTGATACCATTTGAAAGGCCTAAGTTTTTTCTCTATAAAATGGCATTATAAATTTTATTTTAAATTCATTAAAATGATTTAATAGTTTATTTAAATGAAAGAGAATAATTCGAATTTTCAGACAAAACATACTTCTCTTCTTTCTCTATCATTGTAAATTCGAAAATAAATTAATAATACCATTTTATTGAGGAAAACTTATTAGATTATTAGCCATTTCGAATGATATATCGTTTTCACGGATTGTTAAAAAAAACTCGCTGGGATATTGGCCAAAACTTTTTGCACCATCTCAAACTGTACTAATAAGATATTCTTATTTCATCCCAATTCCCTATATTCTTACATTGTAAATTCCATATTGACATCATCCACTTTCGAAATTGACCTAAATAAACAATTAGTATTTAATGAAAATGAAGGCAAATAGGGAATATTCTAATTAAAGAAGCCTCCATAATTTTTAAACTTTCATACATAATAGTGGGTTTTTGAGTTCGAAGAATCCGAATTTAGTATTGGCACTGTTTTCTTCCGATTTTTTTTTCTTATTTTCCGAAATCCATTCCTTATCCACTACCCTAATCCAAATCTAAAATTTTTACTAAAATTTTACCAATTTTTGAACAGTTTAAAGTGATCAGAATTAAATGCCAATTTCGAATTCTACAACCTCCAAAAACCCATTGTTGGGTATTTTAAGGCCAAAAAATGAATAAAGTGGCTAGAGTATTACCCTAATAAGTAGCCTATTTCAGACCTTAAATACATATTCACATCAACTATGACGGCTCCATCATAGTGGTCGCCCCATTGCTCGAATTTGTTGGAAGGAAGTGCGGCCAAATTGCCTTTTGGCCTTACCCTCCAATCTAAAAAATCCTCTTTAAATTATATATTCCCCCTTAGTGACCATAATGTTCACGGGCGGCATTTTTGTCGCTGCTCAACAATCGATTGATTATGTTTTGCTCTTCCTCCAATGAATTTGTGGCCACCAACTCTGGAATTTCCGATGAAGATGGCCAAAGTGGGGCGGCCACTGTCCAATTTTGTGCCGCTGCCATCAATGGTGCCATTTCCGGTTTCTTTTTCTCCAGTGAATTTCGAGCGTGAATTGTGGAAATGACAAAGGCGTTAGAGAGGAAAATGAGGAAAATAAGAATGAAAAAGTGGGACAAAATACGGTACATTTTGATCGCCTCTGGAATGGACAGTAAAAGAAGAGTCAAAAGGACATTCTTTTCTAATAAAACAACTAAAAATATTTCCCTCGGGCAAAATGGTAGGATATGTTTCAGTACAGTACCTTCATTTCAATATCATGACCATTCTTTTGTTTATAGCTTATCAAAGTAATAACCAAGTTTAGTAGGCGAAATTCTGCCAAAAAAAGCTCAAAGTGATTTCTAAAAGCCAATTTTTTTTAATAAATTTTATGAATTTATCATTTAAAAAATTATATTGAATTTAGTAAACCCATCAAATTTTCTGATTGACTGAGGTAAAAATGGCTTATTTTCAAATTGTATGAACTTTTCGAAAAAAATGCCACTTTTTAAAGGGACTTTTAAGGCTTTCAAATGGAATATCGCCTTCATAAATTGGTTATTTTCTTTTTGAGCTATGGCTAAAAGAATGGGTCTAGGTAACTGAAATTTCCGGTTTCGATCAAAAAATGGAAAAATTTTTAAAAATATTCCCCTTTGACAACTGAGTGAGAAGAGAATGGAATAGGCAAAAAAAGGACTGTCCGGCTGGCTCTTCATTTTCATTTCCAATGTTTGGAATGTTCCATTTTCTTCCAGCCGGTGCCCTCTTCCCGTCCTCTACTCATTTTCACGTCCACCTCACATTTGCCTCCTATGAGAACTTTTTCATGGCAAACAAATAAATGAGAAGGAGGGGGAAATGAAGCGGCTGGAGGGGATAATCTTCAAGTGGATGTGAATTTTGGGGGAACAAAATGGAATAATGGAAGGGAAGGGGGAAATTCGGGAGATGTTTGTTTATTTTTGTTGAAATGGCAACGAAAAACTTTCAGTGAAAAAATTGTGTGCCATTTTTTTTGAATATTTTGTGCCAATTTTTTGAAAATTTTGTGCCATTTTTTTTGAATATTTTGTGCCAATTTTTGTGTGCATTTTTCGACGACATATTGGTTTGACTTACAAATGGCCTCTGCGTTTTTTTTCGGAATAATTCATCAGTAGGATTATGGGATTTTTGGGAAATGGGGAGGGGAAAACGCCGTAGATAAAGGGGCGCATTTTCGGCGGTTGCTTGGCGGCAAAGTTTGGCGACATCAATTTGTGAAAATAATTTTTTGGAATTACTAGAATATTTTAGGACGGTTGGAAGAATAATTGTGAAACTTATACCTTTTTATGAATTCAAAAAAATTTTAAAAATTATTTGTTTGATAGTAGGAAGAATAATTTGAAAAGTGGAACTTAAATGAATAAATAAAAAATTTTAAATTTTTTATTTATTTAATTTTTGATTCATTAAAAGCAATTTTCCAATACAAATATTAATTAGGGGAATAATCAATGAGAAAACCTCTCAATTTTGGCTAGGATGGTTGGAAGAATAATGGATTTAACCCTGTGATTTGTGAATCCAAAAAATTATTCGCAATTTTCAAAAAATATGCCTGTTTCATTTTATAATGAAGACAAAATATTTTTCAAATGTAATTTAAATAGGGCTGCTGGGGGGTGTGAACTAATATAGAATATGGCCTTTTCATTTTATACAATTTTAGTTAATCTTATATTAACCAAAATGCAACATTTTGGATGGATATGTCATATATTATGCCAATCTTGGTAAGACCAATAAACATTTACCATTGGATAGGTCAAATATTTGTAAATGTTGGCATTGCCTTACTAATAATATAGGCAAATGTGACTGGAAATAAGGCCATATTCATGTATGCATCCCTAAATTACCCTTTGGAATAAATAATTTTAGAAAAAATTTTGTTCTAAAAATTGGCATAATTTCTGGTGAATGAATGTAAAATTTTATTCAAATTTATTGATGTTGCGTAAAAATTACATTTATATAAAATTCCATAAAAAAACATTTTCAGTTAGACATAATAAAAAAAATACGCCAAAGCATTAAATGCGGTCTCTCAATTTTTGCCCAATTTTAAGCCAATTTAATAAGTCAAATGCCAGCATTTACTATGGATAGATCCAACATTATAGGCACTGTTTTTACCAGATGACCAAATATGACTTAAGGCGTAAGGCCCTATTTCTTTTTGGCATTCTTAAATTACCCTTTGGAAAAAATATTTTTTGAAAAAATTTGTTCTAAAAATTGGCATAATTTCTGATGAATTAAATGTGTTCAAATTTATTGATGTTGCGTAAAAATTACAATTATATAGACAATTCAATTATGTGTTTTTGTTTTAAGCCATTGCATTTGTCCCATTCCCGTCTGCTCCGTCTGTCATTTGTTTCTGTTCTGTTTTTGGCATGTTCCCAGTGCCAATGCCAATGCCCTTTTCCGCGCCCGTTGGTCCATTCCATTGATGTTTTTGTGCTTCACCTCGGCCAATTCCAATTCTCTGTTCCCTTTCTTCCTCACTTTCAAGCCGAATCTGTGTGTTCCACTCAATTATTACCATTTAAGCCCTCTTTTTTGGGCACTAACCGCAATAATGTCGAATAATTCAACCATGAAATAGCCAAGAATGCCGACCAAAAGAAAGGCGAATGCAATCAATAGGAAATTGTCAATTGTTGTGGCCCGGATCAGGAAAAAGCCCAGGGCCAACCCGAAGGACATCCAAAAACGATAGTTGGCAAAGGCCACTTCCAGTTGGTCACGCCCGGGTCCCAAAATGGCTACCCAAAATCCTGCAAAAATTGGTAAATAAAATTTGAAGTTGATTTGTGTAAATTTATAATTATAATTAATGCAATTTAATTCTCTGTAAAATTTCAAAGTAAAGGTTTCCCTGTGGGGCAGAAAAAAAATGAAACTTTCTATACCGTCAGCCATGATATAGTTGGTGCTAGGTCGATTCCACAATGGTACAAATATGGGCACCTCCACAAATAGTACAAATATAAGTTTTTGACTTCTAATAAATCAGCAATAGGTTTTAGACCATACAAATTTTATACCATTTTGTAGATCTCATCGAGACGCATCGAATGGTATTTAAAATGTCAGTTTTAGACCAAAAATTAAAGAGTTTCAAACCAAAAACATAAAAATATGATTTAAACGGCCAATATTTGTACCGCCCTTTGCATATTGTGGAGATGACCCCGGACGATATAGTTCAATCCAAAGTCCCGATGAGCTAAGAATTAGTAATCGTTTATTGATACTAAAATAAAAATTTATATGGACATTTTTTTTCATTGTTTTGGCTAGGATTTGGCTAAAGTTTTAGGTTTTGCAGCCTGGACTTTGAGCTTAATTAGAGCAAGATTTTGGATCGCTGGGGTTTATAAGGAAACCTATATCCTTTTGATTGTAATTTTAGCAAAAAATGAAATTTTTTCGGGTATAAAATGGATAATTTCAGTAAATTTCCAGTACCAACCATTCAATTGAGTATTCCATACGCCATCAGCCATGCCCCAAACACCGGCAACCGCGTTGAACAGGACTCGATCACCGGGATTTACGGCCCAAATCATCAGAGTCACAATCTTGAATGAATGGCAATTTTTTATTCCCTCTCATTTAATTAATGAATTTAGCAATAATTTTTTGAATATATTTAAAAATCTGACCGGATTTTTTCTCTTTTATTACTAATTTGCATTATTGTGAATTTCATGAAAATACCAATACTGTAATATAAATGAATGGAAAATTACCTTCTCAAAGGCTATAGCGATGTGGGGATGATTGGAAAAGAATAGGAAGGATGAAATGCCCTAAGAGAATAATTTAGAATAAATGGGGTAGTCCAATAGGTTATCAAATTAAAGAGCAAACTTTTGGCTATCAAATTATATTAATTTTGTTTTAAATTATTCACAGCTTCATCCAATTTTGATCCATTTTAAAATTAATATCTATTATTGAATAGCCAAAAGTCTATTCTTTAATTTGATAACAAAAATCATTAAAATTAATTCATTCCTTGATCAGTTAAATGGTGATAAGTTTTAGTTGGCAGGCAAAAAATTGGTCTACTCCGAAAGGATGATTTTTTTAAAGAAAAAATTTCAGTTAATTAATGATAGTAAAATTTCCATCCTATATACCGTAAAACTTCTAATAGAAGCCCCGGGGCTTATAAATTTCAGAGACCCTCCGAGGCTGGAAATTTTTGGAATTTTTGTGAAACAAAAAATGCTTATTTCGGCTTAAAATCGGCTTTTTCAGCTTAATTTCACCTAAAATTGGTTATTTGCGAAAAAAAAATTTCAATAGAAAGGGGGGCTTCTATTAGAGCGGGGGCTTCTACTAGAGCGGGGGCTTCTATTAGAAGCTTTACGGTATAAATATATACCCTCTAATTCCCATTATTCCTCAATTCACTCACCATCAACAAATTGATGACGGCACCGAACATGAGCAGTGGCATTCGTCCGAACAATTTGATCAATGGCCCAAAAACCAAACTGCAAATTGCATCGGCCAAACCGAATGAGGCCATCACATAGCCAATTTCACTGATGCCCAGCGCACATCCCGCATATGCCTTTGTGTAGAGGCCAACCGCGAATGCTTGTTCAATCCCATTGAACACAGTGAGCGGAATGAGAAGAAGTGGTTTTGGCTGGCTCAAATTCTTCAAACTCAAATGGAAAATGTCGGCCGAAAATTTGAGCATTTGATTGGGATTTGGAGGCCCTCCTTGAGTTTGGGTGGTTGTTTGTTTTAGGAGGGGATTTAGGAACATTTTGACTGTCAAAAGTGCCAGCAATGAGCAACAAAGGTCGAGGCCAACCACAGCCAGGAATGCGGGCCGAGTTGGAGGCGAAAGATTTTGTTGTGCCCGTTCCGAGAGATTGGATTGGAAAAAATTGTGGCCACAACTGAATTTATGAAGGAATTTTATTAAGGGAAATGTTATTTGATGTAGAGGTTTTTGGTCTTTGTTTAAACTTTTATAAATCGGATTAAAGGGAGGAATTATTTTCTAAATAGTTGAAAAACGAATTTAAAATAGGCAGAATTAAAATGTTTGGGAAACAGACGGAATTAAATGCTTGGGAAACGGGCGGAATTAAATATTTCGGAAACAGGCGGAATTAAATATTTGGGAAACAGGCGAAATTAAATATTTGGGAAACAGGCGGAATTAAATATTTGGGAAACAGGCTAAATTAAATATTTGGGAAACAGGCGGAATTAAATATTTGGGAAACAGGCGGAATTAAAATGTTTGGGAAAAAGGCGGAATTAAATGCTTAGGAAACAGGCGGAATTAAATGTTTGGGAAACAGGCGGAATTAAATGCTTGGAAACAGGCGGAATTAAATGTTTGGGAAACAGGCGGAATTAAAATGTTTGGGAAACAGGCGGAATTAAATGTTTGGGAAACAGGCGGAATTAAAATGTTTGGGAAACAGGCGGAATTAAATGCTTGGGAAACAGGCGGAATTAAATGTTTGGGAAACAGGCGGAATTAAATGCTTGGAAACAGGCGGAATTAAATGTTTGGGAAACAGGCGAAATTAAATATTTGGGAAACAGGCGGAATTAAAATGTTTGGGAAACAGGCGGAATTAAATGTTTGGGAAACAGGCGGAATTAAATGCTTGGAAACAGGCGGAATTAAATGTTTGGAAACAGGCGGAATTAAATATTTGGGAAACAGGCGGAATTAAATGTTTGGGAAATAGGCGGAATTAAATGTTTGGGAAACAGGCGGAATTAAATGTTTGGGAAACAGGCGGAATTAAATGTTTGGGAAACAGGCGGAATTAAATGTTTGGGAAACAGGCGGAATTAAATGTTTGGGAAACAGGCGGAATTAAATGTTTGGGAAACAGGCGGAATTAAATGTTTGGGAAACAGGCGGAATTAAATGTTTGGGAAACAGGCGGAATTAAATGTTTGGGAAACAGGCGGAATTAAATGTTTGGAAAGAGGCGGAATTAAAATGTTTGGGAAACAGGCGGAATTAAATGTTTGGGAAACAGGCGGAATTAAATGTTTGGAAAGAGGCGGAATTAAATGTTTGGGAAACAGGCGGAATTAAATGTTTGGGAAACAGGCGGAATTAAATGTTTGGGAAACAGGCGGAATTAAATGTTTGGGAAACAGGCGGAATTAAATGTTTGGGAAACAGGCGGAATTAAATGTTTGGGAAACAGGCGGAATTAAATGTTTGGGAAACAGGCGGAATTAAATGTTTGGGAAACAGGCGGAATTAAATGTTTGGGAAACAGGCGGAATTAAATGTTTGGGAAACAGGCGGAATTAAATGTTTGGGAAACAGGCGGAATTAAATGTTTGGGAAACAGGCGGAATTAAATGTTTGGGAAACAGGCGGAATTAAATGTTTGGGAAACAGGCGGAATTAAATGTTTGGGAAACAGGCGGAATTAAATGTTTGGGAAACAGGCGGAATTAAATGTTTGGGAAACAGGCGGAATTAAATGTTTGAGAAACAGGCGGAATTAAATGGTTGGAAACAGGCGGACTTAAATGTTTAAAAACAGGCGGAATTAAATGTTTGGAAACAGGCGGAATTAAATGTTTGAGAAACAGGCGGAATTAAATGGTTGGAAACAGGCGGACTTAAATGTTTAAAAACAGGCGGAATTAAATGTTTGGAAACAGGCGGAATTAAATGTTTGGGAAACAGGCGGAATTAAATGTTTGGAAAGAGGCGGAATTAAAATGTTTGGGAAACAGGCGGAATTAAATGTTTGGGAAACAGGCGGAATTAAATGTTTGGAAAGAGGCGGAATTAAAATGTTTGGGAAACAGGCGGAATTAAATGTTTGGGAAACAGGCGGAATTAAATGTTTGGAAAGAGGCGGAATTAAATGTTTGGGAAACAGGCGGAATTAAATGTTTGGGAAACAGGCGGAATTAAATGTTTGGGAAACAGGCGGAATTAAATGTTTGGGAAACAGGCGGAATTAAATGTTTGGGAAACAGGCGGAATTAAATGTTTGGGAAACAGGCGGAATTAAATGTTTGGGAAACAGGCGGAATTAAATGTTTGGGAAACAGGCGGAATTAAATGTTTGGGAAACAGGCGGAATTAAATGTTTGGGAAACAGGCGGAATTAAATGTTTGGGAAACAGGCGGAATTAAATGTTTGGGAAACAGGCGGAATTAAATGTTTGGGAAACAGGCGGAATTAAATGTTTGGGAAACAGGCGGAATTAAATGTTTGGGAAACAGGCGGAATTAAATGTTTGGGAAACAGGCGGAATTAAATGTTTGGGAAACAGGCGGAATTAAATGTTTGAGAAACAGGCGGAATTAAATGGTTGGAAACAGGCGGACTTAAATGTTTAAAAACAGGCGGAATTAAATGTTTGGAAACAGGCGGAATTAAATGTTTGAGAAACAGGCGGAATTAAATGGTTGGAAACAGGCGGACTTAAATGTTTAAAAACAGGCGGAATTAAATGTTTGGAAACAGGCGGACTTAAATGTTTAAAAACAGGCGGAATTAAATGTTGGAAACAGGCGAAATTAAATGTTGGAAACAGGCGAAATTAAATGTTTGGGAAACAGGCGAAATTAAATGTTTGGAAACAGGCGGAATTAAATGTTTGGGAAACAGGCGGAATTAAATGGTTGGAAACAGGTGGAATTAAATGGTTGGAAACAGGCGGACTTAAATGTTTAAAAACAGGCGGAATTAAATGTTTGGGAAACAGGCGGAATTAAATGGTTGGAAACAGGCGGAATTAAATGGTTGGAAACAGGCGGACTTAAATGTTTAAAAACAGGCGGAATTAAATGTTTGGGAAAAAGGCGAAATTAAATGTTGGAAACAGGCGAAATTAAATGTTTGGAAAGAGGCGAAATTAAATGTTTGGAAACAGGCGGAATTAAATGTTTGGGAAACAGGCGGAATTAAATGGTTGGAAACAGGTGGAATTAAATGGTTGGAAACAGGCGGACTTAAATGTTTAAAAACAGGCGGAATTAAATGTTTGGGAAACAGGCGGAATTAAATGGTTGGAAACAGGCGGAATTAAATGGTTGGAAACAGGCGGACTTAAATGTTTAAAAACAGGCGGAATTAAATGTTTGGGAAACAGGCGAAATTAAATGTTGGAAACAGGCGAAATTAAATGTTTGGAAAGAGGCGGAATTAAATGTTTGGAAACAGGCGGAATTAAATGTTTGGGAAACAGGCGGAATTAAATATTTGGGAAACAGGCGGAATTAAATGTTTGAGAAACAGGCGGAATTAAATGGTTGGAAACAGGTGGAATTAAATGTTTGGAAACAGGCGGAATTAAATGTTTGGAAACAGGCGGACTTAAATGTTTAAAAACAGGCGGAATTAAATGTTGGAAACAGGCGGAATTAAATGTTTGGAAACAGGCGGACTTAAATGTTTAAAAACAGGCGGAATTAAATGTTGGAAACAGGCGGAATTAAATGTTTGGAAACAGGCGGACTTAAATGTTTGGAAACAGGCGGACTTAAATGTTTAAAAACAGGCGGAATTAAATGTTTGGAAACAGGCGGACTTAAATGTTTGGGAAACAGGCGAAATTAAATGTTGGAAACAGGCGGAAATAAATGTTGGAAACAGGCGGAATTAAATGTTTGGAAACAGGCGGACTTAAATGTTTAAAAACAGGCGGAATTAAATGTTTGGAAACAGGCGGACTTAAATGTTTGGGAAACAGGCGAAATTAAATGTTGGAAACAGGCGGAATTAAATGTTGGAAACAGGCGGAATTAAATGTTTGGAAACAGGCGGAATTAAATGTTTGGGAAACAGGCGGAATTAAATGTTGGAAACAGGCGGAATTAAATGTTGGAAACAGGCGGAATTAAATGTTTGGAAACAGGCGGACTTAAATGTTTGGAAACAGGCGGACTTAAATGTTTAAAAACAGGCGGAATTAAATGTTTGGAAACAGGCGGACTTAAATGTTTGGGAAACAGGCGAAATTAAATGTTGGAAACAGGCGGAAATAAATGTTGGAAACAGGCGGAATTAAATGTTTGGAAACAGGCGGACTTAAATGTTTAAAAACAGGCGGAATTAAATGTTTGGAAACAGGCGGACTTAAATGTTTGGGAAACAGGCGAAATTAAATGTTGGAAACAGGCGGAATTAAATGTTGGAAACAGGCGGAATTAAATGTTTGGAAACAGGCGGAATTAAATGTTTGGGAAACAGGCGGAATTAAATGTTGGAAACAGGCGGAATTAAATGTTTGGAAACAGGCGGAATTAAATGTTTGGAAACAGGCGGACTTAAATGTTTAAAAACAGGCGGAATTAAATGTTTGGAAACAGGCGGACTTAAATGTTTGGGAAACAGGCGAAATTAAATGTTGGAAACAGGCGGAATTAAATGTTTGGAAAGAGGCGGAATTAAATGTTTGGAAACAGGCGGAATTAAATGTTTGGGAAACAGGCGGAATTAAATATTTGGGAAACAGGCGGAATTAAATGTTTGGGAAACAGGCGGAATTAAATGGTTGGAAACAGGTGGAATTAAATGTTTGGAAACAGGCGGAATTAAATGTTTGGAAACAGGCGGAATTAAATGTTTGGGAAACAGGCGGAATTAAATGTTTGGGAAACAGGCGGAATTAAATGGTTGGAAACAGGCGGAATTAAATGTTTGGGAAACAGGCGGAATTAAATGTTTGGGAAACAGGCGGAATTAAATATTTGGGAAACAGGCGGAATTAAATGTTTGGGAAACAGGCGGAATTAAATGTTTGGAAACAGGCGGAATTAAATGTTTGGAAACAGGCGGAATTAAATGTTTGGAAACAGGCGGAATTAAATGTTTGGGAAACAGGCGGAATTAAATGTTTGGGAAACAGGCGGAATTAAATGGTTGGAAACAGGCGGAATTAAATGTTTGGAAACAGGCGGAATTAAATATTTGGGAAACAGGCGGAATTAAATGTTTGGGAAATAGGCGGAATTAAATATTTGGGAAACAGGCGGAATTAAATATTTGGGAAACAGGCGGAATTAAATGGTTGGAAACAGGCGGAATTAAATGTTTGGAAACAGGCGGACTTAAATGTTTGGAAACAGGCGGAATTAAATGTTTGGAAACAGGCGGACTTAAATGTTTAAAAACAGGCGGAATTAAATGTTTGGAAACAGGCGGACTTAAATGTTTGGGAAACAGGCGGAATTAAATGTTTGGAAACAGGCGGAATTAAATGTTTAAAAACAGGCGGAATTAAATGTTTGGAAACAGGCGGAATTAAATGTTTGGAAACAGGCGGAATTAAATATTTGGGAAACAGGCGGAATTAAATGTTTGGAAACAGGCGGACTTAAATGTTTGGGAAACAGGCGAAATTAAATGTTGGAAACAGGCGAAATTAACAAAACAGGCGTAATCAAAACACGGAATTAATAAAACAAAATAGGCGGAATTATTTCTAACAAAATTTTAAAAATTTTAATGATTAAAGAGATGAATTTTTAATGAATTAATCATTAGCCTAAATTAAGGGGTATTACTAGAGGAGCTAGAAGGATTCTTATTTCTTATCAAAATTATTTTATTGTAAAACTAACGTGTAATCGACGCGATCCTCGGGCTCCAGCCTTTGCATTGCGCTGCCCAAAATGAGGGAGGAGAACAAATTGCCTAGCACTTGGCCAACATGATAGAACATGAAGAAAAAGCCGAAAAATCTAATTAGTGGAAAAAATTAATTTTATGATTACACTAAATTTACCTAGGAATAACGGTGCCGCTGGATTCCACATTCAATTTGGCATATTTGACGGCACTTTCCGAAATGTAAACACATTGAGCCGCCCAAAGGCATGAACCAGCGACGCCGGCCAAAATTGAGGCCGGAATCAGTGAATAATACCTTCAAAAAAAGAGGAAAATGTGGAAATTTAAAAAATGGCAACTTGGGAATGAAATTGGCACAAAAATAGAGGGAATGAAGGCCGATGGCAATGACCAATGCACGTTTGCAGCCAACCCGATTCAGCAAAAATGGTGGAACAAAAAGGGTGGAAATGGCCAAACTGCCGTAGAGTACACTAGAAAATGGGAATGTGATAAAGCAAATCGAAATGCATCGAATAATATAATTTTTAAATTAAATAAAAAAAGAGATATTTAAATTTAATTGAAGCCTAAAAATGAAAAATTTTAATTAATTTTGATATTTACGTATTATCTATCACCCAGATGTTTTTTTAATAAGGGCCCCCTCTTATGGATGATTAGGATTAGGATAAGGTTTAGGGACACGTGAGATGATAATCTATTTCTAAATGATCCTAAATTCTACCAGAATGCCGATAGAGGTTACCTCCATTTCATTCAGTTGACCCAAAAAAATTGGGTGTTATTAGATAAAATATGTAAGGACAAATTTTTTTAATAAATGCCATTTTAGACTCGTCAAAAATCAAAATAGGTTTATTTAAACAAATAAAAAAATATAATTAAAAATCAGTATATTTAAGAAATAAAAAACTTTCCAAAGCTAATTTTATAAATCCGAATTTTAATATATAAATATCTTTTAGCCTAGAATTCAAATTCAAATCTGTTATTTGGCTTCTGGTAAATTCTCATAGGATTCTGATGACTGAATTTACCCATTACTCTGTTATGCATTATGAATTTATTGGAGGAAAACAAACCAAAGGGCATCGGCTCCAAGTCGATCGTTGATCGATGTTTGGAGGGTCTTAAAGAAAACTAGATAATAAATTTTTATTTGTCCTGAATACCTGAAGGCCATTGAATCCGGTGAATAGAAACAGAAATGCCAACGAAATTATGCCCAAATCCATTAGAATGCCTTTCTTCAATTCCTTCAATTTGGGTCCTTCCATTTGTCGAAGCAATGCCCGGCGCTCTTTTCGAAATTGTTTGGCCAAAATTGCTTGACTAAATGAATCCAAATTAAATCCATCTCCCATCCATTTCATATAGAATGTATTTAATTTGCTGAAAATACATTGAAATTACCGAAAAAAGAGTATATATGAAAAAGTAATTACAGGAGTTGTCCATTACATTCCCAAACTAAATATACCAAAAATGGATAGAGCTGGTCAAGACGCATTGAATGGTATATAATTTGTTATGGTTTGGTCAATAATTAAAGGGTATTAAACGGTTTAAACCCATTTTGGTTTGGTCAACAATTAAAGGGTATTAAACGGTTTAAACCCATTTTGGTTTGGTCAAGAATTAAAGGGTATTAAACGGTTTAAACCTATTTTGGTTTGGTCAACAATTAAAGGGTATTAAACGGTTTAAACCAATTTTGGTTTAATGGTTCAAAACTAAGTTAGAATTGGTTAAACCAGAAGCCAAAGCATAATCAAATGGTGCGTCTTGACGAGATCTATCGCGATAGAGTATAATGTTAATATTTCTAGAATAAACTTCTGAATTTTCATTTTTTCGTCAAATGAAATCCATCCTCTCTCCGCCTATTCCATACCTCAACAAATATGGATTCAATTTTTCCTCCTCATCCCCATCCGCAGCTGATTCGACGGATGCAAAAATGGAATGCATGTCCACAAGGCGATGGCCCCGAATGCCGCCGGCATGCCGTAGTCTCCGCCTTGATCCGTGCACTGGACAAAACGGATCATAAACATGGATTCGCATTGGGGCTTCGGCTCCGGAAAGGGCATCCACCAAATGGGAATGGTCCGTGGACCGGAACAAATGGGCACTGAAAGGGCAAAATAAGATTGAATTTGTCGCCGATTTTAGTGCCAACAATGTTCATTTGGCCATAACTCAACGAAGGGAATAGGAAATTGGAGAAAGTAATATACCATTTAAAATTTCAGAATTTACTTTAATTATGGAAATTTAAATTTGCTGGTTTTGTCAAATTTGAAAAGTGATATGTTCGCTTGAAGATAATGATGAATGTGAAATTTTTGAGTATGAGGGGTTAAATGCATTTTTTCTTAAAGAAATTTATTCGTTTTTAATATAGTGGAATTCATAGGTTTTAAATTATATTTCATTAAATGATTGCTCAATGAAATATGGCCAAAAGGCTAGGATAATCATATTTGACTTGCCTTTTTCCTAAAATAATTTTCATTTGGCCATAACTAATCATGGAGACCATTAAATTGGTAAAGTCATATGCTTGAATCTCCTTTATTAATAGAAATTTAAATTTTTAATTCAATTACTAAATTTGGAAAGAGAATGAGTCTCTGAAGACAATGAATTAGAAATTTTGGTTCAGTGGTATTTAATGTATTTTTCTCAAAAGCCATGTTCACTCAAAAAGAAAAGTTAAATTGCCATTTTTAGCGGAGATTTATAGCTTTTGAAAGGTATATTATTCACTTGGATTAATTGTTGCTTCCTCACTGAGCTATGGCCAAAAAAAACTAGGATGACCACTCCCCTCAATCCAAAGTTCATTCAAATTCCAAACCATCGTTCTTTCTCCTTGTTCAGCCTTCGTCCACCGCCGCCATTGTCCAACAATTTGCCGCTAATTACTCTTCTTTCTCCTCCACCGTCGTCAGACCATTCTTTTGGCCCTTTCCTATAGAATTCCCGTGGCCTTTGGCACAATCCATCCAATGGGAATGGTGGCAATTCCTTTGCCTTTTCAAGGGGAATTGCCATTGGCTCGCCACTTTTCCTCCTTTTCACCCTGTCCATCACTAATTGTCCAAATCTTCGCAGTGATTCAATTGCTGGCGATCTGTAAATGTGCCACCATCAAAAGTGTCAATATATTGGATATGCCCTACTTATCGCCATTTATAATTACTTGTCAAGAAGTGAACCAATTTTGATGAATTTAGTTTTAGTATCAAATTAAAGAGCAGAATTTTGGCTATCCAATAATATTAAATTTTATTTAAATTTATTCTTACTATAATTGATGAACTTGTGCCCAAAAACCCACTGAAAATTTGGCTAATCCTTAATAAAGGTCATCATTTTAAATGGTTTTTTGAGCATAATTTCAACAATTCTGAACCAATTTAAATAAAATTTATATAATCTGATAGCCAAAAGTCTGCTTTTTAATTTGATAACAAAATTATATTAATTGGTTAAGCCATTGATGAGAGATTAAAATGGCGACAAATTGGGTTGCCTAATATCATTTATAGCCAAAAGTCTATTCCTTAATTATATTACAAAATTTTCAAAATTAGTTAAGTCTTTGATGAGTTATTTTAAATGGCGCAAAATTGAGCTGCCTCACTTGCTCCTGCTGGTCCTTCGCATTTTCTTCTCCTCCACCGTTTCTGTTGCTGTTCCCCAATAATCGGCTCCATCCGGAGCCGAATGCGTTTCCTCCAATGCTCCCTGAAAAATTATGTTGATTTACCCTTAGGGTTCATTTTTGTGAAACAGTGCGCTACACTATCGCCTTTTACGGTATCTGAGCTTTTATTTTAGCCATATCTCAGCGATGCTAAAGCCAATTTTGGAAGGCGATATGCCATTTGAAAGTCCTAAATGTCCTCTAAAGAGAGGCTTGACTAATTTTTGAAAAGTTGAAACAATTTGCAAAATAAGTAAGCTTTCCTTAGTAATGCTCGTTTCTATTTATTTATTATGCTCAAAGATGTGTAACTTAGAATAAAGAAGGATTTAATTAAATTTAGAAAAGCCAATTTTTAGAGGGCACTTCGGGCGCTTTTAAATGGTATATCAAATATCTAGTTCCCAAATTGGCTACCTCCCTATTGAGCTATGGTCAAAATAATGGCATAGGTACTTAAATGTCGTTCATATTTACCTCTGAACCTCCTCTTCCCCCGGTTGTTGAAGCCGATCGGCTGGCCGCAACCGCCGAACTTGTTTTCCGGGCCTCCTCAATGGCAGCCGCAATCAACGCTTTTTCCACCCGCTTTTCCTCTTCAGCTGTTTCGGCCGCATTTTCATCCTCCTCCACAAGACTCCATGCATTCGCGTCCATTTTAAGAAGGCAAAATTTATATATTTAATTGAAAATAATGAGTTTTATTTAAACAGAGAATTGAACAATTTGTAGTAACAACAAAATAATTCGCTTTTCACTTTTCCTTTTCCCATTTTACATTGGCCAATTGCCGTTTACTTTGCCATATGTCCCTTTGCTTTACCCCTCTCCGCCCTAATTTTCCTCTTGTCCGATCAATTTTGGGCCATAAAGTCGTCGTGTCGTTTGTTTTGCCTTCCTCCAGCCACCTACCCTCAAAATATCATAAAGCAGCAGATCGATCAAAGCAAATTGGCCCATTTAGAGGTTCCAATTAAATTTTTAACTATACCCATATGGATGAAGACCACCGGAAGAGGATGGTGGTGGTTTTTGGAAGATGAAGACCACCGGAAGAGGATGGTGGTGATTTTTGGAAGATGAAGACCACCGGATGAGGATGGTGGTGGTTTTTGGAAGATGAAGACCACCGGAAGAGGATGGTGGTGATTTTTGGAAGATGAAGACCACCGGATGAGGATGGTGGTGGTTTTTGGAAGATGAAGACCACCGGAAGAGGATGGCGGTGGTTTTTGGAAGATGAGGACCACCGGAAGAGGATGATGGTGGTTTTTGGAAGATGAGGACCACCGGAAGAGGATGGTGGTGGTTTTTGGAAGATGAAGACCACCGGAAGAGGATGGTGGTGATTTTTGGAAGATTAAGACCACCGGATGAGGATGGTGGTGGTTTTTGGAAGATGAAGACCACCGGAAGAGGATAGTGGTGGTTTTTGGAAGATGAGGACCACCGGAAGAGGATGATGGCGGTTTTTGGAAGATGAAGACCACCGGAAGAGGATGGTGGTGGTTTTTTAAAGATGAGGACCACCAGAAGAGGATGGTGGTGGTTTTTGGAAGATGAGGAAGGACCACCGGAAGAGGATGATGGTGTTTTGGAACTTGAAGAGAAAAGGGGATCGCTTAATCTTCGAACTAGAATGCCAACACTTTATATGGAAATTAATTACATTGCCGTAAATAAAAATATAAAATGTTTAATCCGTTGAAATGTAATTAATGAAGTAAATATGTTACAAATATATTGTGATTTAAAGAATAAATATTTTTAAAATATCCTTTTTCTTTCCTTCATTTTGATCCGCCAACCGCAGCTGGATCAGGCCTTTCTTCTTTCAATGCCCATTTTGTAAAATTTGGAATCGTTCGGACGGGGATTCGTTCCGCCAATGCTTTGGCACTCAATCCACGATCCTGAAAAAATTGTGGATTAATGGATTGAAATATTCCGTTTAAATGTTGGGAATATATTCTAGAATATTAAAATAATGAATTTTGTTATCAAAAAATAATTTTAAAATTTTGGACTAATTAAAAGGGCATAAATTCCCTAAATTTTGAACCTCGGTGAGCAGCACAACAATCCTCTCCAGCTGGGTTTGATGTTGGGAGGTGTTGGAATGCGTGGTGCCAGCCTTCTCCAAATTTCGGCACAAATTGATGCAAACCGACAAAATTCGATCATCATTTGATCTCTTCAAAAAAAAAAACAATAAATTTGTAGTTTTTTTTTCTTCAATTTTAACCCACCTTTTTCCCAATTTCGGCACTTTCCGTCGCAAAACTCAATTGAAGAATATTCCCATTGCTGGTCACGGTTTGCATATTTTGGGTCCGTTTATCCGACGCATCACGAAGCCATTGAATTGCAGTTTTGGCCATTTCCATGAGGAAATCCTCTTTTGATCCCTTTGGATTAAGTATTGCCCGGGGCAGGATGGTAACACCAGCAATTGGGACGCCCAACATTAAACTGTTCAATTCATTGATAACTGGAAAAAAATGTTATGGGAAATATTATTAAAATGATCAAAAAAGTATACCAATTGTTGGAACGAGCAACGTGAACAAATTGGATTGGACCAATTGCTGAATTTCTTTCAAATAGTCAATGAATGTGTTTGTGTCGGGAACTAAATGAATTTAAATGATTACATTAAAAAATAAATAAATTACCCAAATATTTTGGTTGAACTTCCACAATCCATCGATGAGCAAATGATTGTTGTTCCTCGTTGAGTAGTTGCTAAAAAATATTTTTTAAGTGGGAACAAATCTACAAAAATTTCACCCACCCTTTTCAGCTCAAATTCATCAGTAATTTGTTCATTTGTCTTATTGTTATCATTATCCAAACATAATTCATCAAAATCCAACATTTCCTCTTCAGCATTCTCCTCATTTTTAAACAATGGTTCATTATTTTCGACTGTAAAAATATTGATTAATTAATAAAAATGTGTTTCCGATTACTAAGTAAAATGTGTTTCCGATTACTAAGTAAAATGTGTTTCCGATTACTAAGTAAAATGTGTTTTCGATAACTAAGAAAAATGTGTTTTCGATTGCTAAGTAAAATGTGTTTTCGTTTGCTAAGTAAAATGTGTTTTCAATGACTAAGTAAAATGTGTTTTCGTAAGAAAATGTGTTTTCAATGATTAAGTAAAATGTGTTTTCGATAACTAAGAAAAATGTGTTTTCGTTTGCTAAGTAAAATGTGTTTTCAATGACTAAGTAAAATGTGTTTTCGTAAGAAAATGTGTTTTCAATGATTAAGTAAAATGTGTTTTCGATAACTAAGAAAAATGTGTTTTCGTTTGCTAAGTAAAATGTGTTTTCGATTACTAAATAAAACGTGTTTTTGTCTAAGAAAAATGTGTTTCGATTAAGATAATGTATTTTCGATTAAGGAAAATGTTTTTATCGATTAAAAATGTGTTTTTTTAATTAAATACATATCCTTTTAAAATATAAATTTTTCTTACCAATTTGTCGTTCCATTGAATGAAATTGGCCATTTTTAATTTCAATAAATCCAAAATGTTCATTTTTTGCCAATTGCTCAGCTAAATGCAAATTTAATCCAAATCGAGCGTGAACAGCAAGAAATTGCTGAAATTTTAATTTGAAAATTTACTTATTGAATTAAATTCGTAATACCCGATCTTTTCCATCAATGTTTTTCCCATCAATAAATTTAGAAATATAAATTGGGTTCGGCTGCTTTGGTAGAACATCGAAATATGGAGAAAGATGAAGAAATTCTGGCAAAATTAATGCAAAATATTCTGAAAAATTAAAGAGTTTAATTTAATTAAATTCAAATAAAATTTACCCGATTTTTTGTCCTCCTCAAAATCAATGGAGCAATCTGCCAATTCCCTTTGCTGACGTAATTCCATTAATTTGTTTGAAAAATTGCAAAATTGTTTCAAAATCGAATCGTTGATATTCAATTGTAAATTATGAAAATTGGCACAATTTTTGTGGAACCAAAAATTAAGAAATGTTAATGATGGAAGCAAACGAAGAATCTGTAATTTTTTTAGAATAAATTAAAATAAATAGTTTTGGGATTAAAACCTTTTTTGTGGGTCGTCCCGACAAAAGGAATAATCCAATTTTATCCAAATCATTGGAAATAATTTCTAGAAGAATTCCATAAATTGAAAATAAAATTTCCACACATTTCTTCTTTTGTTCTTCCATCAGTGTTTTTGATGCACCTTTATTTGAAAAAAATTAGATATTAATTTATTAATTCATGTAAACCTGTTTTTGTGGTATGAAATGAGAATGTGAATAGAAAAATTATTTTCAAAATTTTCATTGGACTCAAAATTGCTTCATTTATGGCAATAAATTGTTCCAATTCCATCAATCCAATTTTTGAACTTTTTTTGAAATTCTCAATGCCAATATGCGAAATTAACATTCCGGCACAATGAAGTAAATGGCCAATTGCCTTCTTTTGATGCTGAAAATTAAATTGAAATTAAAATAAATTATTAAAAATTTAAATTTACATTTTTTCCATCTTCTCCATTGTTGAACATTTCCTCAATAATATTTTTCAATTGATTGGCCTCCATTTTTTCATTAATTTCTTTATTTTCCGGTCGCTTCTCGGTCTGATTGTTTGGATGGATCCATTTTTCTTCATAATTTTTTGGTGCATTTTTTCCATTTTTATTCCATAAAATGTCCATATATGGGCCCTTGAAGTCAATTTTCTTCTCCGATTTTTCATTTTTCTTCTGTGCTTTGCCTAACAAATCCCAAATTAAATTCTCAAATGTGATTGACTTAAAATTTGAATTGGAATTAAATTAAAAATTAATTCGATTACCGGTCGTCTCAAACTGTTCAATGCAATTTCCAGGGACTCCCGAGCCGAATTGAATGGAATTGGCACAGAAAGTGAACGGGCATAATAAAAGAGAATATCGATCCAATTTTTCTGAAAATTATAAGTATTAATATTTTTAAATAATTTTAAAAACCTCATAACTGGCAACAACAGCCAATTGATTCAATGGCCATCCATTGGCGGTCTCCATCAAATAAGCTTGCTGGTAAAACCTAAAATTTATGAAATGATCAATTTGGACCGCTCAAAAATACTTTTTTGCCGGTGAATATGTTTTATTCCCCTGTTGATCCTCATTTTGAATTTGAACTCGATAACGTTGCAAATCGCCCATGTAAATTAGATGGCGCTGAATTGAGCGTAAAACATGCTGGAATTTTTAATATATTTTTAGTTATTTCCTGATTTTAACCTTGTTAATTTGCGGCAATAATCCTCCATCATCCATAATAATTGCATCGGCCAATTCTTCTTCCACTGCCGAAAGCCGATCTTCCCCATCTGCTGCTGTGCATTGAAATGTTGCATTTTTCAAATTAAATTCAAATTTCTGTTCATATTTCTTCAACAATTCTTCATAAAAGTTAATTGCCTTAAAATAGTTTATTAAATTCAAATTTTCTGTTGTAAAACCTGTTCAATGAATTGATTCAAAAATTCTTTGAACATTTTGGAATGAAGACCTCCACTTCCTGCTTGTTTTCTCAATGCTTCAATCGATGTATAGAAACATGCTTTCCAAAGTTCTTGTTCAACATTCGTACGGAAGCTCAATTCAATGTTGTCCAGCAATTTTGCTTCATAAATTTCCAACAATTGCGGCCTATGAATTTATGAATTCATAATTAGGGCAAATTTTTTGGAAATTTTTATACGTGATTTTCAGGATTCCTTTGGCTGCTTTCTCATTTGGTATCGGTGCATTTTGTAGTTTTCGAGCATAAGATTGGAGCGTTTTCTGAAGTGTTTCCTGTTGCTGATCATTAACTGCAGTTGGCGGCGAAATTAATAACGAATGCTGCTGTCCCTCTTCTTGTCGATTTTTCTTTTGCATAGGATTGAAACCATAAAAATATAATTCAAAAATAGAGTATTCTGAAAATTTTTATAAAAAAAAGAATATTTTTGTCATTTTTTTAGATTTAGATTAGGGTCGGGTAGTAGGGCATAACAAACGTAAAAATATTTTTACGTTCGTAAAAAAAAGAGAAAAAGAAAAATTTACGTTCGTAAAATTTATTAAAAAGCGTAAAATTTAATACATTTAATCCAAAGGAAAATTAATAAAAACAAAGTGCCAATTTAAAAAAAATAGATGAATTCCCCTCCTTCTCCTTTTCCCTCATTTTTGGAATGAGATAAACTTATTTTGGAAAAAAAACACTGATTTTGGCAAAAAATAATTATTTTGGCAAAAGTAAATATATACCTAAAACTTTCCGGAACAAAATCAGAATTAAAACTTTCCGGAAAGAAATCAGAATTAAAACTTTCCGGAAAGAAATCAGAATTAAAACTTTCCGGAAAGAAATCAGAATTAAAACTTTCCGGAAAGAAATCGGAATTAAAACTTTCCGGAAAGAAATCAGAATTAAAACTTTCCGGAAAGAAATCAGAATTAAAACTTTCCGGAAAGAAATCAGAATTAAAACTTTCCGGAAAGAAATCAGAATTAAAACTTTCCGGAAAGAAATCAGAATTAAAACTTTCCGGAAAGAAATCAGAATTAAAACTTTCCGGAAAGAAATCAGAATTAAAACTTTCCGGAAAGAAATCAGAATTAAAACTTTCCGGAAAGAAATCAGAATTAAAACTTTCCGGAAAGAAATCAGAATTAAAACTTTCCGGAAAGAAATCAGAATTAAAACTTTCCGGAAAGAAATCAGAATTAAAACTTTCCGGAGACAAATCAGAATTAAAACTTTCCGGAAAGAAATCAGAATTAAAACTTTCCGGAAAGAAATCAGAATTAAAACTTTCCGGAAAAAATCAGAATTAAAATTTTCCGGAAATAAAATCTCAGCGAGGGTTTCTCTTTGTTCTATCTAATTTTGAAATATTTCCAAACATATTTCATTTTTCAAATTTAGGCTAATAATTCATCATATGTCTTTCTTTAAAAAATATTTACTAGCCACGACCCATGAGTAATCTTGGAGCACAATTGCAAGTTGGAATAAGAGAAAAAGTTCAATTCCGAGGTCAGCACAGGATGCGCAACAGAGAATTGTCCTTGGGGGCATATATGCTATTGTATCCTTCGATTTTGCGCATTTTTCTCTCTGCTGTTCACTTTTCAAGTTCAACCACGCGAGTCGACCCGATTTAATGGTTGCGCTAGGTGAATCAATCGCAAAATTGACCGACAGAAATGCACAAAAGTCGATAAAAATCCCCCATGAATGTTATAATTGTAATATTGTTCCCATTCCATTCAATGGTAAAAGAGGAGATTCTTATCTTTCCTTTCAACTTAAATGCATAATTTGCTCTGACAATATTGACTTTTTAAAATTTATATATATTCAGCTAGAAAAATGTCCACAATGTTTCGAATTCTCGGCAAATTATTCCTTTTGGATTTTATTATTTACTTCATTGCGGGCATTTTACTCTTCTTTTCACCTCATTTTGTTGGCGATTTTCTTCTGGTAAATTCGCATAAATTGCCACATAAAATTCCCATTAAATCCAAAGCAAAGATCAACGGATGGAGTGCATTGGCATTTGTTACGATGTATCGGTGGTCAATTGTTGGCATCCACTTTCCTTGTTTGGCATTCCAGTTCCATGAACAGTCCAATGGAAGTGAAGACGGGTTGCCTTGTGCTTCGTCTGCTTTCCGGCATTCTTTGCTCATTCCTTTTCATCCACAGTCGCGCAGTCCATCCTGAACTTATTCAGCCAAGTTTGAATGAATATTCCATTCGGAATTTATTTTTTTATTTGTAGCTTTACTTCGAGTTTTGATTTACTTTGGCATTGGGACTGCACTCATTTCTTTCTTGCTTCTCATTGTTACTAAATGGACGACAGGTACGTCTAGACTCTAGAGGCAAAATAGGACGATTGAGTACAGTATTTATGCCGTTTGGGTACGTACCCTTTTTGTTGAGATTTGAAAAGGCAAAAAGTAAAGGTCCTCCCTTTGGGTCATCGGGATTAGGGTAGGGTCAAAAGGGTTCATTCAGGGATAGGATATCTCTACGGTAATCGGTAACCCCTAATGACCTTAACCCTAATCCTAATGAAAGGGGAACTTTTTCCCTTATCAACAAAAAAAGGACCCAAACTGCATAAGTATACCATTGAGTACTGCCAATTAAGTATCTAATCATTTCTTTTGGCCATAGTTCATTAAGGAAATAGCTAATCCCGAAAGGCGATATGCCGTTTGAAAACCCTAAATATCCTTTAAAAAGTGGTATACTTATTTTTTTTTGAAAACTTTAATAAATTTGTAAAATAAACGACTTTCCTCTAATCCTCAAAAAATTGGGCTTATTACACTCAAAGGCATGTAACTTACATGAAAGCCGGATTTCAGAAAATTTTATATTGCCGCTTTTGAGAGGACATTTTGGGTTTTAAAATGGTTCATCGCCTTCTTAAATTGGTAATTGCCTCGTTGAGTTATGGACCAAAAACTAAAGCCATTGCTCAATCGTCGGTATCGGATCGGCAGTATTGAAAGAAATGCCCTCTAGTCATATTGAGAAAATTCTAAATTTAAAAAATTCGTAAAGGTGACAAATTGTATCGTGAGAATCGTTGGGGCAATATTCTGTATCAATGTGATACAATTGCGGCCATAACAATTGGACTGGCTTGGGTGTTGGCGCCGGAATGGCTGCTTCACAGACAGGTCCAATTCCCAATAAAATTAGCCAATAGCCACGATTAAATGTATTCCAATTAATTTATTCATAAAATCATTAAATTTATCAATAACCTTTGTACATTTTTTGGCCTTAAATTTGTTCAAATCGGTTTGCTTTTTTTAAAGCCTATTCTACCTAAAGTATGATTTTAATCCAAAATCTAATCCAGCTAAATATATGATATGAATAGAGATAGAAAGGAATTGGTTTGATTTAATGAAACAAATGTTATATTATTTTTTTTCCTAAAAATTTTTGCAAAAATATGAGGCGTAATTAAAAGTTAGAAAGAAGGCTTAATTAATTATTTTTATAAAAATAGACGGAAATCTAATCCTAATAAGCCCCCATATTTTGTTTGATGGCCAAGTGTATGGCCTCAAAAATGTTGATTTTACAACATACGTAAAACTCTATAAGGTAAATTCACTTTAATTACACACGTAAAATTATAAGATAAATTCACTTTACATGAAATTAATATTTTTTTTCCTTTAATTCAAATTCATTTCAGGTTCGAATCAAATTGGATTATAGTCATGAGTTTTGTGGCAAACTTATGGGACTTCTCTTCATTTGCTCCCAAGTAATCAGTGCCCATGCGGTAAATTAGATTCGCATTATTATTATAATTTCCTTCCATTTTTTAGTTATATTGGCTTAAACCCTCCGACCGGGCAATGGCAGCCGAAACACGTGCCATTCTGTGTCTTTTCATTTTGTTTGCCCAAATTTGGTCTCAAATCGCATATGGTCAACATTGGTCGGATAAGGTCCGGCATTTTTATTAATAAATTTGAATATATTGAATTTAAATTTTTAGCATTGGGTTGGCATTTCCCTATTTTCCACGTGGACTGGCATTGCAATCATTTATCGTGGCTATTTGTATTTCAGTCAAACAGATAAAAGGAACAGTGGATTGATGGAAGATTTCAGTAGAAAGCGAATTTGAAAAGGAATCATTCATTTTGTGTTAATTTAATTAGGGGGATTTTCAGTACCGCATTTCAATACCGGGACTACTCTTTTGACCATATCTCCATAAGAAAACAATCAATTCAGGAAGGTAATAACCCCATTCGAACGCATTATTTATATGTCCTCTAAAAATTGGCCATATAAAATTTTAGGTATCCGGCTTTAAAAAATTGTTTGTCATTAAATACTCAAATTTTAAGAGGAAAAGCCTCTTATTTTACTATTTTTTAAAAAATTTTCTAAAGATTCTTAAAGCTACTTTTTAGAGAACTTTTAGGGCTCTCGAATGGAATATCGCTTTCCATAATTGGTTGCTTCTTTACTGAACTCTGGCCAAATGAATGACTAGGTATTCAAATGGCGGTACTGAAATATTCCTGTTTCGAATTTTTCTTTCATTTTTTATAATTTATTGCATGAAAAAATGAAGATAAACCCCAAAATTTCTAATTTATTAATTTTTATTAAATGCATTTTTTGCCTGTTTATTATCACATCCATTTTATTGGATGTCCGTTTAGGATTTCCCCAAAAATTTCTCCAATCGATTCCATCCATCCATTTGTCCGATTTTACTTTTTTCAATCCCTTCTTTTGGCCCACTATTGAGTGTTGAGTCCCAAAAAACATTGAGATCACTCATTCTTGAGCAGCTGCTCTGCTCTCCATTTCCCATTTTCCCCTTTCATTCAACCAATTATCCCTGAAGGGCAAAATTCTGTGGGGGTGATTTGGCCATTTTTTCCCAATTTACACACAATTTTCCGCATTCAATTCAAAAAGCGGCAAAATAATAAAAGAAAATTATTTTGCCGAAAAAAAGATTGAAATTGCTGAAAAGCTTAAAGAAGATAAGCGGGACCTCCAAACCTAAACCTAATAGATATGTTTTAGTTTTGATTTAATCAATTTTAAACTTAGTTTTAAACCATTAATGGGTTTAAACCGTTTAATACCCTTTAATTGTTGACCAAACCAAAATGGGTTTAAACCGTTTAATACCCTTTAATTGTTGACCAAACCAAAATGGGTTTAAACCGTTTAATACCTTTTAATTGTTGACCAAACCAAAATGGGTTTAAACCGTTTAATACCCTTTAATTGTTGACCAAACCAAAATGGGTTTAAACCGTTTAATACCCTTTAATTGTTGAACAAACCAAAATGGGTTTAAACTGTTTAATACCCTTTAATTGTTGACCAAACCAAAATGTGTTTAAACCGTTTAATACCCTTTAATTGTTGACCAAACCAAAATGGGTTTAAACCGTTTAATACCCTTTAATTGTTGAACAAACCAAAATGGGTTTAAACCGTTTAATACCTTTTAATTGTTGACCAAACCAAAATGGGTTTAAACCGTTTAATACCATTTAATTGTTGACCAAACCAAAACCAAAATGGGTTTAAACCGTTTAATACCCTTTAATTGTTGACCAAACCAAAATGGGTTTAAACCGTTTAATACCCTTTAATTGTTGACCAAGCCAAAATGTGTTTAAACCGTTTAATACCCTTTAATTGTTGGCCGAACCAAAATGTGTTTAAACCGTTTAATATCCTTTAATTGTTGACCAAACCAAAATGGGTTTAAACCGTTTAATACCCTTTAATTGTTGAACAAACCAAAATGGGTTTAAACCGTTTAATACCCTTTAATTGTTGAACAAACCAAAATGGGTTTAAACCGTTTAATACCCTTTAATTGTTGACCAAACCAAAATGTGTTTAAACCATTTAATACCCTTTAATTGTGACCAAACCAAAATGTGTTTAAACCGTTTAATACCCTTTAATTGTGACCAAACCAAAATGGGTTTAAACTGTTTAATATCCTTTAATTGTTGACCAAACCAAAATGGGTTTAAACCGTTTAATATCCTTTAATTGTTGACCAAATCAAAATGGGTTTAAACCGTTTAATACCCTTTAATTGTTGACCAAACCAAAATGGGTTTAAACCGTTTAATACCCTTTAATTGTTGACCAAATCAAAATGGGTTTAAACCGTTTAATACCCTTTAATTGTTGACCAAACCAAAATGGGTTTAAACCGTTTAATACCCTTTAATTGTTGACCAAACCAAAATGGGTTTAAACCGTTTAATACCATTTAATTGTTGACCAAACCATAACAAATTATATACCATTCAATGCGTTTTGGCCAGCTTTATCCAATTTTGGGTATAATTAGTTTGTGAATATAGGACAAAACCACTGAAATACTTTTTTTTTGGCAATTTCAGTGTTTTTTTTGGCATATTAAATATTATTCATCCATAATAAAAAAATGTATGATGAGGAGGAACCAAGCACCCCTATTGGCAGCAATTCCAGCAGCAATGTCCACAATTATCCGCAGGAGGATTTGCATTTTGACCAAATTGTCAACGAAATCAGTGACATCCAACAAAAAGTTGATATGCTCCTTTTTGGCTCCGTTTTCCTCAGAAAGCCCCAGGGCCTTCCGGAAGGGGCTTCCGGTGACTCTGGGGAGGAGGATTAAATATTAAATTCCTTTAAAAGTGCCCGAAAAACCGAATGAAGTGCCAAATTTGGCGGAAATTAAGCTAACAATTGATGAAACCATTGGCCATATGCAAACGCTGAATGAACGCCTCAAGGAGTTGCTGGATAACAAAGATAATGTGCTTTGAAGCATTAAATATATTTTAATAATTTATTTGACAATTTATAGGAAATTTACGAGGATCAAATTGATGAAGTAAATAATTTTCAATTTTAATTAATTATGAGAGAAAATTACATAATTTTAAATATTAAAATTATTGAATATACCCATAACATTTTTTGTTTCAACAAAAAATAATTTTTTTGGCCATAAAATTTGACAACAAAAAGTATTGTGGCTTATAGGTAATTAGGTTTATTAGATTGGGATTAGGCTTAAAAGTGAGAAAATATAAATAAATTTACCGATAAAATTATTGAATTTACCCATAAAACTTGGCCATAACAAAGTATTTGGGATTAGTGAATTAGTTTAGATTAGGACAAGTCTTTAGGCGAGATGGGCTTTAAAAAGTGCTTGATTTATTCTATTTTTTGGCCACAAAAAAGTTGCTTTTTATAGACTAAAAATTATGGATAAATTCAATGATTTTATTGGTAAATTCATTGCCACTTTTTTAATTAATTATTCCCATCAAATTAATTCATTTTTTAGTATCTACGTGAATTAGAGGATTCTGAACGGACATTGAATGCATTGAAGCCAGTTTCGGATTTTATCCCTTCGATTTTTTCATTCACTTTTTAAGATGCTCAATCCCGAAAAATTAAGAGAAGGCGAAACTGGCAAAACCGATGTCTCCTGGCTATCTTGGCGCAAGAATACGTTGGGCACAAAATTGCACAAAGAAAGCAATGATTTGTTGGCTTTGATTGAAGGAAACGACAATACTGACGAAGTTCTCATTTTTGGGAATTTTAATAAATTAATTTTTAGGCCGAGAAATCCACAAAAAGTCGATTAAAAGCAGCGGAGGCCCTCCTGAAAACCGCCGTCAATTTACAACGAAGTGCCCAATATTTATCTTGGTTCACTCGAAAAGTTCTTGACTACAATGAGACGCTTGATGAATTTCAAAGAGTTCAATTTAGAATGAATTTAAACACATTTTTGTATTAATTTTATAGGATTTCACGTGCCAACTTGTTGCACAATGGGTACAGGAAGAGGTGAACAAAGTGAATGAACATCATAAAAATTGCATGGTCAAGGAAATTAATTTATTTAATTCATTAAAATATTTCAGAATTTCTGTTCTGAATTAAGCCGTAAAGGAGAGACATGAATGAACTGCTGCGTTATTAATTGGAAAATAAAAATAAACAAGCCATCAGTATATATTCGTATTTTTATATTTTTTAATATTACAATGCCACCCAATATTGCGTTGTATTAAAATTAGTTTGAATGAATCCAAATTCTTTCTATTTCCCCTCTTTAAGAAATTTTTGATAAAATTCTGAAAGAAATACGATCTATTTCTATTTTGTACATGTCACTTTGATAGATCCCGAGGGAAAATTTGATTTGTTTTCCTTCCATTTCAATTTTCCAATGAACTTATTCTCTTCTTTCCCCATTTACATATAGATAGTTAGAATCTTAGGAATTTTAATTCTGATTTCTTTCCGGAAAGTTTTAATTCTGATTTCTTTCCGGAAAGTTTTAATTCTGATTTCTTTCCAGAAAGTTTTAATTCTGATTTCTTTCCGGAAAGTTTTAATTCTGATTTCCATCCGGAAAGTTTTAATTCTGATTTCTTTCCAGAAAGTTTTAATTCTGATTTCTTTCCGGAAAGTTTTAATTCTGATTTTCATTCCGGAAAGTTTTAATTCTGATTTTGATTTCTTTCCGGAAAGTTTTAATTCTAATTTTCATTCCGGAAAGTTTTAATTCTGATTTCTTTCCGGAAAGTTTTAATTCTGATTTTCATTCCGGAAAGTTTTAATTCTGATTTCTTTCCGGAAAGTTTTAATTCTAATTTTCATTCCGGAAAGTTTTAATTCTGATTTCTTTCCGGAAAGTTTTAATTCTAATTTTCATTCCGGAAAGTTTTAATTCTGATTTCTTTCCGGAAAGTTTTAATTCTAATTTTCATTCCGGAAAGTTTTAATTCTGATTTCTTTCCGGAAAGTTTTAATTCTGATTTTCATTCCGGAAAGTTTTAATTCTGATTTCTTTCCGGAATAAGTTTTAATTCTGATTTCTTTCCGGAAAGTTTTAATTCTGATTTCTTTCCGGAATAAGTTTTAATTCTGATTTCTTTCCGGAAAGTTTTAATTCTGATTTCTTTCCGGAATAAGTTTTAATTCTGATTTCTTTCCGGAAAGTTTTAATTCTGATTTCTTTCCGGAATAAGTTTTAATTTTGATTTCTTTCCGGAAAGTTTTAATTCTGATTTCTTTCCGGAAAGTTTTAATTCTGATTTCTTTCCGGGAAATTTTAATTCTAATTTCTTTCCGGAAAGTTTTAATTCCTATTTATTTATACTTGAAATTTATTTAATAATTCTGATTTTATTTCTTTCCAAAAGTTTTAATTTTAAATTTTTTAGTTTCTTTCGGAGTTTTATTCCGATTTTTTTACTTGAAATTTCAATTCTAATTTTTTCTCTCCTTTTTAGTTCCTCTTTCCCTTTTTCTTTGAAAATCATTTGGCATAGATTTTTAAACATTTTTGAATTTATTTATTTAGTCAAAATATGTATTATATTAAAAATAATTAATCATCATTTAATCCATGGAATTAATTATTATAAATTAGCAAAATAAATAATCCGAATTCAATTTTCAATACTCATTCAATAATCATCCTCATCATCTTCCTCGGATTTCCCACGTTTTTCTTTGAATTCCAATTTCTCATTTGGTGGATATTCTGCCTCCCATTTGATTGTCAATTCCATTTCGCTGCCTGCGGCGCCATCCACCAAGAATGTCCACTCCAAATTGTTGTCCTTGTTCAATCTGGCACCCATCAATGGTGCCTTCAATTGCTCCATAGCATTTCCGGCCATTTCATCGTTTACTCCAACAATTCCATTTGTGGTGTTCGTTGTAATTGAGGATGAACGTGAAGAACCGTGGCCACCACCACCACCCTTGCTAGCAGCAGTGACATTCACCACATGAATTACTTTTGCAATATCAGGAGACAAAAGGCGAATCTGACAATGAATAAAATAATTCGATGGATGTCTAATTTGACAATGAAATTATTGAATTTATTTATAAATATTTGATTAAAAAATCAAAAATCATGCTCCCTTTTAGAGCCTATTCTGTCTAAAGCCTAGCTCAAACTTTAAGCCTAATTTTAAGCCTTATATTTTTGAGGCCATAAATTTTAGCCAAATAGACTATTTATTTATAGCCTCTTATCTGACATTAAGGCTAGCAACAATCTAACCTAATCCTATACTCTAAAACTTGATTATGGCCAAGTTTTATGGCCAAAAAATATTGATTTTTTGGATAGTAAAGTTAAGAGTAAATGCAATGATTTTATGAGTAAATTAATATTTTTAATACTAAATATTTCCACAATTTTCCCTCCTTATCCAATATCCATGGCTTACCTTAATCTTTTCATCCGTGGGTTTTGGAATTGGCTCCAAAATTGTCAGCAAAACCGATTGACCGGGACGACTGTTTTTGACCAAAATTTTCTGCTCATTCACCAAATTGGAACTTTTGGTAAGCACACCGGTTTGATGGTGGAATTTGTTGGTCGGTTTGTATGCCACTTTGAGATAGGGGAAAACGCCCAACGGCACTTCGAATTTTTCACCAGGAGAAACATTGCCAAATTTGTTAACCTGTAAAATTATGGAAAATGTTTGAAAAGGAAATTAATGAAATTTAAACCTTTTGAGTGTAGCAATTGTTCAAATAGATGGAAACCGGGCCTTTGAGCAGAGGATATTCGGATGAATTGATGCACGAGGCCGACATGTACACATTGGTATTCTTCGATGGAACACAGTCGAAATGGGCCAAACAATCGAAGTTGAGGACGGCAATTGTGACCTATGGCATTAAGGGAATATTGTAGATGGATAAAGTAATCGGCTATAATCCCGCATTTCCCTTAAAAAAATAAAATGCCCTAATAGCGAAACCGTTTATATTTCAGTAGTTAGTGCCATTCTTTTGGATATAGCTCTTCAAGGAAGTAACCAATTCAGGAAGGCGATAGAATAGAGCATTTGAAAGCTCTATAACTCCTCTGAAAAGTGGCCTTACATTTTTTTTCAAAATATAAAAAAATCACATAATAAATAAACGGCTTTTCATCAAATTATTTTAATTTTATTAAACTCCAAGTCAAGTAACTTTTTAAGGGAAGATTTTTAAAATATTTATTGTAAAGGGCATTTCTGGCTTTCTAATATTTTATAGCCTCCCATAATTGGTCGTTTCCCTGTTGAGTTATAGGCAAAAGAATGGCTAAATCCCTGCCGTTTTCAACGGTGCAAAACTACTCACTTTATGCTCACTATCGTCCGCCGGAATGCTTTTTGCTTGTGGGATTGTGAATGTGGTTGACAAAATCTGTTCTGATGCCTCCGTTGTATGCACTTTCATCATTCCACCCGTCGCTGGAGCAGCCATCATCATGCACGCCTGTGGGGAATTCGTCTCCTCAAATAAACCACAACCCATGTCTTCATCAGAATCATCGGCATCCATCTTTACCGTTCTAGTGTTCCTCATCATTTGTGGTTTGTAGACTGGTTTGGGAGGCGGTGGACGATAGAATTCCGCAAAGGTTGTGCCCAAAGTTGGCAACAATCCGCCATGGGGTTGCGCAGTGCTCAGCACCAATTTCACTTTCTGCAGAATTTAATTTTTAATCCCATAAACTTTTTATTGCCATCCTCACCTGCCAATCTTCTCCGCTTTTTTGGCTGATCATCCCAAAATAGGTAATTTTGACTGTTTTTTTCAATTGTTGCTCATTGTCCATTTCAACGCGAACATCATATGAAGGTGACCAAGAGGCGATTTCAACCTTTAATTTCAATTTTCATCTCATCGAATATCATTTTTAACTTTTCGAATTAAATTTCCAAAATAATTATAATGGTTTAAGTAAAGGTTTATCCTATATTCTAAAATCATATACCCAAAATTGGATAGAGCTGGTCCAAGAAGCATTGAATGGTATATAATTTGTAATGGTTTGGTCAACAATTAAATTGTATTAAACGGTTTAAACCCATTTTGGTTTGGTCAACAATTAAAGGGTATTAAACGGTTTAAACCCATTTTGGTTTGGTCAACAATTAAATTGTATTAAACGGTTTAAACCCATTTTGGTTTGGTCAACAATTAAAGGGTATTAAACGGTTTAAACCCATTTTGGTTTGGTCAACAATTAAAGGGTATTAAACGGTTTAAACCCATTTTTGGTTTGGTCAACAATTAAAGGGTATTAAACGGTTTAAACCCATTTTTGGTTTGGTCAACAATTAAAGGGTATTAAACGGTTTAAACCCATTTTGGTTTGGTCAACAATTAAAGGGTATTAAACGGTTTAAACCCATTTTGGTTTGGTCAACAATTAAATTGTATTAAACGGTTTAAACCCATTTTGGTTTGGTCAGCAATTAAAGGGTATTAAACGGTTTAAACCCATTTTGGTTTGGTCAACAATTAAAGGGTATTAAACGGTTTAAACCCATTTTGGTTTGGTCAACAATTAAAGGGTATTAAACGGTTTAAACCCATTTTGGTTGGTCAACAATTAAAGGATATTAAACGGTTTAAACCCATTTTGGTTTAATGGTTCAAAACTAAGTTAGAATTGGTTAAACCCAATGGCCAAAACTTGATCTAATGATGCGTCTTAACTGATATTTTCAATGTTTTGTAGACAAATTATTTTATATTTTCCCTTAAAATTCACCTGATAAGAGAGCACAATTGTGACTTCTTCGCCGGGTTTACCACCATTTTCCAAATCCACCGAAATTGAACTGTATTTGGGCAATTTTTTTAAATTTCCAGCCCTTCCACTATACTCACTTTTTCACATCTCCTTTATGAATCAACTCATCCAATTCCCTTTTCAATTTGTGCTTTTTCTCATTCAAATTGTCCAATTCCTTGCGCTGTGCACGGAGCCGTTCCTTCAATTGTTTGGCCTTTCTTTCATGGAATGTGTACAGCATTTCCAAGGATTGTTCAGCGACACTGTCGAAATGGACTGCTCGAAGATGTTGTTGATCGACAAGGGCCGATTTGCCAAACTGTAAAATTGGCTCAAATTCATTTGCCTTCTACCCACATTTCTTCTTAGGATAAGCCCTAACTTGACGGCATTTAAAATAACTCATACTGAACCAATTTTGATGATTTTGTAACTAAATTAAAGAGCAGACTTTCGGCTATCAAAATATACTAATTTTATTTAAATTGATTCAGAATTAATGAAGTTTTGTATAAAAAATCACTGAGAATTTTGCTAATCCATAGCAAAAGGTCAGTGGAATGTTTTTTTGGGCTTCGTCAATACTAAATCAATTTATATAAAATTAATATCAATTGATAGCTAAAAGTAAAGTCTATTAATTTGATCACAAAATCATCAAAATTGGTTTAATATTTGAAGAATTATAAGTGTTATAGACTTGTTGGGCTACTCCCATTTCTGCCTTACATTTTCCAAGATTTCGCCAATCGCTTGAATCTGCTTCTCCAGAATTCCGTTTCCATCTTCCAACACATCCTTTTTCGCATTCAAATCCTCCATTTCGGCTCGCAATTTCTCAATCTTTATCAAATAATTAAAAATTAAATATTTTACTTGGATAGAGGGGAATTTATGTAGACTTGAGAAACTGCCTCGGATTTTGGCCCATATCTTAACGAGGCTGAAGCCAACTTGTTAAAGAAATATACCGTTTGAAAGGGCTGAATTTCCTCTACAAAATGGCTTTTTTTTAATTTTCTAAATTATTAAATGTTTTTGAGAAAAATGCTTTTTCTCTAAAGAACTCCAATTCTTTCCATAATTCCAAAATTTATTTTTATTAATTTAATTTAAATTTAAAATAAAAATGAATAATGACATTTTATAGAGGAAACCCAGCCCTTTAAAATGATATATCGCCTTCCTTGATTGGTTTTAGCAATGAGATATTGGCCAAAAACCATATGCTGAGGCTCAATGCCTAGTTTTTTCGCCATTTTTTTTCCACCATTCACTCTTTCCCATCTATTTTGTACCTTTTCACTTGTCACTTTGTCCGGGTGCAAATATTCCTTTTTGAATTGCACTTCATGGATTGTGGCCTCGCCTTCACCGTCCACGCGCACTGAATCCTCAACAATTTGACGGGCAACATTCTGCGAAAATGGAATGTTTTAAATTTGCTTTTGGCAATTTTCACCTCAATCAAAATTCGATTCAATCCAGGCTCCAATTTGAGTGGAATTTTGCGTTTAACTTCTGCCCTCTCAGTGTATACCGTCACTTGGGAAATTGGCAAATCCGTTGCTTGCAATTTGTGCACAATTGGATTCTGGGAATCTTCCATTTTTATTTAGGGAATAATCTTTTTAGGAAAGAGAATTTTTAATTGAAAAAAATCTGAAAAAAAAATAATTTTTATTTGGGAAAAGATTTAAAAATAAAAGCTTTTAATTGGGAAAAATCTGAAAAGATGATATATATTTTGGCCCCATCCATATTTATTCCGTGGCCGTGGCTGTTTTTGTTTACGAAATTTTTTGTTGTGAGGGAGGCAAAGATAAAATGAAAGAAATGAAAAGAGAAGGAAAATAAGTGCGAGCGCAGTGGTTGGGGTCTTGGGGGAATAAATGTGGCCGGCTGGATGGAAGGTTGGTGGAAGAAAGAATTGGATGGGTGTTTTCTATTTGGTTTGTTGTTAGGGAATAGGGAAGAAGGAATGAGGCTGGCAGATGGAATGGCCAAATGGAATGAAAAAAAAGAAAATAAAATGGGTGAGGCGTGTTTGTGGCCTCTCTATGTTTAAGGTAAAAGATCGGTGGGGACGGATTTGTGACACGGAACATATGAATCACTGCCTCTGCCTAACCAAAAATTGGATGGTGAAATCTGATGAAACTTGGAAATATTTCAATATTGGAAATAAGACCGGAATCTTAATAGATATATTTTTGAAATTAATTATCTTCATTTTAGGGAGGAAAAACAGAGGCCACTGATATGAGAAGAATACGGAAAGGTAAGGAGCAATGATAAATTTGTTGGCTGATGTGCCTTTAGGGACAGGGAAGAGAATGGATCCAGACGAATTTGTGACACAGTAAACCGATGAATCATTTTCCTTAACAAAAATTTAATGCGAAAAAGGAAAAATGTTTAGAAAATTTGAAAATATTTGAAAAATGTAGGTGAATGGGAATTGGGAATGGGAATTTTTGTGAATATTATTGTTGCCTTTTTTAATTAATTTTCCTCATTTTTATTAGAATAAAAGCAATGTTGCCGATATGGGAAAAAAGATAAGAGAAGCAATGATAATTTTTGTTTACTTAATTGGACAAATTATTGGGGAGATAAAAATGAGGGCAAATAATAAAAATTAAAAAAGAATACATTTTTGGGGCAGAAGTAATGGAGTCAAATCTCAAATGGTTAATTATTTTATAAGAATCCTCCTTTAAAAGAAGCTCTATTAAATAAATATTAGGTCGGTCAATAAATGTACCCAAAGGAATGAGAAATGAAATGGTATGGAAAACTTGGGAAATTGCTTGAGGGAAAATAGATTGGAAACAATAGAGGAAATAAGTTGGTAGGAAAATTTGTTGGAAGGCAAATGAGCCCTATTTTTTGGACAAATTAAATGGCCATAGCCGAGAACAAGGAAAAAAGCATTTAATTATTTTTAATTAAATAGAGGAAATTATTCCTATTGCTAAAATAATATTAAATAGATGAACAGGCGGAACTAAAGAATTAAATTGGGCCAAATAGGCAGAATTAAATTGAGGCAAATAGGCGGAATTAAATCGGGGCAAATAGGCGGAATTAAATTGGGGCAAATAGGCAGAATTAAATTGGGGCAAATAGGCGGAATTAAATTGGGGCAAATAGGCAGAATTAAATTGGGGCAAATAGGCGGAATTAAATTGGGGCAAATAGGCGGAATTAAATTGGGGCAAATAGGCGGAATTAAATTGGGGCAAATAGGTGGAATTAAATTGGGGCAAATAGGCGGAATTAAATTGGGGCAAATAGGCGGAATTAAATTGGGGCAAATAGGTGGAATTAAATTGGGGCAAATAGGCGGAATTAAATTGGGGCAAATAGGCGGAATTAAATTGGGGCAAATAGGCGGAATTAAATTGGGGCAAATAGGCGGAATTAAATTGGGGCAAATAGGCGGAATTAAATTGGGGCAAATAGGCGGAATTAAATTGGGGCAAATAGGCGGAATTAAATTGGGGCAAATAGGCGGAATTAAATTGGGGCAAATAGGCGGAATTAAATTGGGGCAAATAGGCGGAATTAAATTGGGGCAAATAGGCGGAATTAAATTGGGGCAAATAGGCGGAATTAAATTGAGGCAAACAGGCGGAATTATAAGTGAATTGATGGTTTATCTTATTGATAAGATTGTTATTGAGATTTGCCATTTTAATGGACCACATTTTTTTCTTAAGAATGGAATTTATGAGGAGTGCCCTTGCCCATGCCCCATACCTTTTCTAATTCACACCTAAATTTCTCGACAATTCCTTCCTTACTTATCAGCATTTTCCATTGATTCCACCCAAACCCAATCCCAACCCAATAAAACCTCCATTTTCATTAATCGATTTGTGGCTTTTTCTAAACTGTTTGGCCAATTCTCCTCATCAAATGTCCCAACAAAATATTGCGCTTGAACCTCGCCTTTATCCGCTGATAATTCGGGCCATTTTGAATGAGGAAATGTGCCCTGAAGAAAAGCAGATGCCATCGAAAGGGAAAAATAAAAAGGCTTCAAAAATGGCAAATCAGAAAAATGAGAATGATGGCTTGGATTTGGCGGAGAAAATGAGGCAAATTTTGGGAGGAATTGGAAGAGAAGAGCATTTGGCAATTGTTGAACAAAATCAGAATTGGGTTTGGAGGAACTTATATTTCAAATTTCAATGTAAATTTCCCTTTTGGCTTTCAGATTTCACTTTGCCTTGTCATTTCCGCTGAATCCACCAATCAAGAGAATGCCGGCGGATTCATTCTCCAAATTGCCAGGTAAATCATCCCATTAACCAAAGTCCAAAATGCAATTTTAATGAATAAATTTGTCACTTTCAGTGGACTCAATCGGGAAGAGCATTTCCTCTCGACGGATGATCGGCCTCTGGAAATGTTCATATATTCTCTACTCTCTAATGGATATGCCCCAAATTATGCCATATATAATAGCTCATAGAAAATTAACAATTTTGATGATTTTAGTATCAAATTAAAGAGAAGTCTTTTTGCTATAAAATGATATTAATTTTATTTAAATTGGTTTAAAAATGACGAAATTATTCCCAAAAAACCAATTAAAATGATCTTTACCATGAATTTTACGAAATGTTCAATGGTTTTATGTGTGCCTAATTTCATCAAATTCTGAACCAATTTAAATAAAATTTATATCTTTGAATAGCCAAAAGTCTGCTCTTTAATTTTATAATAAATTTCCAAAATTAGTTCAGTCCTTGATGAGTTATTTTAAATGGCGACATGTTGGAGTATATTTTCCCTCTCCTAATTAATCCAATTCCCCCAGATTCCTGCCCAATGGTCGTAATTCCATTTTGCGTCTTTTCCATCAGTCCTCCTCCAAATTTGCCTTACATTCCGTTGGAAATTCTAATTTCTATTCACTTCCGGCCAATTCATCCGCTTCCTCATCCATTCCACATCCTTCTCATCTTCTTCCCTCATCCACTTCATCTTCATCATCCAATCCTTCGATTGCATCCAATGAGGCCATTGGCCATTTCAGCCTCAATTCATTGGCCACAAAGTCCACAACTTTGCTTCGGAGGTTAAAATTAGGCAATTGATGAATTGTCAATATACAATATACTATTATAACTATAATGGTTTAATAAGGATTTGCCCTACATTCGCAAACCATATATACAAAAAATTGGATAGAGCTGGTCAAAACGCATTGAATGGTATTGTTATGGTTTGGTCAAAAATTAAAGGGTATTAAACGGTTTAAACCCATTTTTGTACCAAGCTAGAATTGGTTAAACCCATTGCCAAAATATAATCAAATGATGCATCTTGACGAGATCAATCGATTGATTATAAGGTATTTATGTCTGAACCGGTACAATATTTGTCGCAATTTCAATACTTTTTTTTAGCAATTTAAATATTTTCCATAAATTCATAAGATTTAAGTTGACCAATTCCTCAAAATCCCTTTAAACAATTATTCAATTTCAGATGGACCAGCAATCGTGCCAGTACGCATCCTCGTTTTCGGCGTTCTCCAAACTCTTCTTCTTCCACTTCGCCCCTCCTCACTTTGCTTATTCGCAATTTGTTGGCCAATCGACAACATGAATTGCCCATCATCATTCCTTCCAATCCAAATCAATCGACAATTAAACTTAAATTCACTTTGAAGGTTATTTTCAAATTAGAATAGGGTATTTCAATATTTGGGCTGTTCTTTTGGCTATAGCTTTATAAGGGAGTAATCAATTTTGGAAGGCAATATATTATTTAATAGCCATGAATGTCCTCTAAAAAGTGGCTTTTCAAATTTTTTTAAAATATTAAATAATTTGTAAAATAGGCGGATTTTCCTTCAAACACTCGAGTTTATCATATTAAAAGACATATAACTTTTTTAAAATTAGATTTTTAGAATATTGAAGTCATTTTATAAGACACTTTGGGCTTTAAATTTGTTATATTGTCTTCCAAAATTGATTGATAGCTCGGTGGTGAGTTATTAAAAAACCGATGAAATCTTCAATCCTTTCCAATCCGCCTGCGGTTATAAATGAGAAGAAAGGAAAATGTCACTTTCTTTCTTATGGTAGAAAATAAAGAGGAGAGAAATCTTCTATTTTTCCATAAGAAGACAGAATACGGTACTGGGAACACAAATTTTCCCTCGGTATCGCTACGCTCCAGCTTGCCGCGAAATCTTCAAGAATTGAATGCATTTTTATGATTTTAGTTTCAAATTTGAAAAAAGCTTTAGGGTCTTCAAATGGCAATAGCCTTCCCAAATTGATTAAGTTTTATCAAAAGAAAAGCCCATTTTTCCTTGATAAAAATTTTTGGCCCATCTAATCAATAATTTGACGGATTTTATCATTTTGGTACCAAATTAAAGAGCAGATTTAAGAACTTACAATGGCATATCGTCTTCCCTAATTAGTTTCTTTGTTAAATCATTGCCAAAAGAATGGTCCAATTATTGAATTAGTCGATACAGAAATGTCCTCATTATAATCAATAAAATAATTTAAATTATTTTTAATATAATTTTCTATTTTATTCCGTCAGAAATTGTTGGCTTCCGATGAGAATGAACAATTCCAACTAATTGAATTTTCGGAATTTGTTGCTATTTTGCGTGCATTCAAAGCAATTTTCCTACGAAGATGGGCAAATTTTGATGGAAATGGAAATAACAAAGAAATAAATAGGGACTCATGGGAGGAAGAAAGGAGGCAAAATGGTTGGAAAATGAGAAAGAATAAATGAAAGAATTGGGAAATTTATCAGATTTGGCCAATGCATTTCGACATTTCACGGAAATGAGGGAAACGTCGGAATGGTTGAAACTAAGTTTGGATGAGGCCACAAACCGTTTGGCACATTTCAATGATTTTTCGGAATTGGCACAAGCACTTTTGTTAGTATCCCCCTTCAGAATTTATTATTGATTGAAATAACATCGAAAATACCGAAAAAATACAAAATACAAAAATAGTATAATGGGTTAAGATGGGTTTGTCCTAAAATCACAAACCAAACCAAATATACCCAAAAATGGATAGAGCTGGTCAATATGGACGCATTGAATGGTATATAATTTGTTATGGTTTGGTCAACAATTAAAGGGTATTAAACGGTTTAAACCCATTTTGGTTTGGTCAACAATTAAAGGATATTAAACGGTTTAAACCCATTTTGGTTTGGTCAACAATTAAAGGGTATTAAACGGTTTGGTACTTTTGCAGTTTACAGGATGGAAGAGAGGATTGGGTGATTGCTGCCCTGGGGCATTTGATTGATGGAAGGGAAAATGAAGGATGAGTGCAGCCAATCTTTCAAATTGCCAATGCCAATCAAATGAGAGGGGAAGGGATCAACCCAGAATGCATACACTAGGGGTTTAGGGTTAGGGTTATGGGTTCGGAGCATGGGATTGAACGGAGTAAATGTCGCGAAGCGACGGGACGGACATTCTGAAAAATTAAAAATTAGTGTATGTGTTTTGGTTTATATGTTTACTTAGGTGTATGCCTCCGCACCGTCGCTTCGCGACATTTACTCCGTTCAATCCCATGCTCCGAACCCTTAACCCTAAACCCCTAGTGTATGCGTTCTGGGTTGATCCCTTTCCCCCCTTCACTTGATTGGGAATTTGATTGAAAAGATTGGCTGCCCTCATCCTTTCTTTTCCCTTCCATCACTCAAATGCCCCAGGGCAGCAATAACCCAATCCTCCCTTCCATCCTGTAAACTGCAAAAGTACCAACGGTTTAAACCCATTTTGGTTTGGTCAACAATTAAAGGGTATTAAACGGTTTAAACCCATTTTGGTTTAGTCAACAATTAAAGGGTATTAAACGGTTTAAACCCATTTTAGCTTTGGTTTAATGGTTCAAAACGAAGGCGTAATTGGTTAAATCCAAATCAAAAGCATAATTAAATGAGTCTAATAAGATAAATTTCTGTATCTGTACCATATAATTCTTCCGGCAATATTCCAATTATATTTCAAATATTCACAGGACCATTGGCGTCAATTTGGAAGAATGCGGATTTGGCCATTTCCAAGGGGATGGCTTCGAGGAAAAGAGAATGGAATTAGCCAAGGCCACAATTGGACAACATTGGAGAACATTAAAAGATTGGGGTGACCAAATTGACGATGAAATGGAATTGAAAGGGGTTTGGTGATGGGGATGGATAGCCGGTTAATTACCTATCTGAGACCATTATTTTGAACATAATTGAAAGTGGCATTATCAAAATCTGGGATGGCGATATACTTTTGAAAAGCCCAAAATATCCTCTGTAAGAAGTAGCCTTATAAAATTTAGTGAAATGAAATTTAAAAATTGTTAAATGTCTTTGAGTTTAAAAACCTTATATTTTTGGAAAAAGATGCTTTTTTGAGGACATTTAAGGCTTTAAAATGGCATATCGCCTTCCAAAATTAATTACTTCATTATTGAGATATGGCAAATAGAACTGTCATTACACTGAATCGACAATAATAATCGTCTTGGATGGGAAAATTAGAGAAGAATTGACCATCTTCAATTTAGGCCATTTTCCTGGCCGAACGATTGGCACAATCATTGACGGACGCAGCCAATCATGCAAAATGCATTCGTCTCTTTTTGCCTCCATCCTTTTCACATTCCGCCCAAATTCCATTTGCCCACACTTTGTCCAAACATTTTGGCCAATTTGACAAATTTGCTGAACAAATCAGGTCCCATCCCCTTCCATAGGCCCAGCTTGGCATCATTTATAATAATGGATCAAAGACTGAACAATTTTGATGATTTTGCTATCAAATTAAAGAGTAGACTTTTGGCTATTAAATGAAATAAATTTTTATTTAAATTTTTTCAGAATTGATGAAATTATGCCCAAAAAACAATTCAAAATAACCTTTACTATGGATTAGCAAAATTTTCTGTGGTTTTTTGGGAATAATTTCATACAATTCTGAGCCAATTTAAATAAAACTAATATAATTTGATAGCCAAATGTCTGCTCTTTAATTTGATAATAAAAACATCAAAATTAGTTCTGTTGTTGATGAGTTATTTTAAACGTCGCGAAGTTGGCTCCATTTTTCTTTCCTTCCATTAATTTCATTATTCCCCTCTTTAGTCCCCTCCTCGATTTGCTCCAATCCCCAATTTGGTCGCATCCAACCGTATCCGGTCTTTGCTCATCAATTTCTCGCCTCTTCGACCATTCTCTCCAACATCAATTAGTCGAATTCATTCGTACCGAATTTGACCAGGCCAAAATGGATTTGGACGGATTCGGCGATTTGGTCGATTCAATTCGACTTTTTCTCACCCATTCCGGCCTTCAAAATATGGAAACACTTTTTGAGAGAATTTGGCTTCCTTTGCCCAATCGACTCCTTCAAACATTGGATGACCCAGTGGGCATAATCAAAATTATTTAATTTGTTGAAAAAAATAATACTCATAAATCTTTTACCTAATCGATAGATCTGGTATCAAGATGTATCATTTGATTATGTTTTGGTTTGGGTTTTAATCAATTCTAATTAGTTTTGAATCATTAAACCAAAATGGGTTTAAACCGTTTAATACCCTTTAATTGTTGACCAAACCAAAATTGGTTTAAACCGTTTAATACCCTTTAATTGTTGACCAAACCAAAATGGGTTTAAACCGTTTAATACCCTTTAATTGTTGACCAAACCAAAATGGGTTTAAACCGTTTAATACCCTTTAATTGTTGACCAAACTAAAATGGGTTTAAACCGTTTAATACCCTTTAATTGTTGACCAAACCAAAATGGGTTTAAACCGTTTAATACCCTTTAATTGTTGACCAAACCATAACAAATTATATAACATTCAATGCGTTTTGACCAGCTCTATCCAATTTTGGGTATATTTGGTTTGTGATTATTGAGCAAACCCAAACTTAAACCATTTATTTGGTAAATTAAATTTTTTAATAGTTTTGCCATTTGTGCCAATCTTTGTTGAATGCCTCAATTTCGACGCTGAATGCCCGAAACCCTGACCAATGTGTTACATTCACCAAACATTCAATGCATCTTTTCGACGCATTCCGGGAATTGGTCAATGTGGCAAATCATAGATTCGGGTACAATAATAATATATTTAATCATAAATCAATCAATATTAAGCCAAAACAATTATTCATTCCAACAATTTGAGCATTGGTTTGAGCCGGCGGCCATTTATTGGACTGGTCCAAAACCCCCAATAATTCTTATTAAATTAACATAGGATTTTTAGGCACTTGGCGTTCCATTTACATTGGTTTTGTGCGCAAGGTTAGACACCAGAATCAAATTGATTCTTTTGGGTCTTAGTCGATATAATACTGTTTCGTAAGAGAAGGATTCATTAAAGCCAATTGATTACTTTGGCCATTCTTTTGAATTTGACTGTAACTTAACGAGGCATTGGCCATTTCTGGAAGGCAATATACCATTGCCGAGCTAAAAAAGTGCCCTCTATAAAAAATCTTTTTTATATTATATGAATTTCATCTTTAAAAAATTTACATATCTCTGATGTGTAATTAACAGAATTTTCTGGTTGATTTAGAAAAAGGCGATCTATTTTATGAATTTGCATGAATTTTCAAAGTATTAGAAAAGCCACTTTTTTAGAAGAATTTCAGCGCTTTCTATTAGTGTATTGCCTTCCAAATTTCGTTCAATCCTTGTTAAGCTATGAGCGAAAGAACAGATTGATATTCAATTGGCGGTATTGAATTCCCCATTTCGAGAAAATTGGCAAAATTATTGTCATTTTTGGAATATTCTGGGAATGTCATTCTCCAAATAGGGTCATTCCAAGCTCTTTCCATTTTATGCATTAACTTTTAATTAAATTTTCCCACATTTTTTACAGTCAATCGAGGAATCCGCCGACAATAATTCTTCTATATCCATTTCGGCCACCACAACCAATCATCCACTTTCCCCTTCGACCCCTCAACCAAATTCACGTCTGTCAATTCGCCGTCGTTCCTCCCTATTTCCGGATCCATTCTGCTCGACGCCTTCGCCTCCCCGCGGCAGTCGTCAATTCAATTTTGCCTTGGATTTTGGTCGCCAAAATGACAATATTCAAATGCACGAGGCCACATTCACATGTTTGGCTTTTTGGAAGGCATTGTGCGATGATTTCCTCCGATTGAATGTTCGACATCAGGGCATTCTGTTTCTTTCCATCCTCCAGATTGCCTCGGTTAGTCCCTTGGTCCTATCCTACCTACCCAAAAAGAACGATTGAATAGCGTCAATTGAGTATCCAGTCCATTCTTTTGACCATAACTCAATAGGGAAGCAACCAATTTGGGAAGGCAATCTGCCATTTTAAAGCCCTAATTCTCCTCTAAAAAGTGGCATTAAAGATTTTTGAAATTTATAAAATGTTTTGTAAAATAAGCAGCTTTTCCTTCAAAAATTCTGTTTATTATACTCAAAGACAAATAATTAAATTCAAAGGTGAATTTCATGCTAATTTTATTGCCACTTTTTTGCGCAATTCTAGAGTTTTCTAATGGTTTATCGCTTCCAAGATTTCTTGTCTCCTTGTTGAATTATGTGCCAAAGAATTGCGCAGGTACATTCAATAAGTCATATTTCGGCGACCCTTTATTAATTTAGCATTATTTTCTTTATAAATTTGTCCAGAAGTTTTTTTTTGTTCGTCAAATTTTCCTCCCACACAGATTTTAGCCGATTGCCTTTCCACTTTTTGTGCCCTCCTTCTCCAGCAAGTCAAAGCCAGGCCAACATATTCCAAGGTACGGTAAAGGAAGTTTCAGTACCACCAATTCATTACCTTGAGCATTCTTTTACTAATAGCTCATCGAGGAAATAGCCAATCTTGGAAGGCAATTTGCCATCCGAAATTTCAAAGTGTCTTTTAGAGGATGACTTTTAAATTTTATGAGATCTGGGATTTAAAAAAAAAGTTACATTTCTTTTATTTTTATGTAACGGATTTTTCTGATTGTGGAGAAAATTCGTTTAGTATTTTACAAAAATGGCTTTAAAAATTTAAAAAATTTTAAAGCCATTTTTAGAGGATATTTAGGGCTTTCAATTGGCATATCGCCTTCCAAAATTGGTTACTGCCTTATTTAGCTATGACCTAACTAAAGAAATGGCCCAATAGTAAGTGTGAAGCCTGCTGATTGTGAGCCAGAGGGGACAAGGAGGAATGACGAGGCATTGTGGAATAGGATTTGAGAAAGGTGGAATTGCTATAACCCGGGCGCCAAGGGCCATTCTAAGTCCCCAAATCCCCATTAAGTTAAGCGAATAAATATATTTATTTATCTGGATAAATCCGCTCGAGAGCGGAGACAAACAGGACAATTCTTGGTGGTTGGAAATCGGGATAGAAGATGAACTGAATTGATTGATAATGGGGAGAGCAATCTCTTGGGGCAATGGGAGGAGCAATAGCCATTAGATGTGAAGAGGTGGGATTAAGATGTGAATGAATGATAATGATAGTAAATGGAAATAATGTGAATGTGGGCCAAATAATAATTTATCCAAATGCGTGAGCTCCTTGCACAATTATTGAATTTTTCGTCTTTTAGTTAGACAATTCCCTCCCTCAAATTAATTCCCCTAAAAAATTCCCTCATTTATTTTTTTTGGATGTTACGTGCCGCAAATGGCATTGAACATGCCAGCCTCTATCTCCTCCAAAATGTTGAACGCTTTTTGGAACTCAAAACCTGTGCAGAATTGGCCAAAATGACGGAGGCCGAAACGGCACAAACTTTGGCCAGTTGCCGACGAATTTTGGGGGCCGCCAGGGCACGAAGCCGGGCAATGGCCGATCAAATTGTGGAAAGTCTTTGCGAACGACGAATGGCCAAAATGCGACATTATTGTGCGCTGGTGACCAGGAATTCGGAGGATTTGAGCAATCAAAGGAAACCGATGCTGGTTCGTTTCTTAGCCTCTTCTATTCAGGCATAACTCAATAAAGAAGCAACCAATTTGAGAAGGCAATATGCCATTTGAAAGCCCAGAATGTCCTCTAAAAAGTGGCTTTTCAATTTTCTAGTACTTTAGACGATTTGTAGAAAAGTAGCTTTTCCTTCAAAAATATAGTTAAATATATTCAAAGAGGTTATTATTTTTCGCATTTTGGCCTAATTCTACAAGGAAATAATCAATTTTATAAGGCATTATGGGCTTTGGATATTCCAATAGTATAACAGCTTCCTCAAATAAGCTATTACCATGTTAAGCTATTAGCCAAAAAATATTTTAGATATATGTAGGTAATCGGTGGTACTCAATTTCATCTATATGTTACAGCCGATCTCGTGTAGTTTGTGACTAATGGCCATATCTCAGTTCCTAGGCCAATTAGAGTTTTAATTCTTTTTCCTAGCCCTAGCCTACCCTACCCTAGCCCTAAAACCAATGCCGGTCCGACCACAGCCCTAGCTAGCCCTACCCTAGTTAAACCGGTTTGAAAACCCGAAATTTCAATTGGCCATAACTTTGGTTCAAACTTGTCAAATCTTTCTGAAATTGAAATCTTATAAAGAAAACTGACCCTAACGAATCGAATGAGCTATAGATCAAGTCTGTACGATAACTATAACATGCCGAAAATGAGATCGGTTGCAACATATATTTCTTTTTCCCACTTTTGAAAACCACTTTTTAATAATTCTTCACCCTCGATTTTGAGGGACCATAAGCTCCGGGCACGGCCAGCTTTAACAATTCCAAACTCTTTTCTCCATATTCCTAAAATTCGGTCTACCCAATTCAAAAAACCCCTTTTATCAGCGCTATTACTTCCGCCAAATGTTCTCACCGCCCAATGAACGTGCCGACCAATTGTTGGTGTTTTTGGACAAAGCATCCAGCCAACTGCATTCCTCCCTCCTTCTCCGCCTTCATTCAATTGCCAGATTGGCCCTTTGGCGAAATATTCACCGTATTTTGGAGCAACAATTGTTGAGGGGGCAACCACCCGAATATTATGAACAAATTGAGGTGGGTGGATTTTGCATGGGAAAAAGGAATGATATTATGGAAGTCATTTAATTTGGCGAAAAAAACATTGAATTTGGCGAAAACTTTTCATGTCGAAAAATATTATATTTTCGAGGCCATATAACTTGGCCAAAGCAGGCTTCTTTAAGATTCCCTAACCCCTAGCCCTTAGCCCCTAATCCCATGCATGCCCTGAACCTAACCCTAGCCCTAAATCCCTAGTTAGGGCCAAGTTATATGGCCTCAAAAATATAATATTTTTCGATACGAAAAGTTTTCGCCAAATTAATATTATCTCAAGATATTATTCCCCTCAACTTGTCGCCTTTTATGTATAATATCTCATCAAGGACTGTGGGTCAACTTTGTTAATTTTAGTATCAAATTAAAGAGTAGACTTTTGGCTATCAAATGATATTAAATTTTATTTAAATTGGTTCAGAATTTGATGAAATTATGCCCAAAAAAACATTTTAAATGACCTTTACAATGGATTAGTGAAATTTTAAGTAGATTTTTGGGAATAACTTCATCGTTTTTGAGCCAATTTGAATAAAATTAATATCATTTGATAGCCCCAAAATCTGCTTTTTAATTTGATAACAAAATTATCAAAATTGATTCAGTCCTTGATGACTTATTATTTATTATTAATGACGGGAATTTGGGCTGACATGAGAAGGGAATTAGACTTGTTCAATTTTCAGAAGGCCTGCCATTCAATTTGTCAAATTCTCCAATTGGAATGGGCCGAACAACAAAATGGTTAGTCAAATTGGGTTCGGATTCGAAAATTTTTTAAACTCGTAGAAATGGCATCAAAATTTCAGAATTTGTTTATTCAAAAATTATAAATTTTATAAATGTCTTAAAATGAATGATAGGGGACTTTTATTCAAAGATAAATTCTTTATTTATTCACCATCAATAATTTTGTAAGTAAAATCTAAAAACATTAGAAAGGAATGAGTAATTGATACTCATACATTGACAAAGAATTCGGAGGAAATCATCCAATTCTTATAGACTGACAGCTAACAAAATTTCTTGTGAAGTGAAGTCTCCAATTTTTTCTAATTATCTATTTTTGTTCAGAAGAGAAAATTCTTTGCCTCACAATAGGGAAAAATTTGAACAAAAAATGACTAGTAATAAAGAATATAACCATTCTCCATTCCTGTAAAATTTTGATTTGAAATATGATATTTTATACGGAAAATAAGATAATTTATCAGAAATCGGATACAGAAAAGTATACAATGGATCTGAACCATATGCTAATGAAATTCAAACATTTTTTTATGAATTTTTTAGCACTTCATCGCCTTCTCCACGCCAATAAGGCAACCACAAAGGAATTAATCCTTCAATATTATGCAAATTTGGCCGATTTTTCTGTGATTCCCACCACAAAAATGGCATTATCATCGCCTCGAATTTGTATTCGCCTTGCCTATGTGCGCACAACCAGCCAACAATGCCTTCTCCAAATCCACGGTGTGTAATTTGTAATTTCCCTCTCAAAATATAGGACTATTAAGTACTTGAGCCATTCTTTTGGCCATAGCTCGACAAGGAAGCAACCAATTTTGGAAGGCGATATGCCATTTTAAAGCTCTAAATATCCTCTAAAAAGTGGCTTTTATGAATTTTTTGTAAATTATAAATAATTTTAAAAACAGGCCAATTTGTAGAGGAAACTTAGGCTTTCTAATGGTATATTGCCTTCCAGAATTGGTTATCGCCTCGCTAAGCTATGGAGGCCATTCTTTTGACTATAGCTAAACAAGAAATTAACCAATTTTAGAAAGCATTATGCCATTCGATAGTCTCTATATGCCCTTTAAAAAGTGGCTTAACTAATTTTTGGAAAATTTAAATCATTTTGTAATAAAAGCGGCTTTTCCTCAAATCCTCCAAAAATCCGGGTTTATTATTTTTGATGGCATGTAACTTTTTATAAACCCCAAATTTCATAAAATTTAATGTGGCTCTTTGTAGAGGAAACTTTAGGCTTTCTAATAGTTTATTGCCTTCTGAATTGGTTATAGCCTCCCTGAGCTATGGAAGGCCATTCTTTTGGCTCTAGCACAAAAAGCAATAAGCCATTCGAAAGCCCGAAATGCTCTCAAAAAAGTGGCTTAACTAAATAATTTTTAGAAAATTTAAAATAATTTTAAAATAGGCAAATTTTCCCTCAAAAATTCCGATATATTATATTCAAAGTTCAAAGACATTGTAACTATTTTAAAATGATAGATTTTATAAATTTAAAAAACGCCACTTTATGAGGAAATTTTGGGCTTTCCATTGGTATATAGCCTTCCAGAATTGGCCATTGCTTCATTAAGCTATGAGTAAAAAATTGATGCAAAGTACTCAATCAACAATACTTATCAGTTATCATTTATTAGCCAGCGCCAGCAAATTCGAAAAATTTTTTAATTTTGATTTTATTTTTCCTATATTGATTTTAAACCGAATTAAAAAATAATATTTTTGGGCTTATTAAATAATTATGATTAATTATCCCCTTAAAAAGTACTGTCCGCTTTCGACATTCCTATCTTGGATTCTTTGTCTCATTCCTCTGATCCGTATGTCCGAATTGAGCTGTTGCCTCGTTTCCTCTTTCCTCTGGCACTATTCCCCGCCCAAAACACAAAAACAATCAAACAAACACTGAATCCCCGATGGAATCAACACTTTCAAATGTAAGTGGGAATTTTAATTCAAATTATGTAGATTCTGATTTTCATTGAATTCAAAAATAGTATAGTAAAAATTGTAGTTTATATTTATGACAAATATTGCCATATTTAAGCCCGTAGCAAGGGCCATTTCAGTTCGAAATTTCGGCCATTTTTACAACCAATTTCTATTTATGATTTTCGTAAATTTTTGGGCCATCCGAAATTGCGATTTTCGATTTTTATTGAGAGATCGATGTCATCCCTTACCTTTAAACATCATAGATCATTAATTTTTGGCTCATCGATTTTTTCCTGATCGATTTAATAGAGAAAATGATAATTTTGGATAAATTTATTGCAATTTTAAAATGTTAAACCGGTTTAAAAACCAAAATTTCCGTTGGCCATAACTTAGATTCAAACTGATCAAATCGATTAAAAATTAAAATCTCCTAAACAAAATCGACACTACAGAATCGATTGAGCCATAGATCACGGCTGTACGACAATAAGAACATGCCGAAATTAGAATCAACCAAAAATATATATCATTTTAAAGAGCATTGCCCGATGAATTGTTCTTCATGAATGGCGCATGCCTTTGCCTAACCGTACTCGACCACGATGTGATGAGTTACAATGATTTGGCCGGGCAAACATTCCTTCGATTGGCCACAATCCCTAGGCTCAATGATCCTTCCACGCGCAAATTGTCTTCCATTTCTCCTTTGATCCTTCCACTTCGAATGCCTGCCAAGGCTCAATATTCGTCGGAAGCATTTCAGGTGTGAAGTGAAAAAAGAAAGTATCTAATTTGGTGAAAAATATTGAAATTGCCGAAAAAGACAATTACGATTCAACTGTTTAACCTAAGCCCATAAACCTTATAATCAATCGATATATCTCATCAAAACGCTTCATTTGATTATATTTTGGCATTGGTTTTAATCAATTCTAATTTAGTTTTAAACCATAAACCAAAATGGGTTTAAACCGTTTAATACCCTTTAATTGTTGACCAAACCAAAATGGGTTTAAACCGTTTAATACCCTTTAATTGTTGACCAAACCAAAATGGGTTTAAACCGTTTAATACCCTTTAATTATTGACCAAACCAAAATGGGTTTAAACCGTTTAATACCCTTTAATTGTTGACCAAACCAAAATGGGTTTAAACCGTTTAATACTATTTAATTGTTGACCAAACCATAACAAATTATATACCATTCAATGCGTCCATCTTGACCAGCTCTATCCAATTTTGGGTACATTTGGTTTGTGAATGCAGGATAAACCCTTACTTAAACCATTATAATTATTTCAATCTAATATTTCAATCTAATATACTTTTTTTTTTGCATTTTTAATGCGGTTTTTCGGCAAATTAAACATAGTATCCAATGAAATAAATGAGGAAAATATATTCAATTTTTGAACAGATTTTGGAGCAAAGAAGTGCGCGAAAAGATGAATTGGCCAAGGAAATGACTGGCTATGAGAAATACATTCGCGATTATCACATTTTGCCACCTTGTGCCCAGGATGAGAAGGAATGGACATCGCGGCTAAGAAATGGCTTAAAACGAGGAAAGGAGAGGATGCAAACAATGATGATTGGATGAAATAAAATATATTTTTGGAAATTGGGATTAATTTGTTAAAGCTTTTGTAAATTTCATATAATCCCAAATGATCTTCAATCATCAAAGAAGCCGCAAATTCAAATTGAATGACGATGCATTTTTCAATTTTTCTCTTTCCAATTTGACCAATCCATCCATTGGAGAAAATATTATAAAATAAATGATGTGAATTTATATCAGCAGGATGAAAAAAATGTGGAATCAGGTAGAAAAAAATATGTCGGAATTTTTTCCGCACAATTTTCATTATATTTGCGAATATTTTCGATTTCTTAAGTTTCTAAGACACCACTTTCAAACTGTGGTTAAAAAGTATGAATAATTTAAGTTTTCATGTCCCCCTCCTCAAGACAGGCAGAATTAAAACAAAACAGGCAGAATTAAAACAAAACAGGCAGAATTAAAAGTCAGAAAGAATTTTTAAAAATTTAATTTTATAGTCCTTCGAGAATTCAAGCCGATCATGTTTAATGCTTGGCTTGTAAATGATTTTTTTGCAAATTATCCATCCAAAAATGGACTTGATCTTAAATTAATTTGTGCTTGATAAATATTTATGCAAATAATATTCAAATTCGAATATTTGTTAGTCCAATTTATTGCTGTGATATTCTCCTTCTTTTTCAATATCGAATGCCACCGGATGATTGTGTGGCTCCCATCCCGGGGTCTTGATTGTCAAAATAGACCGCTGATGGCTGCAATTGTCTCGGTTTTCTCAGAGCTGCATTCGTCGCTGACAAACATCTTTCCCTGGCGCCGATTGCCCATTCCAAATTGGTCTGGGGCCAAATGAATTCCACCTCTCGATATTTGCCATTTTGAAGCAATTCCTTTTGATTAAGAAATTATTTTTGAGGATAACCCAGATTCATACCTGCGTCAAAGTGCGCCCCTGCAATTCGGATTGATCGTACCAATGATGGCGAATTGCTGTAAAGGAATGGATGATGAATAATGGAGGCTTGAAATTAGAACACTATTTAATTTGTCAAAAAACCAAGCCTAAATAATTCTAATGGTTTAAGAAGGAGGGTTTATCCTACATTCACAAACCAAATACCCAAAATTGGATAGAGCTGTTCAAGACACATTAAATGGCATATAATTTGTTATGGTTTGGTCAACAATTAAAGGGTATTAAACGGTTTAAACCCATTTTGGTTTGGTCAACAATTAAAGGGTATTAAACGGTTTAAACTAATTTTGGTTCGGTCAACAATTAAAGGGTATTAAACGGTTTAAACTAATTTTGGTTCGGTCAACAATTAAAGGGTATTAAACGGTTTAAACTAATTTTGGTTCGGTCAACAATTAAAGGGTATTAAACGGTTTAAACTAATTTTGGTTCGGTCAACAATTAAAGGGTATTAAACGGTTTAAACCCATTTTGGTTTGGTCAACAATTAAAGGGTATTAAAAGGTTTAAAGCAATTTTGGCTTAATGATTCAAAACTAAGTTTTAGAATTGACAATCAAAAAATATAATCAAATTATGCGTCTTGATTAGATCTATTGATGGGTATAAGGTTGATCGTTATAATCTTTTCGGCAATTAAATATTTCCTCATGTACCTCCAAATTGGTCTCGAACGCTGATTTTGACCTTGGCGAATTCAATGTCACTGAAACGAATTAAAAGCGTGGGTCGAGGGCATTGGGCCAACAATTGTTCCGCCTCCTCCTTGCCACAAAAGCCCAAAATCAGTCTTTAATGGGATTTAAATTTTGCCTCAATTTGCCCTTCCCTTACCCATCATTCCACATTTGGAGGAAATGTTTGTTAACCATTTCGGCCAGCTTGAAAAACCACTCGAAGAATGGGACCTTGAATGCCGTATATTTACTTATTTCACCATACCAAATGCACCAATACCAACCAATTTCCATTCCCCATCTCCGGCAATTCCTCCTCCTCCTCCACCGGCAGATAAAGTACTCATCGGTGTTTGACAGCCACTTTCACGGTGAATCAATGTCTTCTTATTCACGCAAAATTCTTCGGCAACGGGCATCTGCAAATTGAAGATAGGAATCAAAAAATGGGAATAAGATTTGCAAAGAAGAAGAGAAATTAAGTTTGATTTAATCCAAAAGATTAGCCCCTAGGGAATATCATAAATGATAATAATTGTTCACAATTTTCCAAGCTATAATAACATGTCAGACCATGGCTGGCGAAATTGATGATATTAATTAATTACGAATTGCAAAACCTTTGGAATTAGATGCAATCTAATTTTACTTTATCAAAGAATAATACCTTTAAATTTTTTGAAATAAAAGGTAATAAAAGATGTAATTTTGGAAGCCCCAAGGTCTTTTTTATAATTCGTTGAAATCATAGTAAGAATCCAATCTTTGTAAGATAATTTATTTCTAACTCAATATTGGCACATATTAATTTTTATCTTAAGCCATTTTCAACTCAATTTTGTGCAGAACCTTGAGGAAATGATCGACCACAACTTGACCGTGTACATTCGGCTTCAATCTGAATTAAGATAAAACATAAAATTTGGCAAAATTCCCTGGGGATTCAATGTACAAACCGATCCAACAAATGTTGTCTAGAAACGGCGGCAAATGGCCTCGGTTGGTTTAGGCCAATTTGGTCGGTTGGCTTTTGGGGAATTTCAAGAATGGACTGAAGGCGAATTAGGGATATTTACATGAAAAATAAAGAATTTTTGACTGACTTGGAATTTCATTTCCAGCGCATTCAACATTTCCTGTCCATCAACCATTGAAGGCAATTCGCCATCGGGGCGACGTACCTTAAAATAAAATTTTATGCCAAAATTTGGTGGATTTGCACAGACAAAATCAGCGAATGATCTTTCCATGAACAATTTGGCTTCCACATCCGCCTTTGGGCCAACAAGAATGGCAAATGGCAGCGAAACCTTTTTAGATGGAAAAAAGAATTGATGAAATATAAAAGCTTTTAATCGTTCAAAAATTTATCCTAGTTCTCAAAACCTTATACTTAATGAATAGATTTCGTTAAGAGGTTATCATTTGATGTTTTGTTTTTGGTTTAACCCATTCTAACTTACTTAGTATTGAATTATTAAACCAAAATGAGTTTAACCCGTTTAATACCCTTTAATTTTTGACCAAACCAAAATGGGTTTAAACCGTTTAATATCCTTTAATTGTTGACCAAACCAAAATGGGTTTAAACCGTTTAATACCCTTTAATTATTGACCAAACCAAAATGGGTTTAAACCGTTTAATACCCTTTAATTATTGACCAAACCAAAATGGGTTTAAACCGTTTAATACCCTTTAATTGTTGACCAAACCAAAATGGGTTTAAACCGTTTAATACCCTTTAATTGTTGACCAAACCAAAATGGGTTTAAACCGTTTAATACCCTTTAATTGTTGACCAAACATAACAAATTATATACAATTCAACGCGTCTTGACCAGCTCTATACAATTTTGGGTATATTTGATTTGTGAATATATAGAATAAACCCTCACTTAAACCATTATAATTATTTTGGTTACTATTCCTTTATCCTTTCATGACCCATCTCTCACCTTTTTTCCAATCAAATCAATTTGATGTTTCTCAGTTTGGAGTCGAATTGAATAACAAAGATGATAACGCTTCTGGGCCACGGATTCACGGCGTATTTGTTCCTTTTTGGCGACTCTCTTTGACAAAATTTTCTTTTACAATTCTGTCTCATTTCACAATATTATTATCCCCCTTCAAACCATGTCATCAAATTTTGCAAGCAAAGCATTCCCGAAAGGCATTTCACCTTCAATTTGGCATCCTTCAAATGATGCATTTTTCAGCATGGCCAACGCTGGTTCCACTGCGAATTCCTCATGTTCCGTCCTACAAAATATTACCGATTTTTGTTTTCATTCAAAATCCCAGGGAAACCCAACTTGTCTCAGAGTCAAATTTTTGTCGTTTAAAAAATTCGAGAATTGAAAAATTTTAATGAATTTGATATCATATTAAAGAGCAGATTGTTGATTATCAAATATATTAATTTTATTTACCCAGAGTCACATAAAAAATAGATGCAAAAATATGTTGAAAATTTGATGTAATTCTCAAAATATTGTAAAAATGAGAAAATTGTCAAAATATTTTGAAAAGATATAAATTGTCAAAATATTTTTAAAATGAGCAAAATTCTGAAAATTCGAGGTCAAAATAAATTCAAAAGATTTTGAAAATTATAGGAAAAAATCTACTCAAAATTATTCGTATTTTCAAAATAAAATGAAAATATATAAATTTCCAGAATATTCTGAAAATAGCAAAATTTTAGGAATATTTTCAGAATTTAATAATTTTGAAAACTATTTTCATATACCTTTTCAGAATCTTTTGAAAATATGACCCAAAATGCTCCTTAAAATGGATATGATTTTAAAAATATTTTGAAAAACTATTTAATATTCACAATTATTTTCTAAAAAATTTTCAGAATTTTTTGAAAAAAAATTACCAAAAATCTTTTCAAAAATTAATAAATTTTTAGAATATTTTCAAAATTTGCCCTTTAAATAGGAGAAATTAAAATCAATAATAAATAAATGTAAATTTGAAATTATAGCCAGAATTTGTTTATCAGATTTTAAATAGATGAGAATTGACAATATTTTTATAATTGAAATAAGTATTTTTAAATAAAGATTTTTATTCCACAATTTTAGGAAGGAAGATAAATATGAGGGTTTTAGCATTTGAAGATTATTTTAAACTTTTATTTTAGAAATGAAGCCTAGTGGTGTAATATTCACATGTTATCAAAAAAGTTACTTAAATTTCGACTTGTTAGAATAAAATTACAATTTCAATAATTTAATAAAAGAATTCTCATTAAAAACCTAAACATGATCAAATTTATTCATCGATCTGAAAAAACGAATTTTTCTTTATATCGTCTTCCCAATCCCAATCCATTTGAGACATCATTCTTTCGCCACAATACCATCGAAGATGAAGGCGAGCTAAAAATGTACATATGAATATTTTTTTATAATTTTTTATCAAATAAACCTGGCCATATTCTTATCATTTGACTAAGACTTGTTATGTGTCAAGAAATTGAATCTGATGTCGTTCAATCCATCCAAGAGATTTTGCTAGAACTTTTCCACAATTTTTGTTGTTTATAGTGTTCCAGATTATTAGCCAAATCATTTTTCTCACCTGTTTGTACAATATAATTTTATATTGAAATATTGATTTTATTTTTTACCTAGCTGAGTCTTGATGCTGGTTCAGAATTCCATTATCAGTCTTTGACATTTTTTCACTTTTTTTCATTTTAGAATTATCAAAATATTTAGAGAATTAAACTAGACTAAAATATTTTAGATTATTTATTTGAGAAATTTTATACGATTTTATTAATTTTCTCATCATGTATTAAAAACAAAGGGTTTATAACCTTTAATATTATAATTTTACATTTCAGAATTTTAAGTATCAAAAAAACAAGTAAGCATTTATTATGCAGATATTTTTGCAAAAATATCTTATTTATGAGCTAATAAGAAATAATAACTATATAAATCATACATGAAAAGTGAGAGATAACATAGTCAGAGAATTGGAAGAAATTCACAAATATCAACATCGATAAAAACAAAATAAATAATAAAAATAATTGAAACAAAATTTTCGAAGTCTAAATAAAAGATTAAATTCTATTAATTGAATTCTCCGGACAAATTTTAATTCTATCAAAGAATTCTGGTCAAAATGGATTTAAGCATGGATTTAATTGAGGTAATTATAAACATAATAAAAGAAGTAAAAGTGAAAATATTTAAAGGATGCTTATGATTCAGAGAATGTTCTGCTGATCTTGGAGGAATGCTTCCTGTTCGAAATTTGGTGTCTCCTAATTCTTGCTGATGATCAGGAAATCTCGAAGCGATCATGACAATTGCAAATCATCCAAAGCCCAAAAATCTCAGCATTTTGGGAGAAATACAGGAAAGCGTCCAAAAATAATAAATTAGCAGGTTTAATTATTAATATAAAAAAATTTTAAACTAAGATTTTAAGTTAATAAATTCTACACAACTGTCCAAGATGGCACCACCACAATTGAGTAATATTATTCTGGCATGTCTGGTCTTATTCAATCAATACAAATTGCCATGCGAATGGAAAGCGGAATATGAGGATATGAAGGTTTAAGAAAATAGAAATATTTATAAATAATTTTAATGTCTTCGAAAATATCGATTCGAGTAATTTTGAGGAATTCTATGAGACAAATTATCATGGATAGAAGATTGCAAAACAAAATAATTCTCAGGTAATTTCCATTACTCATTAAAAAGTTGATAAAAATTTAAAGGATGGAATGCTGACCAACCCAATACAAGATTTGGAAAATCTTCAGGATCGAAAATTTGCAATGGAGGCGAACGAGAAATTCAAGGTTTAAAAATGAATCTTTAAAACTAAATAAAAAATTCAAAATGACATAATGAAATCAAAGAAGATGGAAAGTCTGCACCAGCTCTGTGATTTTTATGAGCATCGATGAACTCAATGAACTCAAATCGGAATCTAGCTCGGTGGTGATTTGGATGAAAATTATAGTAAGATTTTTTAAAAAACAGTAAAATTATTAAATATTTAGTGTCGATGAAACTAATCCGGACTGATATGAACTCTTTAGACCAAATTGGCCAAATTCGTGAAATTATCGACAAGAGAAGCAAGACTCAAGGTTTAGTACATTAAATTATTTTTTTTATCTTTGAGTCATTGAAGTTGTTGCTACATAGCGCAGAAATTCTAGGAATGAAAGTAGCACCGGCATTTTTCCCAGAATGCGAAATTAAGGTTTTTTATATTCCAATTATTTGATAAAAATCTATTATTTTTAGTGAATTCTATTGGACTTACAAAGCATATCTGCATTTATATTTAGTCTTGCAGCAGAAAATTCGGCTCTTCCATTTCTAATTCTTGTTTTTTTCGTAACTCTTTTATTTATTTTTACTATTAATTTTTAAATTTCAGTGAAACTTTTGTTGGAACAGAAGTTACACAAACACCTTCGCTTTAAAACAAAAATGAAAGAGAACTCTAAATTGTCAAGAATTTGGTGATATAATGCAAGAATTCTCAATCAAAAAATTCTCAATATTATGCGACGTTTTCAAATTCTCATTGGAAATGGTGGATCAAGGATACCAAGATTCAATCAGGTCATTTTATTCTAAATTATAATTAATTTCAATAATTTAAAAAGATCAAACTTCTCTAATGAGCAAATACTCTATGCAAAAGAAGTAAATAAGAAAATTTTAAAATTCGCTCAAGTCTGCTTGCGAAACATGGTGACGATTCCATAATTTTTATTCGCGATGTAACAATTTTTTTTAAAAATAATAAAATAACCATAATTCAGTGAAGTGACAATAAATTGAAATCTGCAATTGCCCTTCAATTTTTTAAAAGTTCTAAAGATGAAAATCTCAAGATTTTTGCGAAGGAATTTAAAAAATTACAATATAAGAAATTTTAGCGACATCATGGGCTTCAACTTAATCGATTTAAGTAATTGTAAGTTTTTAAATTCTAAACAAACTTTTTTTCAAATCTCTTATCTCATTCACTTCACGGGAAATGGTGCTGAAAATGTTGCAAAATGGGAAATTTTAAAATCTGCACTGATAATTTCCTACAGGATTAAAATTTACGCAGGTTTCCTTTAATTTCATCAAATATCAAAATTAACATATCTCGAACCTTAGTTTTTAAACATTTCGGAAAATCCATGGTAATTTCAATTTCGGGCCAAAAATATTAAAGGTTTTATGGTTACGCTATTGAGTAATAAATTTTGAGGGTATACTAAATTTTTTGGGATAATAAAAACAAAGGTTTTATGGATAAAATATTTGGTTTTTAGGAGAATGTTTATTTGAAATGGATTTAATTATGAAAAATAAAAAATAAATCAAAACAGAAGGCTTTTGAATATAAATATCTAATAAAGACTAGAATTAAGATAGTTTATTAAAATTCCAATAAATTTGGTGAAAAATAGATTGAGCTTTGAAATATTAGATAAATAATCTATTTTATTCTTCTAGAATTCTCAATTGCAATCAATTTGTGTGTTTATAAATTTCTCGGACAAAATTCTAGCAAAATCTTGAATGGATGGAACACCAGCAAAATGCTTTATATTGCCAATTACAATTCTTTCGTAGATAAGAGGATTATGGCCAGGTTTATTTTATAAAAAAATTATTGAAATAATCATATGCAAATTTTTAGTTCACCTTCATCTTATTCAATTGAATCATTACCAAAGGTCTTATGGTTCAATACGATGGCAATGATGGAGAGATGAAGAATTATGTTTTTCCGATGAACACATTCGATCATGATTAAGTTATGATATTTTTTAATGCAATTTGAATTTATTTATAAATTATTTAATAAAAATTATAATTTATTATTACAGGTAAAAATATTATGAATTTAGGTATTATATTAAGAATATTTTAAAAATAGGGGTCATTTTCATCATATACTAAAAAATAGGTAACAACATATTGTTGAAATTAATCCTCATTCTTAACATATTTTTCCTCCCCATTTTGAATAGATATTGAAAATAATGTATCGAAATATCCTGAAATTGATTGTAATTTTGAAAATATTTTTCTACACTATTTTGAATGGGATATTGAAAATATGGTCCTAAAAGATTTTGAAAATGCTCAGAATTGTTAAATTATTTTCAAAATTCAAACAAATTTTTAAATTCAATAGATTTTGACTAGATTTTAAAAATGAAAATGGAAAAAATTTTAAATATCTTTTCGAAATTTAATCCATTTTGAAAAAATTCCCAAAATATTGTGCATTTCCCAAATGTTTTTATCTCTGAAAATTCGGTGAATTTTCACAAGATTTTCAAAATTCGGTCCCAAAAATGTGACTCTGGGTAGATTGGTTAATTGTTAGTCTCCAATTTCCATTCCGAAAGTTAACAATTAAATTAAAACATTCTGGAAAAAAAACAAAAAATCAGAATTAAAACTTATTCCGGAAAGAAATCAGAATTGAAACTTTCCGGAAAGAAATCAGAATTAAAACTTTCCGGAAAGAAATCAGAATTAAAACTTTCCGGAAAGAAATCAGAATTAAAACTTTCCGGAAAGAAATCAGAATTAAAACTTTCCGGAAAGAAATCAGAATTAAAACTTTCCGGAAAGAAATCAGAATTAAAACTTTCCGGAAAGAAATCAGAATTAAAACTTTCCGGAAAGAAATCAGAATTAAAACTTTCCGGAAAGAAATCAGAATTGAAACTTTCCGGAAAGAAATCAGAATTAAAACTTTCCGGAGACAATTTAATATTGGGCGCAATTTAATCAATTCTGAACCAATTAAAATAAATTAATATTATTTGATTGCCAAAACTCTGCTCTTACATTTGTGATAATAAAATGATCAAAATTGGCTCAGTTCACGATTATCTAATATAAACGGCTTTAAATTGAATCGGCAACAAATTTCCCAAACCCAACTCACACTTCATGGTACGCATTGGTCCGAAGGCGTTTTGCCGTCTCATCCGTGATCAAATGGCATTGAATTTGAACGTTGTCTGCCATTCGATTCATTCCGAATGCCCTGCCACCCAACACACGAATCTCCGTATTAAACCAGAATCTGCTTCGTCGATGATTTTCGGCCTCCCCACATTTCACAACCACCGCTGGGGGTTGACGTGACACAATGATGGAATAGAACAGAAATAAATGGGCCAATTGGCGTGTTTGTTGTTGTTGCTCTTCGAAACCGGCACCCGGAAATTCAGCCACAAGATAGCCAAAACCGGTCAACGTTTGTTCCAACAATTCGCCGAAATATTCAAATCTATTGGGAATTTGGAAGTTGGAATAAAGTTGGACATGGGATTGTATTTAATTTGCCGAAAAAAACTGAAAATGCCGAAAAGATAGTTCAGAAGTTTATCCTAAACTCATAAGTCATAACCCTTATACTCAATGTATAGACGCATCATTTGATTATTTGTTTGGCTTAGGAATTAAACCAATTCTAATTTAGTTTTGAACCATTAAACCAAAATAGGTTTAAACCGTTTAATACCCTTTAATTGTTTACCAAACCAAAATAGGTTTAAACCGTTTAATACCCTTTAATTGTTGACCAAACCAAGATGGGTTTAAACCGTTTAATACCCTTTAATTGTTGACCAAACCATAACAAATTATATACCATTCAATGCTTCTTTCTTGACCAGCTCTATCCAATTTTGGGTATTTTGGTTTGTGAATGTAGGATAAACCCTTTCCATTATAATTATTTTGTCAGCCAAATTAAAAATTTCCCTCAATAAAATGAGATTTATGTTTTCACTGTGAATCGATGGCGGCCAAAATGGCATAATTCATTTGTTGGGTCCATTGGGTGGCCACCGACAATTTTTGTTGTTGAACTGCCCAATTGCATAGAACTTCGCTCATCTGTCGAAATTTATTTTTTGATTACCGTATAAAATATTCATCAACCAAATATTGCTTTTCGGCCTCCATTGCCAGCAGCAATTGTGCACCTTTTCCCAATATTTTGGTAATTAATTCGGCTTGGGCCGGCACTTGACCGGAGAAAAGTGCGTCCACATCCTCCTTGAATGCCTGGTACACTTCGGCGGTCACATTGTGCCTTTCCACAAATTTTGGTTCCAATTGGGGGCCTTGAAAAATGACATAGATCATCCCAAGGCAAAATTATATAAATCATATAACATTTCCGTAATACCTCGCCTACATAAAAAACGCAAATTTTTTGCAGCAAAAAAGATAATGGAAAAAGAGGAGAGCATTTGCTGCATGCGTTTTTTCTGCAAATTTGGGCGCCTACATAAAAATGCGTTTTCTGCAAAAAAGTAGACGCATTTGCAGAAAATTGGAAATGATCGGCCGATCATTTTTTTGCAGAAAATTTTTTTCTGCAAGTTTTGAATGCATATGAAAATGTAGGAATTTCGATCCCGAAAAATTTCGTCAGGGGTTTTCGACTATGCTTAATCCAATGGTGCTTTTAAAAAAATTTTTTAGCTTAATTTTGAACCAATTTCTGATTTATAATTTTGTAATAAAATTCTATTGCAAATTGCTGGGTGCCTACATAAAATGTGCAGAAAATGCATTTGCAGAAACTGCATGCAGAAAAAACGCATGCAGTTTTTCTGCATGCGTTTTTTATGTAGGCGAGGTATAACAACGCCTTTCGGTACTTATCGGTTATCTACATCCTATGTTCAGTGAAAATTGAAAAATAAAGGATAAAATATGTTGAGAATTTGATCGAAAATTGGAAATATTTTAAAAATAGAAAAATTCTTTTTACACAGATATATGAAGATTATAAATTATAACCTATCCCTGAATTACTGGATGACCCATATAAGTTGACCCAAAAGAATCTGGAGTGGAGATTTATAACCGATAAGCAATAAGTACCCACTTTTCCAAACCCAATACTCGTGGCCGTTCTTTTGGCCATATTTCAACAAGGAAACAACCATTTGGAAGGCAATATGCCAGTCGAAAGCCCTAAAAGTTCTCTAAAAGTAGCTTAACTAATTTTGTAAGCTACTCATATTTTCTATTAAAACGACCTTTCTTCAAAAGCATCGCGCTTATTTCATTCAAATCATGCAAATTTATTTAAAACTGGTCGCATTGTAATGGAAACTTTGAGATTTAAATGATATATCGTCTTCTCAGATTGGCAATTACCTCATTAAATAAAATAACTAAATAATGGAAAAGGCAATGTAAAGGCGGTACGGTACTGAAAATTCTCCTATCGGAGGGCACTTCAAACCTGGACTTTGAATGGAGACGGCAGGTGATACCGAATTATGTTGATTGCTCGTGACGGAATATGGCGAAAGTGGGATGAATTTTAGATCACCTCCACCACCGCCTCCCATTTCCATTGGTTGCTGATAATCCACAATTCCAACGTTGGTGGTACCATATTGTTGTGTGAACATTTTTTCTACAACTTTTTTTGGCTATAACCTGTAAGAAAATTAATTATGAAACGGTTAAATGTTGATTTTTTTAAAAGTGGCATAATAATTTATATAGCATTTTATTTATAGGCACAAAATTAGCTATAAAATATTATAAAAATATTGGTCGTCCATATTGGAATAATAGACAAAATTGCGATTTTTGTTAAACCAGCCATTTTTTAATCATAACTCTATACCAATACCTTATTTTCTATTATGGGGCTATTATTTTTCTAATCCCAAAAATTGGAAAATTTGGGGTCCAACTCTCTTATTTGTCGACATTTTTAAACAAACTATAGCTATCAAAGCGCATCTTGAAAGAAGTACTGTACCTCAAAGCCGAGGGGGGTTTCAAATAGAGAAGGGGCTTCTAGTACCTACGCATTTTTCCTATCATTTTATAGCTGTATTCTATGCTCATATGTTCATTAAAATGCCTATTATAAATTTATCCGGCACCTTTATCACCAATCAACAGCGACATTAGACCATTTTATCCCATGGAACCCCCAATTGCCGTAAAGTAACACCTTTTTGCCCAAAGAAATAAATAAGAAAGAAGGGGGGACAATCAAAAAAGAATGAATCAAGAAAGGAGGGAACAAAGTTCGTTCAGAATGCGTGTGAAAATTGATTGACTCTCGGGTGGAAGAAGGTGGTCGATTTAAGTGGCAGAAAAACACGGCAATGTGCGCAATTCACAAAAGGAGGAGGCCAAAAACCTGTTTCCTTTCTTTTTCCATTTTTACTATAAATAATTGCGCGTACGCACAAAAAATTTTGAAGGACACATTACCGAATATTTCATTGGCAGCAAAAATTGGTGGTTTTGTGGAATTGGATGTAATTTTGTATTTATTTATCAAATTAAATTTGTGTGAGGTTTTTTATTGGTGAATTTAATTTCATCTGATTTTGTTCATCCCATCCTCCTTCCATTGTTCGATGATTCCAATGGATAGCAAATTCCAGTCAGGGAGCAAATCTTCTCCAAATAATTGTAAATTCGTGTGAATCGGGCCAACTGTAGAAGAGGAATTTTAATTTAGAAAAAAAGGATTAATTAATAAAAATTATTTTTGAGCAACAAAAAGAGGTTTAGGATTAGGTTAGAATCAGTGTTTTCCTGTTCCAACTTTTTTCAATCTGTTCTGTTCCTGTTCTGTTCTAAATCATGGAACAGGAACAGGGACAGGAACAGGAACAGAACAGAATCAGAGGAACAGGGAAAACACTGGTTAGAATTAATACTTATTTATGGCTCGGAAACTGGCCAACTATTGGAAGGTGTTTCATGGAAAATCCAAATGAAATAATATAATTTACAAAAGGAATTAATTTACACAAATTATTTTTTGAGTGTTCATAAACAAAAAATTTTGTGGCTTATTAGGATTAACTTTAGGGTTAGCTTATAATTAGGTACTCAGGGTTCGGAGCATAGGAATCTCAAAAAATTCTGGTTTGTTTAAATATTTTAAGCCTTAAATAAAAACTTAAACTTCAATTTTTTTGAGAAGAAAGTTTTTGTAAATTAATTCTTTTTTGTGAATTAATCCATTTTCGAATCTCAATTTCATCAAAAATATGACAATTTTTTCCGAACACACCTCATCCGATGCACATTGCCTCGATCCATAAGAGGTGACTGCAACCAATTCGTATTGCCATTGTTGTTGTTTGGCCTCTTCCTCTCCTGCCTTCGTTTCGGTCATTACGGTTGAGGAGGAATTCAACAATTTGACGACGATTTCATCGCTCCCACCAATTTGTTTTTGTTGCCTTTTTGCCGCCCTCAACACATTTGGCCATTTTCGCATAAATTCCAATTCAGGAATGGCCAAAGGCGAGTGCAAAATTTGTCTGGTGGCTTCAATGAAAGGACAAAATTAGAAAAATAATTCTTCCTGTCTCCTTTTACCGTGTTCCTTTCCCGATTTTGTTCCATTTCCTCCTTTTGTTATTGTTTCGTTTCCATTCGGAGGCAATTCACGAAAAATTCGAGAATGACCCGATGGATTTTCTGGATTTTGTTGAATTTGCCGCCTCCATTCCATTCCACTGCCACTATCTCCCTTAATTTATAAGTTTGGATTGGAACAAAAAGATCTTTAATTTAATTAGAAAAAATTTTTGTTTAGTTTTTCTTGGATGGATAAATTAGCGAAATCATTTTGTGATGCAGTCCTAAATCTAATTTCAATATATGTAGTCCATAATGTTTTTCCAAACAAATAATTCCACCTATTTGCCTCATCAAACATTTAATTTGCCTCAAACATTTAATTTGCCTCAAACATTTAATTTGCCCCAAACATTTAATTTGCCCCAAACATTTAATTTGCCCCAAACATTTAATTTGCCCCAAACATTTAATTTGCCCCAAACATTTAATTTGCCCCAAACATTTAATTTGCCCCTAACATTTAATTTGCCCCAAACATTTAATTTGCCCCAAACATTTAATTTGCCCCAAACATTTAATTTGCCCCAAACATTTAATTTGCCCCAAACATTTAATTTGCCCCAAACATTTAATTTGCCCCTAACATTTAATTTGCCCCAAACATTTAATTTGCCCCAAACATTTAATTTGCCCCAAACATTTAATTTGCCCCAAACATTTAATTTGCCCCAAACATTTAATTTGCCCCAAACATTTAATTTGCCCCAAACATTTAATTTGCCCCAAACATTTAATTTGCCCCAAACATTTAATTTGCCCCAAACATTTAATTTGCCCCTAACATTTAATTTGCCCCAAACATTTAATTTGCCCCAAACATTTAATTTGCCCCAAACATTTAATTTGCCCCAAACATTTAATTTGCCCCAAACATTTAATTTGCCCCTAACATTTAATTTGCCCCAAACATTTAATTTGCCCCAAACATTTAATTTGCCCCAAACATTTAATTTGCCCCAAACATTTAATTTGCCCCTAACATTTAATTTGCCCCAAACATTTAATTTGCCCCAAACATTTAATTTGCCCCAAACATTTAATTTGCCCCAAACATTTAATTTGCCCCAAACATTTAATTTGCCCCTAACATTTAATTTGCCCCAAACATTTAATTTGCCCCAAACATTTAATTTGCCCCAAACATTTAATTTGCCCCAAACATTTAATTTGCCCCAAACATTTAATTTGCCCCTAACATTTAATTTGCCCCAAACATTTAATTTGCCCCTAACATTTAATTTGCCCCAAACATTTAATTTGCCCAAAACATTTAATTTGCCCAAAACATTTAATTTGCCCCAAACATTTAATTTGCCCCAAACATTTAATTTGCCCAAAACATTTAATTTGCCCCAAACATTTAATTTGCCCCAAACATTTAATTTGCCCCAAACATTTAATTTGCACCAAACATTTAATTTGCCCCAAACATTTAATTTGCCCCAAACATTTATTTTCGCCTATTCGCCCGAATTTAATTCCTCCTATTTGCCCAAACATTCAATTCCGCTTGTTTCCAAACAAATTAATTCCCTTTGTTTAAGGAATTGTTAAATTAATTCCGCCTATATAATGAGAGATACTTAAATGTGAATTGCCCAATCCCCTATTTTATTCCATACATGGCATGTTCTAGGCGTATTAAAATCCCTTGGATTCAATGCCTTCGCACATAAATAATCCTCGATCCCAGTTGGCATCGTATCTGCCCAAGGTCGCTTCTAAATTATTTATTAATTTTTAAAGATTAATTTATTTTCATAAAATAGTCCATTAACTTGCCCTGCATTCGGCATCATTTCGCATTGGAATTTCCCTGATCAAAATGTCACCCTTATGAAATGCTGTGGGGGGAATTGCGTCAATTTTCCCCTTTCCGACCATCTCTTCGGCCCCAACTGGTCACTGTCAACACTTGGCCATCCGGGATTTGTTGGCCCCGATTTTGGAGAGGAAGGCAAATTGGCTGAACTCGACTGGAGAATTGGATTCGTTTCTCCACTTCCACAATTGCCCAATCATGGCCCTTGACGCATTCTATAATTGTCCGTAAATTAATTTAAAAATAAGTCCTACTTCCTTCTGCGAATGCCTCATCCACGTAAATTGCCCGAATCTTGAATTCAAAAATTTATTATATCGAAACATCCCCAATCAAACCCGGTTCAATGTGATGTTTGGTTGGGCGCAAACCGGGTCATTCGGTTGTGCTCGAATGCAATCGGAACCGTACACCACTGTCCATGTGGAGCGTAAATTGCCAAATTGCCGATAACCGGAAACCCTGTAAATATGGAAAATGGTGTTAATTTATAGTATAGCCTTAAAAATAATTTTTGTAAATTTATTCATTTTTTTTGTAAATTTCTTTATTAGAAAATTAATTTGGTGAAATTTAATACTTTAGAATTTTGAAAAAACGATAAATCACAAATGATAAATTCAGAAAAAATCGGAACAGTAAATTCAATACTCAAAACTGGACCCCAATCCTCAAGAGGCCCAGAATCGAACTCACTCACTCACAAGCTCCACTCGCCCCGTTATCAAAATGAAGGAAGCCATGGGCAACAGTGAGGATGTGAAAAGGTGAAATGATTGTGCCGCCCAGTTTATTACGTCCCTACAAAAAATTCAAATTTTTATTGGAAAGCATTTGATTAATTTGTTGCCTTTGTCATGAATGAAACGGCCCAAGGATGATCTCGTCCTCCAGGCAAGGTTGCCGTCGAATGGCCACATTCCCGAGACAATTGGCCATCCTCTTCGGCACTCAATCTTTGTAGCCGAATATCTTCATATTTATTTATGAAATATTTTTTGGGGAAATCAAACAAACCCGAAGGCAACAAAATGCCCTTGACCATTGTGGCCATAATCAAAAATGAAATAAAAAATGTTAAAAAGGGAACTAAAATTTGGGCCATGACACAATTGTTGGCCATCATCGATTCCGTGCTTGTCGGGCCAATAAAAGTGAAAAAGTGGAACAAGTTGATGGAGGGTGGAGACCAACAATAAATGAATCGAAACGACCGGCCGACCCACATTTTTCCCCGCAATTATGTGTCGCCCTTTTCCCTCCCCCTGGGCCTTTGTTCATTTGCCGAAAAGCCGCAGAAAATGAAGAGTAAAAAGGAAGAATTGATAGGCATGGAAAAATTATGGGGACAAAGAATTGGACGAAAATTATAAAATTAGAATTAAAAATTGTTTTGTATTTAATCAATAACCCTTCTTCCCCTTTGTTTCCTTTGTTAATTTGCCAAAAACAGCAAAAATTAGGGTAAAATGGGTTGGAAATAAGAGTCTAAAGAATTGGACAAGAACATTAAAATGTTATTTAAAATTATTTATTTTAATCAATAATACAATAAATTATGTCTCCCTACTCCTTATTAACCCTTTTTTCATTTGCCGAAAAACAGCAAAAATAGGAGGAGGGGTAGTAAAAATGGACAAGGAAATAAAATTAGGATATAAAGAATTGGACGAGAAAATAAATTATAATTTAAAAATGTTTATTTTAATCAATAACATAAAATAAAAAATCACAATTTGTTGTCAATATGATGTAAAATAAAATTAGAAACAATGATGGCCAATGAGGGTGGCGATGATTTTATTGTATTCAATGAGGGTGGTTTCGGTTTTTCTTTTAAATTCGGAGGTGAAATCATTGGTTTGGCAGATGATTGTGATTGTTGTTTTGTTGTCAGACTGAATGCGGTGATATGTTTTGGATGGGAAGAATCTATGGCTGTCATTTTTCCCGATCCTGATCGCCTCCGATGTTGGATTATCGACGATGATGAGGAGGGAACATTTGTTGATCCTGTAGATGAGTGGAATTAATTTTTTAAAATGTATATTTAATTTGACAAATAAATTGTTGAAATTGCCAAAAAAAAGAACACCAAAATAATAATGGTTTAAGTAAGAGTTTGTCCTCCATTCCCAAACCAAATATACTCAAAATTGAATAAGACGAATTGAATGGGATATAATTTGTTATGGTTTGGTCAACAATTAAAGGGTATTAAACGGTTTAAACCCATTTTGGTTTGGTCAACAATTAAAGGGTATTAAACGGGTTAAACCCATTTTGGTTTGGTCAACAATTAAAGGGTATTAAACGGTTTAAACCCATTTTGGTTTATGGTTCAAAATTGATAAATTAGAATTGATTAAACCAAAGCCAAAACATTAATCCAATTAAGTATTTTTTATGAGATTTATCTATTAGGTAAAAGGTTTTATGAGTTTAGGACAAAATTTCTTAATGGTTAATTTTTCCTTGGCAATTTCAATGTTTTTAGGTAAATTAAATATTTCATTTTTCACCCACTCACCAATGTCAATTTGGGAACTGAATAGTGGGAAATTGAATTCATCATTTGAAGAATTGAATGGAAGATGATGTGGATGAGGATGTGGGAATGAGGCCAGTTTTCCTTGGAGTGGTGGACTTTCCGGCTTGTCCCCACCAAAATCCAATGAATCCCTTTCGGTCGCCCGATTTATATTCTGCATAAATCGCAAAATGTCCCGTGCCAAAGTCCATTTCTTTTTTGACAATGCTTCCACAAGTAGTTGGAAACCAAGCTTAATTAAAAAAAAAATAATTGAAAATGAAGAATGAATGGGGTGGGAATAAATGATAAAATAAAAAAATCTCAAGAGAAAATTAGGCCTAAATAAGGATTAGCATTTGCCTTCATAGAAGGGGTTTATCTTAACAATTAAGTAAGTTGTTTTCGGAATTTGGAATTTAATAAATGTTCTTAACCAGATTTGAACTTGTGACCCTTGAATTATAAATGATGTTTAATAATGTATTTATTAATTAAATTTTTGTTATTTACACTTAAAACCGGCTTCAAAAATGTGACTTTTAGGATTTTAGATCAAAAATTTTGTTTTTATGATCTTTGCATGCGTGTGGATTTTGGGATGAATTTATGGAAACTTTACCTACCTTAGAACTCTCCCGAATGCTGATCAAACTATGCAGAATGATCAAACAACTTGTTGCCGTTTCCAGCTGGCCTTCTTGCATGCACATTTGAAAAAGTTGCCGTGGATGATTGCTGACAGAAAATAACAAATTCCAAAAGGCCAATTCAGTTTTTCGTGCGCAATGCACGATTGTTTGCAGATATTCGCCGGGAAATTCACGTAAAAATGAGACAACAGTGGGCAAGAGAGGATCTAAAAGAATGAAAAAATAAGGAGCAGCCCAACTTGTCGGGTTTAATTCATCAAAGAATGAATCAATTTTAATATTTCGGGATCAAATTAAAGAGAAGACTTTTGGCTAACAAATTATATTAATTTTATTTAAATTGATTTAGAATTGATGAAGTTTGCATAAACAACCATTTAAAATGACTTTTCAAATCAGAATTACAATTTAGTGAAATTACAAATCAGAATTTCAAAATCAGAATTACAATTTAGTGCAATTACAATTTAGTGGAATTACAAATCAGAACAAGTGGAATTAATTTACAATTACATGCCTAAAACCAATTAAAATTTTCTATGGCTTTTTGAACACAATTCAATTATTTCTAAATCAATTTAAATAAAATTCTCTTTTTAATTTGATAAAAAATGGTTCAGCATTGATGAGTTGTTATTTATTAAAAACTGGGACAAAAAAATTGTGCGTTTCTTACCAGGAATTGGTTCAGAGGAAGTGGCCTCTTCATCAAGGATATCATGTAAAAGTAGCTCGAGAATGTGTTGAAAATAGGGAAGTGGACGGCAGGCAGAGGCCAGTTCAAAAGCATAGGAGCCCAAATTGCGTTTCAACAATTGCCTCAACAATTTGTGAATAAAAACCTAAAAAATAAAATTTAAATAATCAAAATTAAATTAATTTTTGACTTCGCTTGTACGGGCAAGAATATGTAAGGAAAGTGGCGATGTCTCTTCAACTTTGGCCAAACCCACAAAATCATTCAATGAATCATCCTCCGTGAATTTTGATGTCAATGAAAGATTGTCGCCCATCATCATTAATTTGCCACTACCGGTTTTCAGCTGTAGAGAATTGCAATTTGCACCACAGGCCAAGTAATTGTTGTCAATGACTAAAAAAAGAATTATTATTTTTCCTTTAATAAGTGAAATTTTTCGAAAAATTATATCAGTAAATGATTGGATATTGGATTTATCTAGTTTTGAGTTACTTAATTCATACTTAAGATTTAAAAATAATAATTTCATTGTCAGCAGTGGTTGAAAATTCGAAAATGATTAGACAAAAAAATTGTATTACAAATTTATTCTAATTTTTGGAAAATTCTTTTAAAAATTGAAAAGATATATAAATTTTTTAAATTTATGATCTTATTGAATATCTGAATTGAAAAATTCTTAAAATTGCCCTGAATTAATTCATTTATTTTATATTTTTAAATTCAAAAAAGGGGAAATAAAAATCGACATAATTAGTAATAATTAGATAATTGTATAATTTATTTTCAGAATATAAAAATTTATTCTAATAATTTAGAATTTTTTAAAAAAATGTAATTGAAACTTTCATAAAATAAAACTCACAAAGTGGATAAATGTCCATTGCAAATGGCAACATTATTCGGCGTGAAATGAAAGTACGCGAATTTTGTTGAACCAGCTGGGGCTTTTGCTTTTCGCTCATCGATGATCTTTTCCTTTCCATTTCGATTAATAATGGCAACCAAATCTATGAAAAAAATAAAATATGAATTAAAATTTATTCAGTAATTTTAAAATATGAATTAAAATTTATTCAATAATTTTATGTTTTTTATTTAAACATTCAAAAAAACCCACTCTGCTCTTTTTGCATCCAGCATTAATCCAAATTGCCTCACTCAAATATGGAATTTTGCCATTTTCACATTGTTGTTTATTTTCCTCATTTTCGGGATGAATAAGCCAAAATTCCTCAACAAATGATGCAATCAGAGTTGGTGGATGCAACTATAAAATTAATTTTTAAATTATTGTAAGATTAAAAAAATTTTTGACTTAAAGGATGGAGCGTGGAGGACCCTTTATACTGTAAGCAAAATTTAGGTCAGTAAGTAGAAATTATTTTTTTAGGCTTGTTAAACATTTTTATATATTATATTGTCTTAATATACAGTATATTCTAGATGAAATACAATAGGTAAGAATAGGAATGCGATTGTGTTTACTAATTAAATTAATTTCCCCTTAGGCAAATTAAATACTTTCAATTAATTTCCTCCCAAAAAAATTCTACCTGAAATTCCAAATCATCCGCCTCTTTTTCCTTCTTTTCACGGCCATTCATCTGCTGCTGAGGCTGCATTGGGCTCAACAACAATAAATGCCCGGAAACATTGATTAGCAATGAATCTTTGTCTCCACAAAATGGAAGGCCATCTTTTAAAAACAAAAAATGAGGAAATTTAATTTTAATTAAATTTTATTACCGGAATGAAAATTCAGCTTGGCCAATTCCATTGAAACCAAACAATTTGGGTGGTGTAAAAATTCGGTCACTCTAATTTCGGCAATGCATTCCATTTCCAGCTCGGTGGAGGCCTTTTTATTCTTCACCGATTTTTTTGTGGAAATTGAATAAATGTTGACCATCGATTGCACATCGAATGTTAGCAAATTTGATCCACTATAAAAAATGGGGGATTATTCATAATTTATTATTAAATATGAGATAATTTTGCGTTTAAAAAATAGTGAAATATGAGTATAAAATATGCACAAAATATGCAAATAATTGTTATCTTTTAGTAGTAAAATTTTTCTTTAATTTTTTTACTAATTTTAAACCTTTCTTAAATAATTTTTTCACAAGTAGGAATTTGAATCTTTTATAAAATTTTGAGAAAAAAAATTCTTAAATTTTTAAAAAATATCAAAATAGACTTTTCGACCAAAATAAATTATATGGAGTGAGCGGGATTCGAACCCTCAACCATACTCAACTATACAGAAGCAAAGACTAATCCTCTTCTCCAATCGGCTAAAATTCTTAACTAATAAGTTGGTATTTTTTACTATGTAGTTGGCTAATTGGGGTCTCTGGGGAAGAAAAAGATCAAGGTCAATTCTTTTTACACATTTTTTGTCGAAAAAATCTCAAAAATATGTAAATAACTTTAAAAAATTTCTCATACTTAACAAGTAAGTCCACAGGTATTTGAATAATTATAACCATATTTATGTATTTATTACCCGCCGAAATACTCGGATTGAATTGATAATTGACACTCACCTCAATTTCATTTGAATAATTCGATTTGTCAGTGAATAATGTGCCATATCCAAATCCAATTGTTCCTCAATCCGGAACACGTAGAGTCGATCGGACTCATCGCTTTGTGCGTCCAAATTGCAGGCGGAACAGAGAATAAATTCATCGAAGACAGCCAAACCTCCGGTGAGAAGCAATGATTTTTCCTAAAATTGTAATATATAAATTAATTTAAGAATGTCTACCTGAGCCTCTTTCCTGAACATCCTCCATTTGGAATGTTTAAAGTTGAATATGCAAAATCCATGGGAACCGCCGACTACAAGAATCCTCTCTAGCTTATGGCAAATTGCAATATGCTTAAATATTTAAATATTAATTAATTTAATAAAAATTAATTTAAAATTAAATATTAGTTAAAAAAATAAATTTAAATAAAATTAATTAATCAATTAAAATTAATTAATTAAAAAAATTAATTTTATTAAAAAAAAAAAGAATAAATTTAAATATAATTAATTTAAATAAAAATTAATTAATTAAAAAATAATAAATTTGAATAAAATTAATTTAATAAATACGAAAAAAAATTCAATTAAAAAATCTCACTTTTATAGGCCAATTCGAGGCAATATAATTATTTGGTGGTTTGAATTGTTGCCAAATTAAATGCGGTGCACTTTTGGTCAGCCATTGGTCGGTGTTATTGTCCATTGGATAGAGGAAAATTCGATCGGCCCCAACCATCATTAATTGATCATGGCAATTCTGTGGGTGCGGAAATGATGGATTAGAGATATGTTCAGGATTGGTTAGAATTTATTAAGAAAATTTCAATAAAAAATTTGAAAAATTTTCGTTATGTATTAAACAAAATTTAGGGGTTTTGCGTTTGAATCCACTCATTGCCATGTGCAAATTTTTTTGGGATTTGGTGCATACTTATATATATTTTTAGACATTCTACAATATATTTCTAGAAGAAAAAAAAATGGGGACCCACTTTAACTTTGCAGTATTTTAGAGGGGCAAGGTTTCAAATCCGCTAAAAGAGGAATATATTTTTTCGGACTTGATAGGCTTTTATTTTTAGACATTCTAAGTGCATTCTACATTTATAGGAAATAGAATAACTTAAACAAAAAAGAGTACATAAATTTGCTAATTTTATTCCACATTTACATTTATAAATATTTCCAATATTATAAAAATATTACCGGAATTGATCGGATCATATTGACCAGTTGAATGCCTGCGTTTGAAGTGCCCAACCACAATTGATACCCATCAATGGCCCAATCCATTGTTGTATAGAAGCAAGGATCCACATCGGCTGCTGATTGATGTTCGCCACTACTGCTCGCATCCCCACTGTAATTGTCCTCCAGGGAACACCACCTATGTTAATTTAATTTGTTTAGAATTTGGAAACAATGCAGAAGAATCTATACCCAAAAGCAAAAATAACTATAAACTAGAAGATCTATGACCCAAAAAGACTCGAAAACTAAATATCTAGACTAAAAAAGGCCAAAAAGATTCATAAAACCTACACCAAAAAAACCTAAGATTAGTAGTCCTTCTTAAATCAAAATGAGTAGCCTAACTAAGGATCTAAAATCTAAACCCAGAAGATCTATACCATAAAGGCCTACATCCATAAAAAATTCAATTCAGAATATCAACACAAAAAAAGACCTAATAAAATCTACCGCCGAAGAAATCTATGATCAAAATTAATTAATAAGACCGAAAACCTAAAATCAGAATATCTACAAAACCAAATCATCTACTAGTTTAAAATTATACTATACTTCAAAAAATTGGATTTATGTTTAGGTCAGATTTTTTGCTATACTAGGTCTTAGTGGAATTGGAATATAGAGAATTTTAAAATTAATGGTGGATCATTTGGATGTAATTTTTTTGTGGATTGCATTCAATATTTTGGCTCAAATAAATTTAATTACCATTGTTCACCAAATGGACTGAATATGGCCAAAGCTGGAGGGCAATACCTTTGCTGTTGACCAACTAAAAATTCCAAATTTATTTTACATTTAAATCACAAAAATTAACCAATATTTGGTGATGATGTTTCGGCCATAGTGCCATTTATTTCCAATTTCCTCTCTTTTTCATCCACAATTTGTTTTCCGTCCCAAATTACGGCAAATGCCGTCCCTTGTGGAATTAAACAGCTAATTTGACGGACCGATGCCAATCTATCCAAATATTCGGTGCCATTTTTGAGTGTTAAATGAATTCGAAACAGCTGGACCAATGCACCATTCACATCATCCAATGAATAGCCGGCAATATCACCGCTGAAAATAGAATAAATGAGACAAAATAATTATAATGGTTTAAGGTTTTGTTATGGTTTGGTCAACAATTAAAGGGTATTAAACGGTTTAAACCCATTTTGGTTTGGTCAAAAATTAAAGGGTATTAAACGGTTTAAACCCATTTTGGTTTAATGGTTCAAAACTAAATTCAATTGATTAAATCAAAATTAAAACATAATCAAATTAAGCTTTTTTATGAGATCTATTAATTTGTATTTGTATAGGGTTCGTGAGTCCGAAATAAATTTCTGAACAGTTACAATTTTTTTGATATTATTTAAAAATATTAAAATTAAAAATTACTTTTTACAGCCAAAATAAATTATGCGAAATTTGAAATTTGTTGAACAGCAACCGGCATCAACCAATCCATTGGCCCATATAAATGTTAGCGAATCCGGCTTGAATTCCGGTGAATTGGAAAAAAGCAGTGCGGCTCGGCCATCATTAAAAACGCAACAAATTCCACCCAAAAATGGGGCAATATCCAAAATATGTAAATTGCTTTTCTGCTTTTGGCCAACTAAAATTTATTAATTAATTATTTTTGGTAACACTGGCACTCTATTTTTTATTATTCTTTAGATTTACGCTGGTTTGGGTTTATAAAAGAAGATTTAACCGGACAGCTAAAAACGATATCTTTGGCTTAGTGGTTTGATGCTTTTTTAGTAAAATTGAGGTCGCGGGTTCGAAGCCTCTCCGACGCAAATAATTTTTTCGGGCTTGATTGTCACTTTTTATGCAATTTTATACATTCTACTTACAATTTTAGTAAAAATACAATTTTTTTAGTGCCTAATGCGCTAGTCAAACCTTCTTTTTTTTGCTTACTTTTTTCCTTCTCCTGCGAATAAATTGATTGAATGTTAAATGAGAGTTCCGAAAGAACAATTCCTGTCCAATTGAGCCGGTGCACCCAACCATCTTTCAGTGATAAAAGTAATTCATCTTTGAAGGATAAAACACTGAAAATTAAAATAAATTATTTAAAAATTAATTAAAAATATTGAACCATTTTGGCTCCGATTCCAAACGGGCAATCACCGATAAATTCACATTAATTTGGACCACATTTTTAACCAAAAATAATTCCGTTGATTGTCGAGAAAATGCCTTGTTCTCTTCCCCAATTGGATCATGCAAATTAAATGCCGGCGGCGTTTGGGAAATTTCAACCGAATAAATATTGAGGAAATTTTTGGTTGTCTTAAAATTAACAAAAAAATTATTTACAAAATAAAAATCGAGCCCAAACCGTTATACAAATTGCCGTTGAATCCGGTTTCCAATATGCACGTTTGAATGAGCCTCGCTCCTCAACATCTTCTTCATCTCGTTGAAAAAAGCTGGCCAATAGTTTTGTCTTAAATTTATTCAACATTTATTTTTTGATTAATATATGTATAGCAATTTATTTCGGCGAAAAAGCATTGAAAATGGTGAAAAGAATAGAAAAAGCCTTAAGGGTTTGCCCTACATTCCCAGACCAATACCCAAAACTGATAGAGTTGGTCTTGGTCAAGATGCATTGAATGGTATATAATTTGTTATGGTTTGGTCAACAATTAAAGGGTATTAAACGGTTTAAACCCATTTTGGTTTGGTCAACAATTAAAGGGTATTAAACGGTTTAAACCCATTTTTGTTTGGTCAACAATTAAAGGTTATTAAATGGTTTAAACCCATTTTAGTTTAGTCAACAATTAAAGGTTATTAAACGGTTTAAACCCATTTTAGTTTAATTGGTCAAAATTAACTTAGTATTGGTTAAACTCAGAGCTAAAATACAATCAAATGATGCGTCTAATTTGGGAGGTCTAGTACAAACCATTGAACCGCAATAAAACATTATAATCCTTTCGCCATTTTCAATGTTTTTCGATATTTTAAATATATTTTCCATATTAAACCTCACTTCTGCTTGATAAAAGTAAATTGTTCTGTCCGTCACAACCAAAATTATTGTGTGATCTCGATTTGATACCAAACAATTCACTGGCTCCGATGATGATGGATAAGTTAAATGGCAATCGCAACCGTCCTTTAAATTAAAATTTTAAGCTTTTATATAGGGTAAATGAAAAGCTTACCGGTATGAGCATTTATTCCAAATTTTTGTCGAATTTTTACAATAAATAAAATTGATTGAGAAAACCTTAAAATTAAATCATTGGCGAGAGTAATTAAATTATTAAATTTTGGTGGGTGCTAGGCTGCTAGGCTCGCGTTTCACCGAAAAAGGTCGCGCGGCTTATAAGACTTTTTATCCAAACCGGCTTTTGGTTATTTAACATTGGTATTGGTAGTGTAGTGGTTAAACATTAAAGATTAAACCAAAAAACCAATGATGATTTCGGAGTAAACATGTTGGAAAACGCTTAAAGTAGTTCAAAACATAAATTATAAACGTTAAACCAGTAAAAACATGGTGTGATTGAAGGTTTTAAACGGCTTTTTCGGTGAAATGCGCAAACATTATAATAAATTTACGGAAAAAATCAATATTCGTGTTTTTAAAACCGTGAAATTATTCAAATTTCCATTGATTTATGAATGACATTTTTATTCTCAATAAATATTAAATTGTTAGACACAAGATCACCGGATCCAGATTTAAGGAGATATAAACAATTAGCATTAAATTAGGAATAAATTGTTAGGTTCTACTACAGGAAAATTAACTTAAATAATTTCGAGGAAAATTAAAATTAAATCCAGCCTAAATGTAAAGAGGGAAAATGAGGCAATATTTAAATTCATCACAATAATTGTTCATTGTTCATCTTCTATTCAATTTTCGGCCTCCTTTTTTTCATTTATTCGTTTGGGTGGTGGCAAAATGCGAGGCAATATTATAATCGCAAAAAGGGAAAGAAGATGAAGGAAGAAATAGAGTCGACTGAAAATTGGCAAAATTTAATGGGAATATACACCGTATTTTCTCTATTAATGGCCCCGGGGCTACTATTTTTCACCCTCCAAAAGGAGGCAAAATTTATTTTTTTCATCTTCAAAATCCTAAAAAGTGGCTATTCGCTATTGTTAGAATGAGCGGTCTATTATTAGAGATTTAGAGGGGCGGGCCAATAATAGAGGAAATACGAATACGGTAGATTAAAATTTCACCTATAGAGAATCAGCCCAGATTTGATGTGCAAATTGACGAATGGGAAAGTGGCATACATCAATGCGAATTTTGTGGCCATAAAAGTGATTGCATCATAAAAGTGTGCTGACCATTTGCTGCCTTGGAAATGATGGCGAACACAACGACGGACCTTTAAGATTAAATGAATTACAAATTAGGGGGAAAATACATAAAATGCCGAAAAACAAAGAAATTACCGAAGATTAAACCGTTTAGTGGTTTTTCTAAACTTCTAAACCTTATTCCCGATAGAACTGTACAAAACTCATCGTTTGATTATATTTTGGGTGAGGGGTTTAACCAATTCTAACTTAGTTTTAAACCATTAAACCAAAATGGGTTTAAACCGTTTAATACCCTTTAATTGTTGACCAAACCAAAATGGGTTTAAACCGTTTAATACCCTTTAATTGTTGACCAAACCAAAATGGGTTTAAACCGTTTAATACCCTTTAATTGTTGACCAAACCAAAATGGGTTTAAACCGTTTAATACTATTTAATTGTAGACCAAACCAAAATGGGTTTAAACCGTTTTATACCCTTTAATTGTTGACCAAACCATAACAAATTATATACCATTCAATGCGTTTTTGACCAGCTCTATCAAATTTTGTGTATATTTGGTTTGTGATTGTAAGATAAACCGTTGAACCGAAATCTTATTTCGATAATTAAATAGTCCTTAAAAATATGGAATAAAAAAACTTACGGTTCTTGCTCCAACAGTGATCAATGCACCAGTCAAAAATGTTAAATAATAGCCTAAATAAATAAATAAATTAAAAATGATATGAATCCCCATTTCCCCCCACCCATGAAAAATCCATGCCAAATGGTTGAAAGCAAATATGTGGCGGCAGTTCGATAATTTTTCGGCACTCTGTCATAGGCAATCCGACGAAGCCAATACATTGTCATTATATTCCAACCATCCAGCGTTTCTTTGAAGGAAAATGCCATCTTAAAATCGAAATTAAAATTAATTTTAAATTAATTAAATGTGGATTTACCTCAACTTTCCATGGGTCAACATTGGTGACCAAATCCCATTTTGCTTTACCATTCTCCGAAAATCCATTGAAGCCGAATCCACTGATGTTGCAAATTGCATCCGCTTAAAATATATATAAAAAATTGATTGAATTTAAGAATAAATTTTTTGAGCCAAAAACTTAAGCTAATCTTGCCTAAAAGCCTAACTAAATCTTTTTCCACCAATGGGAATTGAACTTTTCACTTCGTTAAAATAAAAACCCAAGGATTCTACCACTGCGCCATAAAGTTCATTTTTCTGGAAATCTGGATTAGCCCAAAAAAATTTTGTTATGGCAATTAAAGTCACAAAAAATCAGTTAAAAAATATTTTTCAACACAAAAATTTATGGGTAAATTAATTATCAATCTCTATTAAATTTTATGCCTTTAATTATTAAATATATTCTATATTATTAATAAAAGTGGGGGGTAACTCGGTTTTTCCAATATAACTTTTTTTCGAGCCAACCGATTTTTTTGAAATTTTGGCTGCAAGGAATTACAACCTTGGAGCGTGTGCAGATGCTATTTATAAAATTTAATTCTCACGTGTGCGCGAGTTATATGCAAATTAGTGATTTCCCTTATGTCTGCCATGTACTATTTCTCTATGGAATCAAGCCCAGCGGCCAAGTCAGCGTGCCTTTCCTTTTCCCAGCGGCTAGGTTAGAGTTCTTTTCTTTTTCATGCAGCAGGCATCGCTACACCCCGAAACATCCAATGGACGAAACATCCAAAAGACGAAACATCCAAAGGACGAAACATCCAAAAGTGGAAAATTGGACGAAACATCCAAAAGACGAAACATCCAAAAGTGGAAAATTGGACGAAACATCCAAAGGAGAAAAATTTCCGAAACATCCAATGGACGAAACATCCAAACGCCCAAAATGTCCCGAAACATCCAAAATTTTATTTGACAATAAAAATCGATTTGAACATATTCAAATGATAGGTCAATCGATTCGTCTCGACAAGCTCCATCCGAATTTGGCCAAATTAAGCTTCTAGAAATTAATTTTAAAAAATTAATTAGCAAAAATGATAATTATTGAATATTCAATTTTTTTAATTTTTCAAATCTCATAACTTTTTTATTTCTTGATCAATTCAAGAAATTTAAAATATTTTCGTAATCAGTTCGTCGAGATCTATCAATTGTTGCAACGAACAAGCAGAGATGGCAACTATTTGAATCAGGATGCCATAGTGGAGAAACTGAAATATGCCAAGTCAAATTTTCGGCTGAGATCAACGGTATAAAATGCTTCTAGGATATTTTGTAGCCCTTTTTCTCCTCTTTCAAACGAGCTATACAACATTGAATTTGGCTGGGAAATTGCTGAGTTAGCTGCGCTGGAAATTTGCATATTTCGGAATTTCTGGTGGCTATAAGTTCTTTATTTGTGGACCAATTCGAAAAATCTTTTTGTATTACCTGTCAGCTTGACGAGCTCTATCCAATGCTATATAGAACATGTCATTTGTAAGTCATTTTGAAATTTCGGATGAAAAGCATAGGGGGGACCAAGGAATTTAGTGAGATTTTTCCAAAAAAAAATTTTGGATTAAAAGATACAGCAAAATGGACATCAAAATCGTGCTCAGCACCCCAAATTACCCCTGAAATATATTTTTAAACATTTTATTATTAAATAAAAAAAATAAAATTTTTGGATGTTTCGGGACATTTTGGACGTTTGGATGTTTCGTCTTTTGGATGTTTCGTCCTTTGGATGTTTCGTCCCATTTTCCCTTTTTGGATGTTTCGTCCTTTGGATGTTTCGTCTTTTGGATGTTTCGGGGTAGAGCCGCAGGCATCAGAGTTCTTTTCTTTTTGTGTGAGTGAGAGATTTTAGCTCTCTTCTTTGTGTGTTAGCGAGAGATACCAAAATATAAGAAATAGTGAGCTAAATTCTGTTCTGATATTCCCTTCCTTCTTTTATTCTGACTTTTGTGTTTTTGTTCTGCTTTTTTGTGTTTTCCTTCCTATTATTCTGCTTTTTTTGTGTTTTGTTCTGATTTTTGTGTTTTGTTCTGATTTTTTGTGTTTTCCTTCCTATTATTCTGATTTTTGTGTTTTGTTCTGATTTTTTGTGTTTTCCTTCCTATTATTCTGATTTTTATGTTTTGTTCTGTTTTTTTTTGTGTTTTCCTTCCAATTATTCTGATTTTTGTGTTTTCCTTCCTATTATTCTGATTTTTTGTGCTTTTTGTTCTGATTTTGTGTTTCCTTCCAATTATTCTGATTTTTGTGTTTTCCTTCCTATTATTCTGATTTTTTATGTTTTTATTCGGATTTTTGTGTTTTTCTCTAGGGTTTTTTTCTTTGGATAGCCGGTGACATGGAAATATTTTTAGTTCACTTTAAAGCTCTTTTCACAAAGAATCGAATGGTATATGAATCACTGCTCTATGTAATTTCATGGCCAGATATGGCCATTTGAACATATTAGGTTCATAGAAAGGGGGATGTTAGTGCCATGGCATTTTTTGTCTTGGATAGCCGGTGACATGGAATTATTTTTAGTTTATTTTAAAGCTCTTTTCATAAAGAATCGAATGATATATGAATCACTGCTCTATGTAATTTCATTGGCCAGATATGGCCATTTGATCATATCGGTTACATGGAGAAGTGGATGTTAGTGTCAAGAAGATTTTTTTTGCTTGAATGGCCGGTGACATGGAAATATTTTTAGATCATTTTAAAGCTCTTTTCACAAGGAATCGAATGGTATATGAATCACTGCTATTTGTAATTTTTATTGGCCAGATATGGCCATTTTGGATTCATGGAAATGGGGATGTTGGTAATCTAACGGTTTGAGCCCCGAAGGGGCGAGGAGATCATTCGAACATATTAGGTAACGGTTTGAGCCCCGAAGGGGCAAGAGGTCATTCGGAAATATTAGGAATCTAACGGTTTGAGCCCCGAAGGGGCGAAGAGGTCATTCAGAAATATTAGGAATCTAACGGTTTGAGCCCCGAAGGGGCGAAGAGGTCATTCGGAAATATTAGGAATCTAACGGTTTGAGCCCCGAAGGGGCGAAGAGGTCATTCAGAAATATTAGGAGTCTAATTCCAAGATTGTCGAGCTCTCCGAAGGAGCGAGAGTGGAAAGATAGAACTCCGAAAGATACTAGGCTCGGTGTGGAAATCGCCGTAGGCGATTTCTATTTAACTAAAACAGCATCCAGGGGGCTTGGGGGGTGGAACCCCCCAAACAGTTGCCCGCGAAGCGGGCAACTGGTTCGAATATAATTGTTTACTTACCAACACTCCATGCATAATAATATTGAACTCGTTGCATAAAAATGATGAACCAGAAGAATGGCAACCATTTGATCCATGACATTTCCCACGCCTCCGCCGAAATGACCAAACCAACATCGGTGGAATTGCCAAAATGTATGATCAGCATTAGGCAACAAAATGACCATAGCAATTTAAGCAATGCCGGGAAAAATGGACTGAATGTGCGATCAGAGGATTGTTTATTGTCTTCCTGAATATTTAAATAAATTCATTTAATTAAATTAAATTCCAGAAAAGCACATAAGACCTATACCATAAAGATTTTGAATTCAGAGATTTATTTAAAAATCAAAGAGACCAAAAGACTAAGATAAAAAAATTATCTAATTTATACTCAGATCCCAATTCCCAGAACAGCAAGCCTACGATCCAGAAAGCTTATAAAAATCTAGGAAGATAAAAACTCGTAATTCAGAAAACTACACCAAAAAGACCTAAACATAAATGACCTACACCAAATGATTTACTTTCCATTTTTCTTGAGAATTGACTTAAATTTTAGGTTCTTCAAGCCTTCAGCAGGGCTTAGCTACCGGAGTATAAGGGAAAATGTGGAATGACAATTAAAAAACTAATGTAGGTAATTTTAGGCGTAGATTTTTTTTTGAGAATTTTTTCAGGATTGTAGGTTTCATGGGGGTTAATCTAATGGTAATTGGTAATGGGAGTGGGTTGAATTTTGGACATATTATTTTAATTAAATCTCACCTTTTTAACGAATTTTTCAATATTTTGACCATCAATAAATTCCATATAATCCGTATAAAAGCACAATGGCCCGGTGAGAACAGTTTGGAATTGGAATAAATAGCTGAGATAGTCGAGCAATGGTGGCACTTTGCTGTAAAAATTGATTGAAAAATTAAATAAAAAATGAATTTAAAAATTACTTCAATGCTTCCCTTCGTTGAATTTCGGTTAATTCTTCTTTTTTTCTCATTAATCCATCGTGTAGCGAAAATGCCAAAACAGTCAACTTTTGAACCATTATCATCTAATCAATATTTGTGTGGAATTTGTAAATTAAATTATATTTGATCATACCAATGGACCCTGAAAAATTAAGTAAAAATAAATTTAATAATGGAGTTGGAATGGTAATGAATTTTTCATAACACCCGAATTTTTAGGTAAATTTCAGGAAACAAATCAGAAAATTTGGTATTCACTTATAGCTCTGATTTTGAAGAATAAATTTAAAAAGAATTTGATGAATTTTTGAAAAAATTTATGACAAAAAAATGGCAAAATATGTCTAAAATGAATCATTTTTTGGTTTTTGACCAATTAATTTTTGCTAATCAATTTGATACCCGAAATATTCTTCAGAAATAATTGAATGCTATAAAAAATTATATTTAACGAAAAATAGCTAAAATTTTGTTCAGTTCGAAAAATTCGGGGTGCGAAAAATGGATGTAAATTTAAAAAACTAACCGTCACATCGATGTAATAATGAGTGAGAATATACCAACGATACCTTGAAAAAATTAATTAAATTATTTTTAATTTCTTTTAAATGAAACCAATGAATGATAATCAAATAGCCCATTGCAAAGGCAAAAACCAATTTGTAAACATGTTGAGGTGGACTGAACAACAAAAGGCAATAGGTGACACCAATTAGGCCGAAAATGTGTTTGATGGCCCTAAAATAAATAATTATTAAAATAATTTATTAATTAAAATCGAGTTTGACGCCGTTTAAAATAACTCATCAATGAATGAACCAATTTTGAGGAATTTAGAATCAAATTAAAGAGCAGACTTTTGGCTAACAAATGATATTAATTTTATTTGAATTGGTTCAGAATTTATGAAATTATGGCCAAAAAACCATTTAAAATGACCTTTACTATGGATTTGCCAAATTTTCAGTGGTTTTTTGAGCATAACTTCATCATTTCTGAACCTATTTTAAATAAAATTAATATATATTTGATAGTCAAAAGTCAGCTCTTTAATTTGATAACAAAAACAGCAAAATTGGTTCAGTCCTTGATGGGTTATTTTAAAAGGCGTCAAGTTGGCACGTAACAAACCATCCAAAGCAGAAAAAGCACAGTGTGACGCCAATAGCAAATGGAATGAACAGTCGAACCTCCCTACTTGCTTTGTTCGGTGATAAATATTTTCGATAAAACCCAGCGAAGATTATGGACAATATTTGGCAAAATACCAAATTCAGCTGTTCAAATATTTGAGGTAAAAATCAATAATAAAATAAGTAAATTACTTTGTCTGTGTCAAATCCAATTATTGGGACAAGCGGGTCGAGCAACCGGCTACCTTTAAATAATTTTAAAACATTTAAATAAATTTTAAATTAAATTATTTACCGTCATAAAATGTATGAACGCCAGGCATTTTTTCGGATTAACTTTTTAAATTAATTAATTCAATAAATAAATATAAATATTTGGCTGTTTAAACCAATTTATTTTTTGAATGTTCAATTTTTTATAAATAATTTGCAATTATTGCCAACAAAAACCAAAAAGCATTTGAGAATGATTGAGTTGAGTGAAATATATGGTAAAATAATCAACAAAAAATGGAAAAAAAAGACAAAATCAAAAACAATGAAATGAAAATGAGCAAATGAAAATAAGTGAAAATGAATAAATTATTTTAAAATAAATAATAAAAATGGCAAAAAACAACAAAATATTTTATCCATTCATTTCCATCAATAATATGCTCGAATTAAATAATGGGCGAATCTGAAAAAAATTGCGAAAAATCAATAATAAATATGGCTTTTTCCTTTACCAAAATTTCATATTGTTGACACTCCAAGCCCGCAATGCATCTCATCAAAACGTGATTTCAATTGTTCGCATAAATCTTTGTGCAACATATTTGCCAATTCTTTGCACAAAGGCACAGCACATCCTTGGTATTGCTGTGGAAATTTATGATTGATTTTTGTTAATTTTATTGAGAAAATGGCCAATTACCATGTTATAAATTCGATTATGTTCTCGACGTGGTGGCGCAATACAACGCTTCTTGGGCAATTCATACACCTTCACCAGGAATGGACCGGCCAATTCGTGCATCAATCTTTAAAAAGAGGAATTTTATGTTAATAATTTTTCGTTTTGGTTCAATTTTTATTATTGAATTAATTAATAAATTTATATAATAGGATAAATCTATGTCTGAAGAGCATTTTTGATAAGAAAATGATTAAAAAACAAAGAAATTTTTGCCCATTTTTGCCACTTTTTTGGTCTCATAATTAATTGGCATTTCTATTAAATTCCTGGTCTTTATTTTCTTTGAATGAATTACTATATTTTAGAAATAAATATTTACCTCAGAGCGGATTCGAACTCGTGACCCCCTAATGTTGTACAAAAACAAGTCGTTCTCCATTTGGCTAAAGGTCCCCCTATTCTTTTAAGTAATATCAATCAATGTTTTTTAAAATTGTCAAATTTACTTATAAAATTCTCAAAAATGATACTAAAGTTTCAGATTCGAAATTTTTAATTGTATCAAAAATAAATTTTTATTAAATTTTCTAAAAATTACTTGAACAAATGCAACTCCAAATTTGCCATATAATCGTCATCATCGGTGCTATGCTCTTTTGCAAACAGAATTGAGATGTGAAATGAATAGCAAGGCCTAAATAATTTATTAAAAATTAATTTTACAAAAATATTAAACCGGAATTGATGAAAAATTGGTGCCGGAATTTCGGCATAAGGCGCTATTCTCAACCGTTGGCCGGACATTTCAAGGAACTGAAAATCCAAATTTATTTATTAATTAAATTGAAAATTACTTTGGCAGTTTGAATCCTCATTTTTGCCGCCGTCATAAAACCAATCCATTTGAATGTTATTGTGTGCGCATCGCCGGCAGTGTTGAATTCTTTGTTGGTGTTTAAATAGCTGTGAAATATTTTTAAATTATTTATTATTTGGAATTAGCCGTAATATTAAAAATGCCAAAATAATGGTTCAATGATACTAGGATATATAAATTTTATACCCAACCGAAAGATCTCTTAAAGAGGCATAATTTGATTATGTTTTTTTGGCTTGGGTTTAACCAATTCAAACCAAGTTTTGAACCATAAAACCAAAATGGGTTTAAACCGTTTAATACCCTTTAATTGTAGACCAAACCAAAATGGGTTTAAACCGTTTAATACCCTTTAATTGTTGACCAAACCAAAATGAGTTTAAACCGTTTAATACCCTTTAATTGTTGACCAAACCAAAATGGGTTTAAACCGTTTAATACCCTTTAATTGTTGACCAAACCAAAATGGGTTTAAACCGTTTAATCCCCTTTAATTGTTGATCAAACCAAAATGGGTTTAAACCGTTTAATACCCTTTAATTGTAGACCAAACCAAAATGGGTTTAAACCGTTTAATACCCTTTAATTGTTGACCAAACCAAAATGGGTTTAAACCGTTTAATACCCTTTAATTGTTGACCAAACCAAAATGAGTTTAAACCGTTTAATACCCTTTAATTGTTGACCAAACCAAAATGGGTTTAAACCGTTTAATACCCTTTAATTGTTGACCAAACCAAAATGGGTTTAAACCGTTTAATACCCTTTAATTGTTGACCAAACCAAAATGGGTTTAAACCGTTTAATACCCTTTAATTGTAGACCAAACCAAAATGGGTTTAAACCGTTTAATACCCTTTAATTGTTGACCAAACCAAAATGGGTTTAAACCGTTTAATACCCTTTAATTGTTGACCAAACCAAAATGAGTTTAAACCGTTTAATACCCTTTAATTGTTGACCAAACCAAAATGGGTTTAAACCGTTTAATACCCTTTAATTGTTGACCAAACCAAAATGGGTTTAAACCGTTTAATCCCCTTTAATTGTTGATCAAACCAAAATGGGTTTAAACCGTTTAATACCCTTTAATTGTAGACCAAACCAAAATGGGTTTAAACCGTTTAATACCCTTTAATTGTTGACCAAACCAAAATGGGTTTAAACCGTTTAATACCCTTTAATTGTTGACCAAACCAAAATGAGTTTAAACCGTTTAATACCCTTTAATTGTTGACCAAACCAAAATGAGTTTAAACCGTTTAATACCCTTTAATTGTTGACCAAACCAAAATGGGTTTAAGCCGTTTAATACCCTTTAATTGTTGACCAAACCAAAATGGGTTTAAACCGTTTAATACCCTTTAATTGTTGACCAAACCAAAATGGGTTTAAACCGTTTAATACCCTTTAATTGTTGACCAAACCAAAATGGGTTTAAACCGTTTAATACCCTTTAATTGTAGACCAAACCAAAATGGGTTTAAACCGTTTAATACCCTTTAATTGTTGACCAAACCAAAATGGGTTTAAACCGTTTAATACCCTTTAATTGTTGACCAAACCAAAATGGGTTTAAACCGTTTAATCCCCTTTAATTGTTGATCAAACCAAAATGGGTTTAAACCGTTTAATACCCTTTAATTGTTGACCAAACCAAAATGGGTTTAAACCGTTTAATACCCTTTAATTGTTGACCAAACCAAAATGGGTTTAAACCGTTTAATACCCTTTAATTGTTGACCAAACCATAACAAATTATATACCATTCAATGCCTCTTGACCATCTCTCTCCAATTTTGGGCATATTTGGTATGTGAATGTACAAAACCAGTATAATTATTTAGGCATTATGAACCGTTTTCACCAAATTAAATTATTGATTGATTTACCCGCTGCCTTTATATTCCGGAAATTTGTCTGGTTCGAATCGTTTCACACACAAAACATTTAGGCCAAATTCCGCGGCCAATTCCAGCGGTCTCCAACTGTCTTTTTCATGTTTTGGTGGCTCCGTTTTAAAATTGCGACATTCATTCACATCCGCCTCATCCAATCCGGATTGTTTGCTGGCCAGCGTTATGTGGAAACGATTGTTGCGTTCTCGACTCATCATATTTGTTGCAACTGACTCAAATACCTAAAAAATTTTAATTTTTGGCGAGATTAGCGAATTTTGAGTTAGTTTTTTTGTTTGAATTTAATGTATTTGTCTAGAAATGTAAAGTAAAATGTATAAAAATGGTTAGCAAGATCGAAAAAATACTTTCATTTGTGAGGGTATGAATCTGAAAACCCCTAAATTTTGCACAAATGAAGGTCTCCTCTTTGGGTCAAAATTTAAAAAAAAATTTTGTTAAAATTTTCTTTTTATATCCTATTCAGTTTTAGTGGGAATAGCTTCTTTCTATCGAAATTTGAAAAAAATATTTTAAGCGGATTCGAACCAGTGATCTAAATTTTTGGAAAAAGTAAGGGCCCCCTTCTTCAGTTAGAAAATTTTCAAAAAGTTTTCAACTGAAATTTTATTTATTGTAAATACAATTATATGGGCAAAAAACCTACACGAAAAAGTGCTAGTTTAATTTTACAAAAATTTATTTTTAAACTAATTTATTACCTCTTGTAAGAATTTGCGACTCTTCTTATTGTTTGTTTTGCCTCCATGATGCGGAAAATTGAAAATGATATCAGTGAAGAAATGACTTAAAATAATAAATGAATTAATTAATGCAAATTAAAAATACATTTCCACGGGTTCCTCATGCAATTTGGTCGCGTCAACTTCGAAGATCACTTTGGTTTTGGGAAATTTTTGTTGTTGTAATTCATTGAGAATTTTTTCCCCATCTTCGCCATATTTCTCCATCCATGTTTGCTTCTCCTCCAAAACCGTGGCGAATATTTTCTTCTCCGGATAAAGTTTTGACAGAGCCAAAGAGAAGCTCAAATTTCCATCGCCAAGCACCAGAATTGAATCGCCGAGACGATCCATTTTCTTTCTGTCTTAATTCTAAAATGAATTAAATGGTAATTAAAGTGGTTAAAATCAAAAATCAATAACAAATTAAATTAAAAATCAATATATTTAAATGAAATTAAATCAATCAATAAATTAAAAATCTATTAAAAATGGAATAAATTTTCTTCAAATTAAAAAAATCAATAAAAATAGTAAAATTAATAATAATTAAAAATAATAAATTTAAATCATTTGGCCATTTTCCTCTTCTTCTGATATTGATTTTCTTTCTTGAATAAATCTTTCATGCTTCTCTCTCAAAAACATCAATAAATTATCGAGATTTTCACGCTTTCTTCCGGACACGAGGAAAATCTTAAAAATAAAAATTAAATAATTTTTATTATTAATTAATCCAATTTAAAACCTTTTGATTTGGAAATAATTCGCCAATCGTCCTTCCGATATGATCCTAAAGAACAAAAATTTGATCAATTTGATATTTGAATATTTAATGAAATATTTACTCTATTTTCCTGCTCAATTGTGTCAATTTTATTGATCACAATTGCCGATTCCTTCTTCATTAAATCGCTGTCGTATGCATTCAGCTCATTTCTCAATGCCTCCCATTGTTCTTTTAAACAATCCAATGGGCCATTTGTGATGTCAAGAATGTAGAGAATGCATTCACAGCGGACAATGTGCCTCAAAAAGCTGAATCCAAGTCCTTCATTTCGATGGGCGCCTTCAACCAAGCCGGGAATGTCAGCGACTGAAAATTTAATAATTAATGTTATTTGAATTAATTTGATTGTAAATGAACGAGTCCAATGTCCTAAAAATTAGAAACCAATAGCCCAAACAACCAGGCCCGGCGCCATGGGGTGAAATTTGGGGCTCGGGCTCCCTCGTCAGGAAAAATGGGGGATAATTTGGAAAAAAAAAGAGGAGAAAAATTAGGAAAAATGTCGAGGGACCACCCCAAAATCTTATGAACTCATCCCCCCCTCAAAAAAAAGAAATTCTGGCGCCGGGCCTGCAAACAACCTACAACCGAAAAACCTAAATCTAGAAGAAGATCTCCCTCTCCCGAAACATTTTAAACCCAAAGGTTAAGAAAGATAAGACCCAAATCCCAAAAGACCTACAATGATTTTTTATTTGTCCATTTTCGGTGCAGATTTCCGCCTTTTTTCCCTATGATCCGATAGGTAAGCCCCTAGCCTAAACCTAATTCTGAAAATTAAAATTCACTCTGTCTCTTTTATTCTAATTCTTTTAATCTTCTTCGATTGTTTAGGGTGAAATTTTTATAATAAACGCGGAATTAAACACAAACCTGGAACTTGAAAACAATCATTATATTGGACCATTCCAATGGAAGGCAATAGTGTTGAAAATGGATAGCAAGTCACTTTTGGTTTTGCACGGGAAATTGCTCGGAGCAAAGTTCTAATTAAAAATTTTTTTTTAATTTTTCAAATTAAAATATTCTTACGATTTTCCAACATTTGGGAAGCCAACAAAACCGGCGGTTGCCACCACGCCCATTTCAATATCATAAGCCAACTAAAATTTTAATTTAATAAAAATTAGCCAATTTGCATTGAACCTTTTCACCTCGTCCACCCTCTTCGGCTTTTAGCGGCTTTCGGACCATATTTGATAAATAGAATGCATTTCCATGACCGCCTGCACCGCCCCGGGCCGCTATGAACATTTCGCCGTGCCTTTTTAATTCCCAAATTATTTTTTTGCTTGGCCTCACATCGGCGCTTGGTTTCTTTATTAGAGTGTTCAGCGGTACGGATATGTAGAGATGTTCCCCACTTTTACCATGGCAGCATTTTTCCATGCCTAAAATTTAAAATTTTTGGATAATAAAAAATGTTTTTGGATTATAAAAACTTAAGGTTTTTTGGTTAATAAAAACTTAGGTTTTTCGGATAATAAAAACTTAAGGTTTTTTGGACAATAAAACTTAGGTTTTTCGGATAATAAAAACTTAAGGTTTTTTAGTTAATCAAAACTTAAAGTTTTTTGGCTAATAAAAACAAGTTGGATTGGAAAATAAAATAAAAATTGTTAACTAAATATTTAACCTGGAATTCCATTCTTGGCCTTAATAAAGGAATCTACATGGGAGAGATCGGTAATCATTGCATCAGCTAAAGAATTAAATTAAAAATAATTATATTTAAATTTTAATAAAAAAAAACCTTTGAATATAACATGACCACCATTGCCCCCATTTCCACCATCTGGACCGCCAAATTCAACATTTTTCTCGCGTAGAAAAGAGATCAGTCCATCGCCACCATTCCCAGCTATGCAAAAAACCTTCCTATAATCCACAAATCTGAATGGCTCCCCTTTTGATCTGGGTTTCTTTGGCAAAGCTGGTTTTTTGTATGTTTCATTGGTTGCCGGATCAACAATTGTGGAAGTGTTGGATTGAAAATGCCGAATACATTTCGGATTTATCGGCCTTTTGCACAAAATTGTTAATATCCTGTTTTTTTGCATTTTACTTTAATCAAATAATTTATTTAAAAAAGCAAATGAACTTGAAAAAGATATGAAAATATGAATTTTTCACATATAAATGAATTAATAATTTACATTTTTCTTTATTATTTCTTATGATAAAATGTGCATAATTAAAACCAATAACAAAATCAAAAATGAATTAGAAGAATTTCTTTGCTAATGCAGTCACTTTCCCAACATGCGGTTTTTCGCGTAATCTCATCAAATATGACGGAATCGGCGCCAGCACTCTATTTCCAATTGGATTTCCATCTTCGTCCTTAAAATGTTATTAATTTACCTAATTATTTTATTTTAATTAACCAATAAAACACAATTATTCGTATCCGTTGATGGAATGCCGTGTTTCCGGGCAAAAACATGTTGTTTTGCGCCCACCACAATTGCTCTCTTCATTTCACCTCGAACCGCTACCAGGATCTAAAAAAATATAACATTTTTATTAGGATAAAAACCCTTACTTTATCGCCAATAACTGCTTTTGGCATGTGCCTTTTCTTGTAGCCAAGTTTGTAAACCCAAATGCAATATGCCAACTTTCCACTCATATTTGCCTCCTTTCCAATTTCGGAATTGTCCACACAAATTAGTCGGGTCCTCCTGGTTATCCCAAAGGTTGGCGGATTTGAACGATGTCTGCTCATTTCATCCCTATAAAGTTAATCATCATCAATTAATTTTTAAATGTATTAAAAACAAACATTGGTTGCGGGTACCATCGTCCTTTTCCCGAGTTGAATACCTTTGATGTAACATCTCTAATATGCGGATTCAATAGGCGAATAAATTCGGACAACATTTGATTAATGAATAAAACTGTTTCTAAAAATAAAATTAGGTTATAGGGCGATTATTTATAATTTTAATAACAAGGGATTCACACAAATAGATATACCATTAAAAAAGAAAAACAATAATTTGATTTTATTTTATCATTTCATTATATAGGGTGCTGTGGCGTTTCGCAAATTTATCAAAAATGCGCGTTTCGCAAATTTTCCATTTATTTTTAAATTTTATTTTTTGGCGTTTTTAATTAAAAATTAATAAAATTAAACAAAAAATAAATCCAATAAAACAAAACAAATCCTATTAAAAATAAACCCGAATCCCGAACTGAACCAAATAAGATATAATTATTTATACATTGTTTTTAATTATGGAAAGCAAATAATTTAATTTTCAGAAAATAAAAATTATCAATTCAATAATTGAAAAAAAAAACGATAGGCAAATGGCGGCAAAAAAGCAGCGAGGTGAGAAAAAGACCAAGAGCTCATTGAACAAGGTGGTCACTCGCGAATACACCATTCACATGCACAAACTCATCCATGGAATGTACGGTTTGCATTTTATTATTATTTAAAAATCCTTTGACAAATATTTAAAGAGGCAAAAAACAATTAAAGGAACGAAAAGATTTAACGGTTTTTAGTGATTTTGAGCTAGACCTAGACCCTCTAATGTCCAACCTTATAACCAATTCCAATTGAAAGATTTTGTGAACACTCATCATTTGAATAAAATTTACCTTAGGTTTAACCAATTCCAACCTAGTTTTGAACCAAGAAAACAATCGGTTTAAACCGTTTATACCTTTTAATTTTGTCTAAACCATGAAAAATTCATTTCAATGAATTTTGATCAGCTCTATGTTCTAAATACTATCATTAAAGTTTGAGCGGATAGGATAAAGATAAAGATAAAACCCTAAACCAAAATAATTAATTTTGCATTTTTTTTAAACAAATATTCCCTTTTTTATTCAGTGGTTTCAAATACCGAGCACCGCGCGCCATCAAAGAGGTGAAGAAATTTGCCGAGAAGCAAATAGGCACTCCGGATGTTCGCATCGATACTCGGCTGAATAAATTCCTTTGGTCTCAAGGCGTTCGGTATTCCATTAAATTATTTTGAATTTAATTATTTTCTAATTTATCAAGCAATGTTCCATATCGAGTCCGTGTTCGTTTTTCTCGTCGACGCAACGATGACGAGGACTCATTGCACAAACTCTACACTTTGGTATTTTATTAATTAAACATTAAATTGATTTTTTAATCTATCAAGAGTTAAGAGTTTTGATATATTAATTTGATAGGTTAATTTTAGTTTAATAATAAATGCTTTGAAATAACATGAAAAAAATTAAAATTATCGAAGCAAAATCCTACAAATTATCATTAAATTGTTCCGATAAAATAAGCTTCATCTTCGTTATTTAATGAATTAGAAATTCAAATAATAATTTCAATTAAGTGTTATCACAGTTTTGATTTTACTTTTCAATTAAATTCCACACTTTTTCAGGTCACCCATATGCCAGTGACTACTTTCAAGCGGCTGACAACCGTTAATGTCGAGAGTGAAGATTGAGGAGACAGGAGACAAATGTGTTGCCGCAGTTTTGATGATGAAGTTTAAAATTAATAAAGACCACACATATTTCCAACCAATTTTTCGTTGTTATTTTAATTCAGATTGTATAAAAATTGTTGTTGACATTTTTTAATACAAATTTTGACTGCTTTTATGGCCCTTGCCCATCTAGGCTTCGAAAATCCCTATATATCCTCCCCAGTAAACAGTAATCCACAAAACAAACTCGCATTTGCTTCCATTTCATAACAAACTTATTTAATATTTCCATTCCAAAAATTTAATTTACAAATTATAAACCATGGTATTTTATATTTTTAGATATTGGTGGGTTTTTTAAGTTTTTGTTGCATTTATTTTTATTTTTTTTTTTTATTAATTTTTAATTCATAATGCCAAAATAATAAATTTAAAAATAAATGGAAAATTTGCGAAACGCGCTTTTTTGATAAATTTGCGAAACGCGCTAGCACGATTATATAGTTGAGATTATATTCAAATCAAATTAACTCAAGCTCAAAATTTCAACAAATTTTATCATTTTCAACATTTTCCCTTCATCATCATTTCATTCGATCACTTTGTACCGCCTGCCTTCAGCTTATCCTTTGCCACCGCTGTCGGCTTCTCCTTGTCAACCTAAAAATATAAATGAATGTTTAATATAAAAATGTATTATTTACTCCAATCATTGTCAACCAATTCTCCGAGAATTTATACTCCTCTTGTAATGCAGTCAATTTTGTTTTCCAAAGTGATGGTGAATCTTTCAGCAAATTGACAATGTTGATAAATGCCAAATATTCCGGCTTAACATAAACCTTCGCCTCCATTTCTAGGATTAAAAATAGATATAATAAAATTTTGAAATTAACAATTACTTACTGAGTATGTCATTCTGGCGGATAAACGGTTCAAAAGTCTTTTTGAATGTGTAGAATTCCTAAAATATTAGTTTGTTAAGTATAAGTATTATTTTTTTGATTTACTTCATAAAGTGAGAGCAGCTCATTCTCAATGGGGAACAAAATTTCGCCGCTTTCTTGACGCATCAATCGGCCAATTACTCCAAAATGAGACTTTAATCATTTTTTTACATTATTTTATTTAAAATTACAACAATAACCTTATTGTTCCGAATTTCCTTCTTCCTGTTTTCATCAATTTCCGCTATATTCGACAATTTAAAATTTCCCCCATTCAATTTCGATTTAAATGTGTTAAATGGAATTTTCAGCCATGCCAGATCCATGAGAAGACCGCGTTTTTTTTCCTGCTCAATGTATTCCTCCATTTCTGAAACGGCCTAAAATCGATAACAACATATATATGCAATGCAATTTTAAATATATTACTTTTTCAATGAGTTTAAATTGATCTTCAACTGCCCATTTCCACGTTTTCTCCGCCTTCACAACATCCAAATGTTTTAAACAAGCTTCCTTCAAAAGAACAACGCGATTCTAAAATTAAAATAAAAAGGAACTATTTATTTTGTCTGAAAATTTCGAGTTTTAAAATCCACCAAAACTCCAGCATCAATTAATTTTCTATATCTAAAATATAGAAATGATGATTGCAAAGCAAAATTTTGATCCGAAAAAATGAGGCGTAAAATGGTTTTTGGTCCTAAAAATGTTGTCATTTCTGCCAACAATTCATTCGGAAGTGGTCGTCTTTTCATCATTTTTTTTATACTTAAAAATGTTGTTTTCAAATACTATTCAATCTAAAAGAAACTTAATTTTTTTCCAATATAAATATATAAATCTATATATAAATTTTCTAGATTATTTTTTTAATTTAATGAAATCTAACCACTAACCTTTTCTTGTCCGCCTCCGCCGATTCCCACCTCTCTTCCTGTCGCTACTGCTTGAGATGAGGATTGAGTATGCATAAAGCCAAATAATTTCGAGTCAAAACAGTATTCAATAGCTAATTATTATTAAAAAATATTGTATTATTGAATCGTTTTCAGTCATTTTCCATGGAAAAATATTTAAAAACTGTTCCTGGACAGTAATGTTGTGAAATATGAGCATATATAGGAAAAGTTTATTCAGGAAATGAATAATTTGATGAATTTTGATCACTTCATAGGCGCTTCTGTTCTTCATCAACGGTTGTTTCGTTAATTCACAGTCTTCTCCGATTCGACCAATTCTTGTAAATATAAGGAAATTAGGTTTTGAATATAACTTCAATGATATTTGACTTACCGGCTGTATAAGCACTGATCAATACCATTTGATAATCCGTTGACAAATGACAAGTCGCTGTGACTATGCTTGTTTCTAATTTGATGACAAAATTCACATCACAAGTTCCATTTTCATAATAAATTAAATATTTTGTGGTCTCTAATATGTACTTGTATTTATTGAATATTTTTTAGAATAAGTAAGCAGCAGATAATTGGTCAAAAATTTCAATTATTAACAACAGCTTTCAGCAGCAGCTTGGAAATTGGAAGAGCGGTGTGCAGGCAGAGGGCAGACTGCAGAGATTGCGGAGCGGCAGCGGAGATTATAAAAATTTCATTTGGCATTTTTTTAATCCTTTAGTACATTTAGTCCAAAATTTAAAAATTTTCAAATAAAAGTACATTCATTTCAATTGTTTTAAATGGATCCGTAAAAAAATCAAATGCAAGTAACGAAATAAAGCATGTAATGTCTAATGTACCGGCACCGGACCGGATCCCGCGCCGGATTTTGCAGGACCGGATTTTTGCGGGATTATCCCGCACCGGATCCGTCCCGCAAAAAATTGGAGGAAAAAAATCCGGTCCGGAATCCCGCAGATGACATTTTGCCGGTCTCTAGTCTAATGTATAAATGAAAAATTTGGATAATTTAATAATCAAATCATATACAATTATCTTGCATAAACATAAACACTGGAGAATTATTTAAATTTTATTTTGGAAAAGTAATGTGATGCCATCTTTGAAAAGAACAATCCCAATGAGGGCGCCAGTTGAAATGGTTGAAATAAAAGTGCCAATGGAGACAAGTGCAGCAAACATTGGAACGGAAACGCAAAAAGTGGTTGAATGATGATCCCGACGGGGAAATGCAATTGGCGATGATGAGAGTGGTGGACGTAAGTGAAAAGCTGAAATTTTTGTGGCCATTTTGCCCAAATTTCCATCGATCATACCTTCTTGTTGTGCATTGCCATTGTTGCTGCTGGCATCGGCTTGATCCGTCAAATCGAAGACGGTGAGCAACGGTGAATGCAATTCCCAATCGCCGACATTCATTTTTTCAACGCCTTCATCCCCTCTTTCCGCCGTGCGCTTTTCCCTCGTCTTATTGCCCTCCAAGCCATTTGGTCCATCCGCGCTTTGTGCAGGCGAATCCGAACAATTTGGTGGCTATTTTAAGAATTAGATTTAATTCCCCTAATTCATTCAATAATCCTTCATACCGTAATTCCATCGCATCTGCCCAATTCACGCATGCAAACTGTGATTGAACACTAATTAAAAGGGGTTGGGCAGATATTTAATTGAAGGAGAATATTCACCTGAAAACCAATTAAGTCGCCATCTGGAAATTTGGCCACATTGGACTGGACGGTGGCACGCAAGGAATTCGGGGAATAGATGGGGGTTGGCAAAATCAATGGATCCAATGAGCATCTACACATGGGAGAATATGAAATTATGGTCAAAAAAGTGGCAAAATGGGATCCAAAATTCAGCAGTTTTTATTTTTGACCATAGCTTTATGGCAAATTAATGTGGATTAATTATTTTTGATAACATTTAATTCCGCCTCTTTGCCTCAATTTAATTCCGCCTCTTTGCCTCAATTTAATTCCGCCTCTTTGCCTCAATTTAATTCCGCCTCTTTGCCTCAATTTAATTCCGCCTCTTTGCCCCAATTTAATTCCGCCTCTTTGCCTCAATTTAATTCCGCCTCTTTGCCCCAATTTAATTCCGCCTATTTGCCCCAAACATTTAATCCCGCCTGTTTCCAAGCAAATTAATCCCGCCTATGTGTTTATAAAATTTCTCCCATAATCCCTAACCCTCGACTGTCCAGCACTTGTGCCCTCCGATTTTTGCCATCATCCACGAAACAATCGTGAATGAGCAGCCCAAATAGTCCAATCATTCTCTGTTCGGCTGCCTGCTGATCTGCCTGTGCATTATTCCCATGGCAACTCCATTCATGCTCAACCGCATCACCGACTTGAACATTTCGAATCTATTCGTAAAAATGAGCATTTCCTGTGGCATTTTCCTCCCCTAACTTGATCCGAATTTGTTTGCCCATGGATTCGATATTCACATTGCGGTGTTTGCATTTGATTGCTGATTTGAATGATTGGAGGGGGACTAAACAATGGGGAAATGGTAAATTTGATTATTAAATATTTGGGAATTGGCCACCAACCTGACATCAATTTGGGTGCTGAGAAGTCGTTCTGGCTCTTGATAAGCGCATTGAATGTTGTAGGCCCGATCCACTCGAGTTATGTAAAAAATTGGGGCAATTAATAAACCGAAATTGGTTTAGAATTAAATTAAACCTAATTTAACCGAAATTGGTTTAGACTTGTAGTTTTTGGTTTAGATTACCAAATTAAACCAGATTTTAAACCGAAATCGGTTTAGACTTCTAATTTTTGGTTTAGATTACCAAATTAAACCATATTTTAAACCAAATTCAGTGGTTTAATCTTCTTGTTTTTGGCTTACTTATTTAATGGCTTGGGATCGGAGCCTAATAAACCGGTTTAGACTATCTTTATAGGTTTTTGAGATCAAGTTTAGAATCAATTTAGGTTAATTCTATTCATTCTATTACCTTAATTTTTCTATAAAATGCAACAAATAATTCAAAAAACTTATAAAATTTGGATGGAAGCTGACAACAACGGTCAATGAAAGCGACATTCCCGGTGGATTTGCCTGAATTTTATTACCATTCATTCAATTCCATTCCCCATCCTCATGGTTCAAACCGTTCTGTCCCTCCTCGTATTACATTCCCCAAGGGGTACTCTCAATTCGGCGGAATGATCGGCTGCCACTCGCCTTTTGCGCTTCAAGGCTTCTTTTCGCACTTCTTTGACACAATCATCGCACGGAGGGCAAACCTTAAAATTTATATACCGTATTTATTCTATTAGTAGCCTTGCCTCTATTAGAAGCCCTTTTATTTGTAGACCCATCCGGAGGGTCTCTGAAATTTAATAGCCCCCTTTCTATTTGATGCCACCCCTTTAATTATATCCTTTCCCCTCCTCACAAAAAAATGTTTCCACATTGATCTTTTTTACTTCAATAAAAATGTTTTGAATGTTAAGAACAAACATGTTTAGATTAAAAACATGTTAGCCCCTACCCCCTTCTACATATTTGACTCTCATCACCCCCTCTCCAATTAGAGTCGTTCCTCCTAAAAAAAGTTTTAACTTTCATCTTTTAATTCAATAAACATGTTTTGATCGATAATAACATGTTTAGATTTATTCTAAAACGTGTTTTGATTCTTTAAAAACAAGTTCATATATATTTGTTGAAATTTTAACGAATAATTTTATTTTCTTGAATTTACCTTCTATGAAATTTATCAGCCCCCTCTTTATTAGATGCCACTATGGAGGGTCTCTAAAATTTAGTAACCCGGAGCTGCTAATAGAAGAAATACGGTATGTTAATTTTGACAATCCACCCTATCCAAAACTGACCAAAGGGCATTCTCCATTAGCGTCCGGACTCAATTTGCTGCCATAACTTTGAATGCAGGAATTTGCTCACTAGCTTAATAAAATTTTGGACATACCGCCGAAATCCTTGGCCATCCAACCCAGGCTTTCCACCCAAAAAACTTCGCCATTTCTTCAACTGTTCCGCTGAAGCAAATCCAGGGAAATGCGAGGGAATTTGCCTCTGAGAATTGTCCAAATTTCCGTTCCGTCTTTTTTGTAATTCCGAAAGAATTTGGCGGATTATTTGCTCTTCGTCCTGCTCTTCCTCATTCCCTCCGGGCTCATTCTTCCTCTCCACGTGTTGTTCTTCCTCTTCTTCACCTTCCGGTACGCTTCCTCCTCCTCCGGTAGCTCCGCTTTTTGTCCCCTTTCCTTTGGCCAAATCCTCATCCGCTGGGTGCTGTCCTCCTCCCGCAGTTATTGTCGGCTTTCTGGCAGCCGTTTTATCCAAAATCACAGGAGCATCTGTTGGGGTTAGGATAAAATTATAATAGGAATTAAAATAATAATTTCGGGAAAGATTGTCAGGGAATAAAAAACCTTACGGAAAAATTAATGGTAAATTGAAATTTTTATTATTTTATCTTTATCCATCTTTTATTTATCCCTTTTATTTTTCATTATAATTTTTTTTGCCTCTGTAAATGTCATCAATGCCTAATAAGGGCCCCTTCCCTTTTTGTCCTACTGTAGCCCAACCTTTTACCTAATCGCCCTGTCACCTTCTTATCAAATATCAATCAAAAATTGCCTCAATCTGCGATCTGCCTTTATAAATCCGCCCCTTTCCCTCCTATTTTTTTAAACCATGCCCTTCCCATTATTATCATATTCTTCACTATCCCTTACCATATTTATTAGGCCACTGGGGAGGGAGGGGGGCTTTCCTCTGGCGAAGGCCTAGGGAATCCTTCATTTCATGGCTAATTAAATCATTTTTGGACATCAAAACGTTATCCGAATAGATGATAAAAATTCAATTGTAAAAAAGTTCTAATATGAATAAATCAGACGAAGTTTGGCATATGAAAAATTTGGTTATGGAAAAATCCTAAATTAGGCACAACAAACCCCGGCCCAAAATTTACCTCCAAAATGATGATTATTATGGCCATTATTCCCATCTGCTGCTGAATTGCCACCTCCTTTCCGCCTATTCACATCATTTGGGCTCTCCGCCGCCGTGTCCTCATCCCCTTCATCCACCATACTTTGAACGCATTTTGGATTGTCGAATTCCCCCTTCACGTAGACACGGCCTCGGAATGCCCGTTTGGTGGCCACTTTGAAGTGCACAAAATCGCGGCCACATTCAACCTCGGGTGTGCCTATTATTTGGGTAAATTTTTAAAGAGGATTTTTGTTTATAAATCACCCAACACTCCATTGTCCACATCCAATGCAGCGTTTGCAATTGTTGAGCAAAATGGCTGAAAAAAAGAAGAGTAAAATCCGAGATAATTTGAGGGTTGGCCAAAAATTCCTCCCATTTTCCAATAATTTATAAGTATTTATATATGATTTTTATTATTTTCCCTCTTCCGTCTTCCTTTCTCTATTCACTCAGATATTTTTCAGTACCGGAATCCGGCCGAAGACATAATTAAATAAATTTCGAAGCGTTTTGGAGAAGAGCCAAAAAGAATAGATCCCTTCCATTTTCAAATAATTTATATTTATTTATGATTTCCTCCTTTCGCATATTTGGCTAGATTCAGTATCATGGGCCATACTTTTGATTATAGCTCAACAAGGAAACAACCAATTCGGGAAGGAAATATATCATATCATTAGAAAGCTCTAAATGTCTTCTAAAAAGTGGACGTTCTAATTTGCACTCTTCTTCCAATCTTTTTGATATCTTTGTAAGCACGAATAGGGAGATGTTTCATAGAGCCGATTCAATATATGGGGCCATGTTTTTGGCCATAGCTCAACAAGGAAGCAATCAATTCTGGAAGGAATAATGCTATTCAAAAGTCCCAAATGTCTTCTAAAAAGTGGCATTTCTTTCTAATTTGCACTTTTCTTTCTTCTTTTCACATATTTTAATCGCCAAATAAGACTTTTCAATACAGCCGATTTAATACATGGTACTTTCTTTTGACGATATCTCAATAAGGAAGCAACCAATTCTGGAAGGGGATTGCCATTCAAAAGTTCTAAATGTCCTCTAAAAATGGCCTTTTAACATGTAATCTTTTTTCCTCCTTTCATATATTTTTAAGCAAGAAACATTGCATTTCATTACTCCCGATTGGGTACATGGGAGATGGGACACTCTTTTGGTCATATCTCAACAAGGAAATAACCAATTCTAAAAGGCAATATGACCTTCGAAAGCCATAAATGTCTTATAAAAAGTGGCGCCTTTCTAATTTTTTGAAAACCCAAATCAATTTGTAAAAATAAGCGGCTTTATCTCTAGAGATGCGAGTTTATTACACTCAAAGGCATGTAACCTTTATTAAAAATAGATTTTATAAAATTTTATTAAACCATTTCTTGGAGGACACTTTTGGCTTTCAAAAGGTATATCGCCTTCCCGAATTGGCTACCGCCTCGATGAGTTATAGTCAAAAGAGTATCCCAGGAACAAACTTTGCGATATTGATGAAACGTCCTCTACCCTTTTTAAGCAAACTGCTCATTTTTTGGTTTACATTCCCCTTCCACCCGCCAATCTTTCATTTACTTTCTACGGGGCGCCACCAAGTCGGTGGGCAAACTCCCAAATTATTTTTGGACTAATTGCCTGTGTTGGTTTTGGCTGAGGTGGGTGAATAATTGGAAGTTGAGATGGGAAAATTGGAATGCAAAAGGCCAAGGGCACTCAATCCTAGCCAAAAAAAACTCATAAGGGAATGCCATAATTTATTATTTTTTTCTAATTCCAACCGGTACACCCAAAAACACATATTTCTAGAGAAATATTTAATTTGCAGAAGACTTCCAAAACTTTTAGACAATCAGTCAAGACGCATCATTTGATTATGTTTTGGCTCGGGTTTAACCAATTCTAACTAAGTTTTGAACCATTAAACCAAGATGGGTTTAAACCGTTTAATACCCTTTAATTGTTGACCAAACCAAAATGGGTTTAAACCGTTTAATACCCTTTAATTGTTGACCAAACCAAAATGGGTTTAAACCGTTTAATACCCTTTAATTGTTGACCAAACCAAAATGGGTTTAAACCGTTTAATACCCTTTAATTGTTGACCAAACCAAAATGGGTTTAAACCGTTTAATACCCTTTAATTGTTGACCAAACCATAACAAATTATATACCATTCAATGCGTCTTGACAAGCTCTTTACAATTTTGGGTATATTTGGTTTGTGAATGTGGGACAAACCCATCTTAATACCATTTAATTATTTTTGGCATCTCTTTTTCGGCAATATTTCTTTGATTTTCATCAGCGAATTTCTCTGATTTAGTTCCCATTTCCCAACATTTCCAAAATTCCAATTCTACCAATTCACCCACCCAAAATTTCACCTCACTTAACCCAAAAATGAGAGGGAAAATGTACGGCGCCACGGGGCGAAAGTGGAAAGGACAAACAAAAAAGATGATCAAAGGAGGGTGGAATGGATCCTTTCGCCTAATTCCCACAATTCAAAAATTCCATTTTTGGTTCCAAAACATTTTCGGTTCCAAAAATATGCGGCTTCTTGCAAAAAATTTGTCTACTTTACTGGAACATTTTTGATGATTGAGTGAAGTGGAGGAATTAAACCGGGTCCTTTTTCTTATTCTTTTTTCGGCCTCCGAATCCCCCAAAGCAGATGACCTTGCCTTGTATTTGTCCCCCTTTTTGTATTTTTGGGTTCAACCCAATACCCAACCGAACAATGGATGCGCAGTCCAATGTTGGGGGCACTGCTGGAACTGACTGTGAATGGACTTATTGGCTCTGAACACCGAGGGCGACCCGCATTAATGGGATATAAGAATGAATGGGTTTGATGGGATGGGAATAGGCGCGCGAATAAGAGAATAATTTCTGTGTGAATTGGGCAGAAAATAAAGTCCATATAAGATCTCCAAATGAGTCTTCCAGGAAGAATATGGGACAATGGAATGTACTTTAGTTGATGGCAACAAAACAAGGCAAAATTATCTATTTAATTTAATATACAAAAAATAGGGATCAATCAGAGAAACATGATTTTTTATGTTTAGAGCTTAGTTTATTAGGGCTTATTACTAGGTTAGAATAGGGATTTAGCTATCGGAGCATATTAAAAAATGAATAAGTCAAACAGTGACGAATGGTAAAATAAAAAATTTTTTCGGCAAATGTGTTTTATTTGGGTTGGGCATTTGTAAAATCCTTCAAATATGATTCTTTAAACCCTTAGGAATTATTTTATTGTATATTTTGTATCTAATTTTAATTTGTCCAAAAAAAACACTTGAATTATCCAAAAAATTCGCACTGACAAAAAAATGGACATTTTAATGGCAAAAAATATGTGGCCATAAGAAAAAATTTACATATAAAAAATGGAATATTTAACTTACCAATAAAAAAATAAACACAAAAATGATTGAGGCTGAATTCGCCTGGGGCAATAAAATTTGCCTTCTCATTTGTGTTTTTGAATGGATGGACGCAAATGCATGAGAACACAAATTAATTGATGAATAAATTAATGGGATTTTTATTTTCGGACAATTTTCTCGTCAAAAAATTTTTTCGGTTTGGCGATTGAAAATTATGGATGATGAAGGGAGGAATTTGTCCTGAATGTGCGGAGGGCGTGAAAAAAATATACAAGAAAAGGAGGCTCAAAAAGGAGGTTTTTGGATGGAAAGAGCAAAGGTTTGGATGTGGATTTATGGGTGGAATGTGGAAAATGGTTTTGGCTAGGGGAGAAGGAGGAGTAGGGAATCGAGAGGATCGGGGTTTATGAGGGAAAATGGGCGGAGTCGGACAGTGCGAAAAGGATGTCCGCTTTTGGCTCTGAAGGATGCCAAGAACTATTTTTGATGGTTGAACCCAAAATGTGATGGTGGAATCCAAAAATGGAAATTTTTCAGTTTAAGTACACTCCAAAAATAGGTTGAAATTTTTATTCAAAATGATGAAAAATGAATGGAAAGTGTGAAAATCAAGGTCATTTTCCTCCTTCTTTCATGAGAACATTTCTGCGGGAATCTTCGGAATTGCCCGCCAGGCAGAATCCATTGGCATTGTCGGCCATCCTAAGCAAATTGGCCATCAATTCCTTATTGCTCACGTCCAATGGCACAAATCCAACAAGGCCATAGTCTTCGACCAGTTCACAGAGGCCATGATTCAGTTTTTTGTATTTTTTGAGTGCCGGATGATCCTGGAAATTTAAATTTATGTAATTTTGAATAAATTCGAATAATCTTTTCGGAAAATTTAATTTAAAAATTTAACCAAAAGAATTATCGAAAAATTTAATTAATAAATTTAAGAAATTAAAAAATTTTATAAAAAATTATTTAAAAATTTTAGAAAAAAATAATCAAGAAATTTTTGAAAATTTAATTATAGAAATTTTAGAAAAAATATTACAAAAAATTTAGAAAAAATTTATTAAGAAATTTTGGGAAAAATTAATTTAAAAATTTTAGAAAATTTAATTAAAAAATTTTGGAAAATTTAATTAAAAAATTTTAGGAAAATTTAATTAATAATTTTTGGAAAATTTAATTAAAAAATTTTGGAAAATTTAATTAAAAATTTTATGAAAATTTAATTAAAAAAATTTGGGAAAAATTTATTTAAAAATTTTAGAAAATTTAATTAAAATATTTTGAAAAATTTAATTAAAAATTTAGAAAAATTTAATTAAAAAATTTTGAAAAATTTAATTAAGAAATTTTGGGAAAAATTAATTTTAGAAAATTTAATTAATTTTGAAAAATTTAATTAAAAATTTTAGAAAATTCAATTAATTGAAAATTTAATTATGAAAGTTCAATTAAAAAAAATTTTTGGAAGATTTAATTAAAAAATAAGTAAAAATTACATCCAATAAATCGGCCAAATATTTCAAATTTGGAAGTTGTTCAAAATAATCCAGTCGAAATGGCGCATCCACCGGGAATAAATCTGCCTTTGAAAGAACATTGATTTGGGCCACTTCCAAATTGATCATTGCAGTTAGGGCGGAGAGAATAACGGAAATGAATTTGCCGGGGTCCTTTCTAAAATTTTTAAAAATTAAAATTTGATAAATTATTTTCCTTTTAATTTTGGTCAATGTAAAAATTCCAGAAATTAAATTAAAAAATTTTTAAATAAATAAAAACGTACACATATGTTGAATCGGTGAGGCAAATTGCACAAATATTCCAATTCCATTTGCTAAATTGGCTGATTATCCTTCGAATTGAATCATCGCTGCAATAAAGTTCCAACTGGCCGGGCATATCGAATATTAGGTAAAATCCACGGAATTGTTCCAGACGTTCGCGTAGCCTGAAGTGAAAATTTTAATTAATTTGATAATTAAATTAAAATAATTAATAGGAATATTTAAAATTTAAATTGTTGGTTTATAACAGAAACATAAACCTTCTACTCTACCTAATCGATAGATCTCATCAAGAATCAAGATGGATCATTTGATTAATATTTTGGTTTGGGTTTAACCAATTTCTAACTTAGTTTTGAACCATTAAACCAAAATTGGTTTAAACCGTTTAATACCCTTTAATTGTTGACCAAACCAAAATGGGTTTAAACCGTTTAATACCCTTTAATTGTTGACCAAACCAAAATGGGTTTAAACCGTTTAATACCCTTTAATTGTTGACCAAACCATAACAAATTATATACCATTCAATGCGTCCATCTTGACCAGCTCTATCCAATTTTGGGTATACCTATTCGTTTTGTGAATGTACAATGTAGGACAAACCCACTTAAACCATTCATTGTTTTTAGTCAAATTAAATTTAATATTTAAATTGAAAAGTTTAATATAATACCAATCCAAATTTGCTGCCAATGTTTGCATGCAATAGAGCAATGCTCCATTTGGACCCAATTCCAGCCGTTCCATCACATCCTCCACCCGAATTAATTCATTTATGTCCACATGCGCTTTGAATGGCAATCCTTCATTGGCCGGATCCAAATTAATTAGCGCAAATGGCCGTTTAATTCCTTGGAAAATTTGCTCAAGCCCTGCACAATAAGTGCTTTTGCCGGAACCCGGTGCGCCAATAATCATTTGACCGTAGAAATTTGTCATCAAAAAATTAAATATTTAAAAATCGAATTGGCCGATAAAATTTGTAAATAAAATGTAGAAAAAAAACAATAAAAATTTAGAAAATTATTTATATTTAATTTATATTTTAAACCAAAAAAAGAGAAGTCGAAAACAACAAAATAATTACTTTATGTGTATCAAAAAATCAACTTTTCATTTGCATTTCTTCAATTCTTTCTTCACTTCTCATCATCGGTCAAAAATCCCAAACCAATGCGATCATCCATCCCAGTGAGCAATTCTTGATGCACATTTGTTGCGGAAAATGCACCCGGTGGTCCACGATTGATTTGATTGGCGGTGTAAACCTCACTTAAATGTTTAATCATATTGAAAAATTCCAAAAATGCTGCTTACAGTGCCAATTGTTCACTTTGGGCATTCCCAGCTGCAAGCTCACGATGTTTCACATAGTCGGCAACGGTCGGAAAACGACGAGTCTCATCCATCAGCAAAACATGATTTGCTGATTTGTTTGCATCATTGTTGCCTTAATTTATTTAATATGATTATTTTATAAGAAGTTGGGGTAAAAATAACCTTTAAGTAACAGTTTTTGAGCAGGTTCCAAAGCAGTTATCTTCGAAATATCTTTGTAATTCATTTTAGAATGAGAAAATTAGCTGTGAAATTGAATTCTGAAATGAAAATAGATTGAATTTATTTAGTTTATAACAAATAAGGTTATTACTTATTATATGTTTGTAATAAATTAAAGGGTTTAAATCTTCTTATAAAAACTTAGCTAGCCAGATATTAAATCTAGACCTATCTATAAGTTTAGTACTTAGCTTAAGTCACAAACTATTAAAGAACTGGGCTAAAACTACGGGGGTCCTCTCTCCAATTTTAGCAAATTTTATACGTAAACTTAATATTTTATTAAATTTATGGTTTAAAAATGTAAAAAAATCATCAAAATTATTAAATTGGCTGAACGCTGAAGCTTGAGCTTGAGTAAGGAAGCTGGAACTGCTGATCCGGACGGAACCCAACCCAATCCATCCAATCTCATCATCATCAGTCATCATCATCACATCATCTCAAGATGAGAGAGCAAACTTAACTATAAAAAATAGAGAGAAAATCAGAGAATTAGAGATGGGCTAAAATGTCATTTTAGCTTGGCAAAATATCCAATATTTATTTTCTCCTCCTCGCTTCGCTCGGCTCGGCTCTGCCCCGCGCCCGCCCATCGTCCATTAATCTCCTCTCCATTATCTTTCCTAAATCACATTCGCGCGGATCCAAAACACATCGATCGCAGCTGAATTTAGGCTTAGAGCACTAGCACAGATTTTGCAGTTCCCTTTTTTTATTGTTACCCTCATTTTCAGACATAAAATGAGAATTTTAACTGGTGGCTCACCTCAATTAACAATGGAATCTGAACAACAAGAAAATTTGCTGGATTCTGCACTTAAAATTGTCAAGAGTGAATCATTCGAAATGAAACGAGCATTGGACAAAAATGAATTGATGGAAGGGCTTAAACATGCCGCACAAATGCTCAGCGAATTGAGGACATCTCTGTTGACGCCAAAGTTTTACTACAGATTATGTACGGGTTTATTAAACAATTCTGAATAAATTTATTAATATTCAATAGATATTGATGTTACCAATGAACTTCAACACTTTTTCGTCTATTTGACCGATCGATATTTGGGCGAAGAGCGAAAATATTCCGTTGCGGAACTCTATGAAACCGTTCAATATACTGGGAATATAATACCAAGATTGTAAGCAATTTTAACCTTAAATGTTTAATTTTTAATATTTGTGAAGGTATTTGTTAATAACTGTTGGCATTATTTACATCAAATCCGAGGAATCCCCGGCCAAAGATATTCTCAATGATTTAGTAAATTTTTAATTTTCTTAGAGGTTAATTTTTGTAAATTTGCGCAGGTTGAAATGTGCCGAAGTGTCCAGCATCCGTTGAGAGGCCTTTTCCTCCGAAATTATTTACTGACTTCAACCAAAGAATTAATCCCGGACAATCCGCCGAGCACATCGCAAATTGATGAAAATAATTCAAATGATAGAAATAAGCAAGGTGGCGGCGATGTGCGCGATGCGATCGATTTTATCATGACAAATTTTGCTGAAATGAACAAACTTTGGGTTCGAATGCAACATCAGGTTTGAATTTTTATAATAATGAAAAATTTTCCCCGAAAAACATTGAAATTGCCAAAAAAGAATACCCAACGCCGTAGGGGTTTGTTCTGCATTCACCATTCACAAACCAAATAAAAATACACCCAAAATTGAATAAAGCTGCTTAAATTGAGAGATTGACGGTTGACGCATTGAATGGTATATAATTTGTTACGGTTTGGTCAACATTTAAAGGGTATTAAACGGTTTAAACCCATTTTGGTTTGGTCAACAATTAAAGGGTATTAAACGGTTTAAACCCATTTTGGTTTGGTCAACAATTAAAGGGTATTAAACGGTTTAAACCCATTGCCAAAACAAAATCAATTATTTCGTCCTAGATCTATCTATTAAGTAATTAAGTATAAGATTTGGAGGTTTAGGATGAATGATTTTCAATGTTTTTTCGACAAATTTAATATTTTCTTTCACAAACTTTAAAAAAATTTTAAGGGACCAAGCCGAGAGAGGGAAAAACGGGAGCGTGAACGCCGAGAATTGCGAATTTTGGTTGGCACAAATTTGGTTCGACTTTCACAACTGCAAAATTTGGAATTGGACATTTATCGACGAGTTGTGCTGCCCGGCATTTTGGAACAGTCCGTCTCATGCAAAGAACCAATTTCTCAAGAATATTTGATGGAATGTGTTATTCAAGTAAATTTTATATTTCTATCAAATCAAAATTAATCGAAAAAATTCCTTTTGAGCCGATTCGAATTCGCTGCCTAAATTATACTAAAAGTGAAAGGTCCCTTTTGGGTTAAAAAATTCAAATTTTTTTTAAACTCTAAATCCTACACACTATCCTAACCTAGCCCTGAAAGCCTAAGAAACTGCTGAACATTTTCGAAAATTAATTTACTGCTCATTCGATTCGGCACGGTCGATTTAATCAGAGAAATGACAGTTCACAGTTCTGCTGGTCAGATCTGATTCTGATCGATTTTAAAAATTTTAAACCGGTTTCTAAACCCAAAATTTCACTCATAACTTAGGTTCTTCAAACTGGTCAAATCGCATTTAAATTAAAATTTTCATAAGATAATTGGAACTTCGAAAATCATTTTGTAAAAAATTTATATTTCATTTTCAAGGTTTTTCCGGACAATTTCCATTTGAACACCCTAAATGAATTCCTTGAAGCCTGTGCCGAACTTCATTCCGATGTGAAAATAAAAAATGTTCTCGGCACTTTGATTGAGCATTTGGCACTGTTTGCGGTGGCAGAGGATTCGCCCGGAATTCCCGAAGAAATTCCATTGTTTTCAATTTTTTCGGAACATGCCGACAAAATGATTGGAACACGGAGTCAAATGCCGGCGGAGGAAATTATTTCAATTCAAGTAAATTTTTTATTTAATTTAATTTATTTTTAAATTTTTTAAAATTATTTTTAAATTAATTTAATTTTTAATTATTTTATAATTTTTTTAATAATTTTTTAATAAATTTTTAAATAATTTTTAAATAAATTTTTTAAATAATTTTTTAATTTAATTTTAATTTAATTTTAATTTAATTTTAATTTAATTTTAATTTAATTTTAATTTAATTTTAATTTAATTTTTATTAGATTGCCCTTTTGAATTTGTCCCTGAATTGTTATCGGGATAGGCCACAATTTGCCAATTCAGTTTTCTCAACAACGGCAAAACTGCTTCAAAATTTTAAAATAACACCGTAAGTTTTTAAATGATAAAAAATATTTATTAACTCAAAAAAATTAAAATTTTATAATAATAAAATTTTTTGTGTCGAAAAATCTACATTTGAGGCCATAAAACTTGGCACTTGGCCATAAGCAAATTGTTGTTGGTACTCTTTCTTAGGATTAGTTTGGAAAAAATAAAGCCATGATTTAAATAGGATTTGGCTAAAAATATTTTTTTACAACAAAAATTTTTTGGTCCAGTGGATTGAGCTTTCCTATAGTAAAATTTAGGTCACGTGTTCGAATCCACTAATCAGCAAATAATTTTTTCCTCTCTTACTTCTGATTTTTATGCATTTTATACAATACATCTTTAGACGAAGTATAGTAATTTAAAAAATCAAGGTTATAAACGCTCTAGATGGTCAAAGTTTAATAACTTCAAAAAAAATTTCATTTATCGACAATAAAAATTCTGAGTAAATTTAATGATTTTATGGCTAAATTAATAGTCTTCAATTTTAAATTATTTAAATAATTCAAATTATTTTATTTCAGGATTCCAATAAATTGTGTGGTTGGCCGGGAACTGAACAAATTGTTGAAAGTCCCAATTGAATATTACAACAATTTGAATGAATTACTCCAAATAGATTCATACGGTGATGTGATTGGATTGTTGGATTTGAAAGGACAACGGCAAATTTCCTCATTCATAATTCAAAATGCAATTGAAAATGATGCAATCATTGAGAGTGAAGAATGCCTGGAAAAGGTAATCAAAACATATGGAATAAATTTTTTTTATGAATTAGATATGGCCGGAATGTAATTAATTATCCCTCCAAAGCTCATTTTTCACTAAAGGAAAAAAATATGATCCCCTATCCTCGTAAAAATTTTACAAAAAATTTCCAATAGTCTTTTTAATTTTAAAATTTATTTAGCTCCATTTATTAAAAATGCAAAAAAAACTATAATAATTCCCTCTCCACTAGAAAATTTCTGGATAAGGATTTGAATTAATATGTTGTCGAATGATATTCATTTTATATTATTTATCCAATATTTTTTTTTTGATCAAAAATTGGCATTTTGAAGGTACTTTGTCCTAAACAGTAATTATAATTATTTCTTATTAAAATAAAATATATTTAACCTTAAAAATGTTTATTTTTTGGACTTTGGAGGATAATTTAATTGGAATCTTTCTTTTTCGAATATCCTTAAAATAAAAATATAAAACACATAATTTCTAAATATTTTTTTTAGATTTTCAAATTGATCGAATCCCTTTTGGCCGATCCATTGGAAGATGCAATGCAAAAACAAAAATTGATGTTGAATGGCGGCAAAAGAGGAGGGGAAGAAGAAATTGTGGATTTACATCAACAAAACATTTCCACAGAAGACAAAGAAGATTTTGAGGAAGAACAAAATTTGGTGGCCAGATTAGTGCATTTGATCAAAAATGAGAATATTGAAATTCAATTTAAGGTAAAAAAAAATTGGCAAGGGAATTAAATTTATTTATTTATTTAAATTATTTAATAATTCATTTAAATATTTAATTAAATTTAATTTATTTAATTTAATTATTTATAATTTAATTATTTAATTTAATTTTATATTTAAAATTAATTAAATTAATTATTTAATTTAAAATTATTTAATTTAATTTTAAATTTTAAATTATTTATTTAATATTTAATTAATTAATATTTATTTAATTAATTTAATTTTGAAGTTACTCAACAAAATGAGAAAAGCTTTTGGCGTGGGAGGAAAGGCTCGCCTTCGTTTCACGCTGCCCCCAACCATTTTTGCTACCCACGAATTTGCGTTGCATTTTGCTCAACAACAGGATAAAATTGTGAGAAAAAAAATTTTAATTTATTGAATTTAATTTGAATTTTTAAAGGAGAATTTTGACACGAGAATGGGCAAAATATTCCATTTTTGTATGAACACAATTAATGCTTTGCGGCAAGAGGGCGAAAAGCCGGCTTTGGCATTGCGTTTTTATCTCCAAGTAGTTTTTTCATTTATTTTTTACAAATTAAAATTACGGATACTTAAATTTAAAATTCCTTTAATTAATTTTTCCAAAATATTAAGTAAAATTCAAGTAAATTTGGGATAAACGATAAATATTAAATTTACTAAACAAGAACTTTTGGTGTAAATGGTAAAGTGATTGTTTCAAACAGCCTACACCCTAGAGTACAAATCTTTTTGGAGGAGAATAATGATTTTTTTATTAAAGTATAATTGTGAATTTTTTTCGAAATGAATGAGATTCGTTTTAATTTAATAATTTTTTTCGATTTTTGAGTCGAAAAAGTTGGCCTTTTTTGAAGTCTATAAAAAATGGCCATAAATAGCTCTCTACACCCAAATTCCGATAGCAAAAATTCATTCTTAAGGTCAAAAAATTTTATACATATATTTTAAATTTTTTTATTAAAAAAATTAATTTATATTTCTTGATAAATTTTATTAAGAAAATTTTAATATTTAACCTATTTAAATATTTTAAGAGTGCACTTATTTCTGACAAAATTGACTTTGACAAATCCGCCGAAGTGTCTTATGAATTTATTGCAAAAGTAATACAATTTCAATCATCAATTTAACCAATAATATTTTAATTTTTAAGGCCTTTTCCATATATGAGGAGGAAATATCGGAAAGCCGAGAACAAGTCCATTCATTGACACTTTTGATCGCCACAATAACACAGGCAAGAAATGGGGCATTTTTCATTTTAATTTAATTATTTATGTTTAATTATTTGGGAATTTTTTTTTTAAAAATTATGGAAAATTTTTTGCAATTTTTAAAAAAATTATTTGGAAAATTTTTAAAAATTAATTTGGAAATTTTTTTTAAATTATTGGAAAAAATTTTTAAAAATTATTGGAAAATTTTCTAAAAATTATTGGAAAATTTTCTAAAAATTATTGAAAAATTTTTTTAAAAATTATTGGAAAATTTTTTGCAATTTTTAAAAAATTATTTAGGAATATTTTTTAAAAATTATTTAGGAATATTTTTTATTATTTAAAAATATATATTTTACATTTTTATTATTAATTTTAATTTTCAATTTTTTTCTCAATTAAATTGTTATTTAATTAAATAAAATTCCCTCTCTTTTTTGCAGATGCAAAGGCTCACCGACGAATCCCACGAGCCATTGCGCAATCAATGTGCACTTTACGCGTCAAAATTGTTGAAAAGACCCGACCAGGCTCAAATGGTCTGCTTGGTGGCCAGAGTGTTTTGGCATTCAAAGGTGGGTTTTCGGACATAATTTTTTATACAGTTTGTTGGGACAAAAATTGTTGATTAATTTTAATTTATTCATTTAATGAGGAGTAATTAGTAGGGAATGGAATCGTTAAATTTAGGTAAATATTTGTTTTTTTTTGTGAAATTTGCAAAAATAAATTCCAGAAATGTCAAAAATATGAAATAAATGCTCAAAAAACATTATTTATTTGATTTATTCAACAAATCTGATATTCAAAATCCAAAAATTCGGTTTCTATCCATGCGATATTAATAAGGAATGTGCCATCTATGAATTTAGTACTTTCGATTTTTTAAATTATGGTCCATCCGTTTCCGTTGTAAGCCTACCGCCAAAATTTACTATAAATAGATCATAAATTTATAAATATTGGTATTAAAAATTATATTAGAAAATTTAAAAAAAATTAATTTATTGTCTATAAATTTAAAAAAATCCCTCATCAAATTAAAGTTGTTCGAATTGGACGGACAAGGCAAAAGAGATGGAGCCAGAGTGGCAGAATGCTTGAAAAAGGCTATCAAAATTGCATCACAATGTATGGAGGAATTCGTGCAAAGCAGCCTTTATTTGCACATTTTGATTAGTCAATTGCATTTTTTCGAGGAAGGATGCAAAGAGGTGAGAAATTTTCAGCTTTTTTATATTATTAAATTAATATTTTGGAAATATTTAATTTGCCGAAAAAATTCAAAAGCTTATTTTAGACACCAAAATCTTATACATAATAGATAGATCACGTTAACACGCATCATTTGAATATATTTTGGCCAGTGGGTTTAATCAATTCTTACATTAGTTTTGACCATTAAACCAATGGGTTTAAACCGTTTAATACCCTTTAATTGTTGACCAAACCAAAATGGGTTTAAACCGTTTAATACCCTTTAATTGTTGACCAAACCAAAATGGGTTTAAACCGTTTAATACCCTTTAATTGTTGACCAAACCAAAATGGGTTTAAACCGTTTAATACCCTTTAATTGTTGACCAAACCAAAATGGGTTTAAACCGTTTAATACCCTTTAATTGTTGACCAAACCAAAATGGGTTTAAACCGTTTAATACCCTTTAATTGTTGACCAAACCAAAATTGGTTTAAACCGTTTAATACCCTTTAATTGCTGACCAAACCAAAATGGGTTTAAACCATTTAATACCCTTTAATTGTTGACCAAACCAAAATCGGTTTAAACCGTTTAATACCCTTTAATTGTTGACCAAACCAAAATGGGTTTAAACCGTTTAATACCCTTTAATTGTTGACCAAACCAAAATGGGTTTAAACCATTTAATACCCTTTAATTTTTGACCAAACAAAATGGGTTTAAACCGTTTAATACCCTTTAATTGTTGACCAAACCATAACAAATTATATACCATTCAATGCGTCCATATTGACCAGCTCTATCCATTTTTGGGTAATTGGTTTGTGAATGAAAGAAAAACCCTCACTTAAACCATATAATTAAAGTTTATTTGCCAAATTAATAAAATAATAAATTTTTTTTAAAGGTCACCCGTGAATCCATTGAGGAATTGATTACCAAATTGAGTGATTCCCTCCTTCAAATGGACCCACAAACAGAGGTGGACCAATTAAATGAACAATCTGAGGTGAGAAATAAATTAAATTTAATTAAATTTATTTTTTATATTTTTAAAGAAGACAATCAGGCATTTCAAACAACTTTGCCAAAAAATGGAAAATGGACAATAATGAATGGAAATGGAGGCGATGAATCTTTTTACTATACAATCAGCATTTTGAAAAAGGGGCGACGGAGACTTACCCAAAAAAATATTCACAATTTACTATTTGATATAATATTGCATTAATTTTAATTATTTAATTTTCCATATATATTTCTATTGATTAAAATTGGTATTCCTTTTGATTAAATAAAAATTTACTCGAAAAAAATATAAATATCACGTGTTTAAAATAGGCCAAATTCAATTTTAAAATCTTAAATAAATGTAATTAATTTTTAAGATTCCAATGCAATTAAACCGAAATTGTCAATATTTTTCATATTTTTAACCAAACTAAATTTCTTTAAAAAACCCTAACAAATATTCACCCACATTATTCTTGGTGCCCTCCTTTGGTGATGTTTTGGTTTTTCGGCCAATTTCTCCTCGGGTAAAATATAATGTCGTTAATGGCTGTGAAAATGTCGATGTCGAATGTCGATGTGCTGAAATGCTGAAGAGAATGATTAGAAGGGAAATTCTATGGCTAATGCTGGGGGGCAAAAACGAAGAATGAAGGAAAATGAAATGATGAGAAAGAGGCAACTTCACTTTTATTTCTATGCTATGAATAAACTACATGAACATTGAATAGAGATAATAAATATGTAGGAGGAAAAGAAAATGTTCTCTAGCATCCATTTTATTTTCTATAAAAGAAAATTAGAATGGTCGCAGTCCCTGGATGGCGTGGCTCAACTGGGAAAGCATTAGAAATGAACCGCCCCAACAGAGCTGGAGGTCAATGGATCGACCCCCGCTCGAGCCATGCCAGATTTTTTCTATTTTTAATTCATAATTGTAATTATTATTATAAAATAAAATAGCTGCTTTTTTCCAATTTTTTAAATACCTTGCTAATTCATTATTTTTAGCAAATTTTCATTGAATTATTTATTTTTTATATTTTTTGCTCATTATTTAATAAAATTTATATTAACCTTTTCGAATAGTTTTTAAAAATATTTTTCGCATTTTAATTATCTTCAAGAGGAGCCATTTGCGAACAAACTTGGCGTATTTCTTTATATCTATCATTTAATTAAATTTGCCTATAAATATTCATTATCAGCAAGCCCAATTCGCATTATTTTTATATCGATAAATAATAAATTGTTACCAAAAGATAAATTTTTAAAAATGCATTCTATCTGTCGGCATTTTTCACCCAATATTCTTTCAATTTTTTTCATAATTCTTTTCATTTCCTTCTTGCCATCCGAATGTTCCTTGCCAAAGAACTGGCTCAAAATTTTTGTTTATTCTCCGGGCATCAGTTAAACTCAGACATGAGTTTCGGGCCGACTTTTTACCGGCCCGGCCCGGCCCTTACAGTAATAGGGCCCATTTTTTCGGTCCGGCCCGGGCTTTAGTTAAAGTATTTTTTCCAGAAAATTTCAAAAAATTTTTAAAAATGAAAAATTTTGAAAAATTTCCAAGAAAAATTTTTTAAATAAATAAATTAGTTCCTATTATTTCCCTGCAAAAATATTAATTCATTTTTTAGTAATAATTATAATCAAATTTATTTATTTTTTCTCATCAATTATCATTTGCTCCGGGCCCATCGGGCCGACCGGGGAATCGGCCCGGCCCATACAGTAATCGGGCTTACTTTTGCCGGCCCGGCCCGGGCCCAACTCATCTCTGATTAAACTTGGAGTCACAAACATTTTTTGGGCAAAATTGCAGACACATTGAAAGAAGCGGGACATGAAAATTTGAGAAACAAAATTTCAATATTGTGGAAAAGATTTAGATATTTAGAATTGAAGACTGCACTCATCAGAAATTTGTGAAATAAATCCGCTTGCAGGGAACTAAAATGGGGCTATTTGGTTCGAATTAATAAGAGTGAAAAGGAGAAAGGACATTTGCGAAATAATCTGCAATCCGAAAATACATTTCACATAGAAAATTAAACCATATTTAAATGGGCAATTTTCTCCTTACCGGGATATTTTTTTTATAAAATTTTTCGCTGCACAGCAATTTTTGGTTAAGCTTTCTCGCTGAGAATAGCCATTTTTGACTAAAATCTTCGCTCTAAATTTTTTATTAAATTTTGAGCATTTTTAAAAAAAGCCGAATTACCGACGCATGAAAGATCTTGATTAGCTCTATTATTTTTTATAAAAATTGGTTTTAAACAGAGCTGTGCTTAGCTCCGACTTAAGCTCCAGCTCCGGCTCCGCTCCGGAGCCGGAGCTGGAGCCGGAGCTAAAAATTTGAAAGGTCGGAGCCCGGAGCTGGAGCCGGAGCTAAAAATTTTATGGGTCGGAGCCCGGAGCCGGAGTCGGAGCTAAAAATTTTGGGTGACTCCGGGCTCCGGTCGACTTCGGTTTTTTTGAGAAAAATTTTCTTTTTTAGATCATTTTTTATTAAATTTTCATTTTAATGAAGTGAAAATAAAATTAATTTATTTGTTAAGATTAAATTAATACTATTTTTCAAAATTTTTTTCCAAAAAATGAGTCGGAGCCAATTTTCCGGCTCCGGCTCCAGCTCCGGAGCTGGAGCCGGAGCTAAAGATTTTGAGAGTCGGAGCCCGGAGCCGGAGCCGGAGCTAAAAATTTGAAAGGGCGGAGCCCGGAGCTGGAGCCGGAGCCTAAAATTTTAAGAGCCGGAGCTCGGAGCCGGAGCTAAGAATTATGAAAAGCACAGCTCTGGTTTTAAACCTATAAAAGCACTGGACATAGTGAGATATTTACTGTGATGAAAATGTCCACAAACACAATTTTATTAAACCAACGGTTTTTTCATTGAATATTTAAAATTAGCTAATGTTTTTGATATCATTTTACGGCCAATTTTATGGCTAATTAAATGATTCTTATTGTAGTATAGCCAGAGATGAGTTGGGCCCGGGCCGGGCCGACAAAAGTAAGCCCGATTACTGTATGGGCCGGGCCGATTCCCCGGTCGGCCCGATGGGCCCGGAGCAAATGATAATTGATGAGAAAAAATAAATAAATTTGATTATAATTATTACTAAAAAATGAATTAATATTTTTGCAGGGAAATAATAGGAACTAATTTATTTATTTAAAAAATTTTTCTTGGAAATTTTTCAAAATTTTTCATTTTTAAAAATTTTTTTGAAATTTTCTGGAAAAAATACTTTAACTAAAGCCCGGGCCGGGCCGAAAAAATGGGCCCTATTACTGTAAGGGCCGGGCCGGGCCGGTAAAAAGTCGGCCCGAAACTCATGTCTGAGTACAGCCCGTCAAAAAAGGGAGTAGGAGAAAGGAAGCAATGAACATTCCCCATCAAGCCCCTAATAAGGGAAGAAATCCAGCATTATTAACCAAATCATTTTCATCATTTGCTGGCGACCGGGATAGCTGATTCGGTAGTGACTAGTGAGGCTGGAAAAGAATTCCTGTCGGGTAGGACGCTCCCCCGGTTCGACCCCGTCTTAAAATGACCTCGGTACATGCTGATGAGTGCTCCTTGGTGGTAGCACAAATGATTAGAAGCGGTGATCCTTGGGATTTTGACGGTTTTTTTAACCCCCTTTTCTGATTTTTATTTCCGCTTCTTCTGATTTTTAATTCCGCCTGGTAAGATTAATTCCGCCTATTCAGATTTTCTTATGTCTTGAAGGATGAATTTTAAAATTTTTACAATAGTTTAGGAAAATGAATATACAAAAAAAAATAACAATTTTAATAGTAGAGTAGCTAGTCTATTTTAAACAAGGATTTTCGTAAAATCTCTTCGTTTTTTTTTGCAAAAATGTCGATTTTCGGTTTTTCCTATTTTCGATTGTTTTGAGCAAAAATTCCCAATTTCTGTTTAAATTTAATCGATTTTTTGAAACCGAAACCTACCATAGTTACTCTATTTAATAGTTTAAAATTAATTTTTAACTAATATTGGTACTTTTGCAGTTTTAAATACTCATTTTTGGAAAGTGAAGGGGGTCCCCACTCTGGATCATTTAGCATTAGGGCTAGGGTCAGTCGGGGATAAGTTACTGATATCGATGGGTTAAAATTTAAAAATCATCTCATGTATACCCCAAACCCAAATTAAAAAGTACCCTGAAAGGCTAATAAATATTTTCCAACAATTTGGGCCATTCAAATAATAACAATAATTTGATCATCATTTGCAATTGGATATTCAATTTGTTTATTTTTCATTCACTTTTTTGGCCCACGGCTCAAACCCCACTCCATTTCCTTCCAATTAAATAATTCCCTGGATTTGTATTTAATTTGCCAAAAAACATTAAAATTTCCAAATTTCCAAAAAGAGTTGATAAAGCTAATATAATTATAATATTATTTTAATGTTCAGCAACAGAATGCTACCATTTTTCATAATTTTATTTTTACTTCCTCCTCTCATCCAATGCCTTCATATGGATTTAATTAATCCCTATGAGCCAAGGTCCTTCTTAAATCAACCTAAAAATGTCCCATTATAATATTTTTTATGTGAAGATCACGGATGATCATGTTGGACGGGAATATGTTTTTTGTGGCCGGCGCTGGCAAAAATGTCACGTTCTTGGTCTCCTCGGCCAATTCCTCAATTAGTTTCGGGGATACCAACATTTTGGAATTGCCAAATGCAGTAATTTTCAATATTCGAGTTTTCCGATTCGATCAAATTCTCAAATAGATAAATAATTTGCTACATTTGATATTATTTCATAGTTTTGATTAAGCAGATTAGAGAAAGAATTGCTGGATTTGATAGAAAATTGAAAAATAAATTGGCACAAAATATACTTAAATTGGACTTCTTTTGTTTTTTGGCCATAAATTTCCTGGCATTCGTCGGAAGAGCTTAATCATTATATAAAAAATAAGAAACTTTTAAATGATAGTTTGATAATGGCCAATATAAAAGTTCATCTACAGAAAAATTTTGGAAATTAAATAGAAACTTTAAAAATGATAGAGTGATAATGGCCAATATAAAAGTTCATCTGCTGCAGAAAAGTTTGATTAATAAATGGGAAAATAAAATTTTTAGACCGAGGTGAATGCCCTAAGGCAATTAGTGGCCAATGTTGATGGCCAATTGAGCGGAATTGGCGCACAAATGGCCCAAATGGATTCGGTTTGGAAGGAAAAACAGGCGGAAATTTTGGAAAAGGTGCGTCTTAATTTTAATCATGGAATTGAATTGAAATTAATTAAAAAATCCAACTCAATTCCTTCTTAACAAATTTTATTTTTATTAGCATCGCATTTTTGCCCAACAAATTGCCGTTCAACTCAACGATTCTCAGAATCGGGCACGAGCCACCAAAAGAATTCGACTGTTGATCATCAAATTGGGCAAACAAATTGAGCGTGTTTTCAAGATGATGGGCACTGATGAATGCCTGGGGGCACCTTGCAAAAATGGGGGTTAGCATTCGCATATTGGGGATGGGGATACTGTATGAAAGAAGGGGGATACTGTATGAAAGGATCGAATAAAAGTAAAATGAGATTGGTGCCTTTCTTTTAACCATAACACAACAAGGAAGCTACCAATCTCCTGATGAGATGATTTGCCATTCGAAAGCCCTTCCTATAAAAATTTCTAGTTTTTTTTAATAATTTAAACAATTAGCAAAATAATTAATAAAATAGCAGGGATTGATTGACAATTGAGTATGGTTCGATTTTGGCCAAATCGCTATAAAAACAATTAATTTAAGAAGGCAATATGCCATTCGAAAGCTAAAGTAGATTAATTAATCTTTTACTTTAAAATATTTTTAGAATAAACAAATTTTTTTCCTTATTTAGTCAGAAAATTCAGGTTTTTTTATATTCAATGACATTAAAATAAATGGTATAATGCCTTCCCGAATAGATTAACCGTATCAGCAGCTCGTTGAGATATAGCAAAAAGAAATATCCAATATTGAAATGGATTTACTGGATTAGATATTCATCAAAAAAGATGGAAATTCAATCCAACGAAATTGAATTTTTTCATATTTACCTCTCCTATGCAAATTTTGAAGGAACTTGCATCGATGGTTTCGGCAAATTCCAATGCCTTTGCCCCGCGCATTTCCAGGGCAAATTGTGCGATGAACGAGTGGATGAATGTGCCCTATATTCGGGAACCGCTGTTGGCTGTCAAAATAATGCGACTTGCCAGAATAATCCGGTTTTTACCGCTCCCAAAATTTTTAATTTCTCAATTTTTCATAAATTCCAGTCGAGTGCCGGCATTTCCTGCAATTGTACGGAAGGTTGGCGAGGTACTCGATGCGATCATAGGGAAAATGCCTGTGAGATTGGATCGGATATTTGCGGTGAACATGGCCATTGTCTTCCAAATAGCCAATCAACGGTAGGTTTAAGACTTACTTTATAATGGGCATCAATTCGTGAATGACGATGCTTGAATTGAATATACATAACTTTTTGGCCAATAGCTATGCGAGGCTGAAAATAATTTCGAAAGCCATATAAAAGAAATTATTTAATATTTGATTTAACTCAATTAAATTCAATCAAAACTAATTAAAAGTCTAAATTTTAGAATTAAGAAAAGAATTCGAGTTCATCAGAGAAAAAGCATTTTTTCCAAAAAATTTTAAAATTACAACAATTATAAAAATGTTATTTTATAGAAATAACTTAGACCTTTACATTGATATATTGCCTCTACAAATTGGCTTTTACCTCCTTTAGATATTGGCTTTAAAACCATGGCTAATTCCAATCATTCCCAATAGATTGGCTATCGTTGCCTTTGCGAGGCTGGCTTCAAATTGGCCGGCGATCCTGCCAATCCAATTTGTGTGGACATTGATGAATGTGCACAACAGAATCCATGCTATCCAGGGGCAGAGTGAGGAGCAATTTACCAAAATGAGAATAACATTTCATTTATTAGTTGTATAAATTTGCCCGGCTCATTCAAGTGCGGATCATGTCCAGCCGGATTAATTGGTTCGAATGAGGCCAAATTCGACTTTATTCCCCATATTTAAATTTTAAAGGCAACGGTGTTCAATGTTTGGATTTTGATGAATGTGCCAGCGAAATGACCAATGATTGCTCAAAACAGCCAATGGTAGAATGCAAAAACACACATGGTGGATACAAATGCGGTGAATGTCCGCCAGGTAATTTTTGGAACAACTTATCGTCAATTAAAATAAATAATCAAGGACTGAACCAATTTTAATGATTTTGTTATCAAATTAAAGAGCAGACTTTTGGCTATCAAACAATATTAAATTTTTTTTAAATCGGTTCCGAAAAATGATGAAGTTGTGTCCAAAAAACATTCAAAATGATATTTACTATGGATTTAACAAATTTTTCTTTGCTATTTTGGGCACAACTTCATCAATTTTGAACCAATTTAGATAAAATTAATATTATTTAATAGCCAAAATCTGCTCTTTAATTTGATAACAAAATCATCATAATTGATTTGGTCCTTGATGAGTTATTTATACGGCGTCAAATTGAGGCATTAGTTTTATATTCAATTATATACAAAATGGATGATTTGTTTTGAAGATTTTGAGGGCGATGGATTCAGCTGCCGAAAGCGGTCTCGATGCTCAGAGCCAATTTGCCATCCGGGTGCGCGATGCTTGGATGAACCCGAATTCCGTTGCGAATGTCCAGAGGGCACAATGGGAGATGGAATCGGGGCGGACGGATGCAAACCGACGAATGATTCAATTTGCTTGGATAAAGGCTTTGGAAATAATTGCTTGAATGGAGGCATTTGTCAGGTGAATTTGAATTTTGAGTTCATTTTAAATAGACACATGGATTTGTTGAGGTTTTTGGCCCATATCGCCTTTTCAAATTAGTCAAAGCCTTCGCTGAGTTATTGGCCGAAAACCAAATTGAATACCACAGCTATCTTATTTCTTCTATTATTAGCTCTAGAGCTACTAATTTTCCAAGCCCCAAAAATGCCAAAATTTGGGGTCTAAATTTGTTATCTGTTGACATTTTTGAACAAACCATAGCGTTTTTTATAGAGCCCGACACTAAGAAATGCAAAAAAAAATTTAAAAAGTTTATAAAAATTCACTAGGTCAAAGACACAGTACCTCAAAATCGGAGGGAGGGACTACTATTAGAGAGGCTCTAATAGAGGTCCATCCATCACATTCCCCCTCCTTCAGGCACTTGCCCCGCATGAATTTCGCTGTAATTGCCCAGAAGGCTATCAGGGTGTACGGTGCGAGCATCCGAGCCCGTGTTTGTCCCGCCAATTTTGTAACGGCCATGGCCAATGCCGAATAAATCCACTCGGCTGCGACTGTTTTCGGGGATTCTATGGGCCAAGATGTCAATTCCAGGAAGATGGTTTGGAATTTGGAATATTTTTATTTTGGGTTTTATTATTTAAATAGGATGCGGTTTTCACACCTCAAATGAGACAGGCGAATTGATCTATGAGAGGACCACGCCCAGCCCATTATTCAATAGATGGACTTGTACTTGGCATATTCAATTGTTCGATACCAGAAAGGTACATTCGGGAATATTTTTATTCGCTATATATTGGAATTAATAATATAAAGAATTAAATTTTTGAGAAACAGGCGGAATTAAATGTTTGGGGCAAATTAAATGTTTGGGGCAAATTAAATGTTTGGGGCAAATTAAATGTTTGGGGCAAATTAAATGTTTGGGGCAAATTAAATGTTTGGGGCAAATTAAATGTTTGGGGCAAATTAAATGTTTGGTGCAAATTAAATGTTTGGGGCAAATTAAATGTTTGGGGCAAATTAAATGTTTGGGGCAAATTAAATGTTTGGGGCAAATTAAATGTTTGGGGCAAATTAAATGTTTGGGGCAAATTAAATGTTTGGGGCAAATTAAATGTTTGGTGCAAATTAAATGTTTGGGGCAAATTAAATGTTTGGTGCAAATTAAATGTTTGGGGCAAATTAAATGTTTGGGGCAAATTAAATGTTTGGGGCAAATTAAATGTTTGGGGCAAATTAAATGTTTGGGGCAAATTAAATGTTTGGTGCAAATTAAATGTTTGGGGCAAATTAAATGTTTGGGGCAAATTAAATGTTTGGGGCAAATTAAATGTTTGGGGCAAATTAAATGTTTGGTGCAAATTAAATGTTTGGGGCAAATTAAATGTTTGGTGCAAATTAAATGTTTGGGGCAAATTAAATGTTTGGGGCAAATTAAATGTTTGGGGCAAATTAAATGTTTGGGGCAAATTAAATGTTTGGTGCAAATTAAATGTTTGGGGCAAATTAAATGTTTGGGGCAAATTAAATGTTTGGGGCAAATTAAATGTTTGGGGCAAATTAAATGTTTGGGGCAAATTAAATGTTTGGGGCAAATTAAATGTTTGGGGCAAATTAAATGTTTGGGGCAAATTAAATGTTTGGAGCAAATTAAATGTTTGGGGCAAATAGGCGGAATTAAAACAAAACAGGCAGAATTAAGAAAGACGGAATTAAAACACGCGGATTAATTTTACAATTCACAAAAAAATTAGCAAATAATATTAATGCCAATTGTCCCATCTTTTTCAGGTAATTTCCATTCAATTCCTGAATTTAACTGCGCCTCGACTTTATGAAATCACATCCAAGGTTAATCCCAAATCCCATGTCTATTTTATTAATTTTTTCCCTTTCCCAAAAAGAGTTGCACCAATTCTTTTGTGACATTGACTGTTTTTGATGGAGTCAATCCAGGCCAAAGTCCGCCATTGGCCACAAAAATTGCCGATTTTTGTCATGGAGAGGATTTGGCTGTCATTTTTTAATTTTTTTTTGAATTTTTCTATTTCCATTGCAGACCCCTTTCTTCAAGCAAATTTTGTACACTTCAAGCAATAAGGCCACAATCCAATTGAGCAGTCGACTTCAAGGCCGAAGCACATTTTTGCATTTTAATTGGACAGCGGCTGAACCTCGTAAGAAAAAAAAGAATGGGGAAAATGGAAACGGTCATTTCGGTACCTTACCTTGGTCATTTTTTGATCCCAACAGGGAAGCAACCAATTAGGATGGCGATATGCAATCCGAAGCTTAAAATCCATTGAAAATAAATAACGAAAAAGTGGTTTATCCTACAAAAATATGAGTATCTTGCATTCAAAGGCATGTAATTTCGGAATGAAAATTACAATTCCGGAATGAATTTAGAAATTACAATTACAATTTCTAAAAGAATTTAGAAATTAGAATTGCATTCCGGACTGAAAATTACAACTACAATTGTTTTCTTAAAAAACTTACAATCAAAACTTATAATTAGAAATCAGCAGTAGTCATGTTTCCACCACAGAAGTCCGACACTAATAGAAAACATCCCATCCCCAATTGTCAAACTAACACCATCTCATTATTGAATTATATGTCCCATTTATTGCCAAAGGTTGTGGCGGTCGATTGTCGAATCCGAATGGAGGCCGAATTGACTTTTTCAGCCCAGAACCAAATGAAACCTGCATTTGGTGCCATATTTCTACCACCATTTCATTCACCCCAATCTTTTTAGGTACGTGAATTTGCCACCCCAATTCCACGTGGAGTTGGCCGTTCAAACTCTTCGACTCCCTTCTGACAAGGCCTTCAATTGTTCCGTCAATTCACTTGAGGCATAATTCATTCATTAATTTCCTTTATTTGCCCTATATTTTCACAGCTTTTCGACAGTCCGTTGCCAGCGAATCGCACTAAATCCCTCGAACTTTGTTCTACATTGACACCGGCCGAATCGCCCACAATTATGCGCACCTCTGGCCCATTGGCCGCCATCTATTTTCGATTTGATCGTTCACTCCTCCCTGACGAATGTTCGTTTATTATTTATTTTGATTTCTTCCAAATTCCATATTAGCAAATTTTCCTCACTTAAATTTCCAAATTAGACAAATCCTACAATTTAAGGATTTATAACAATTGAATTAATCTCATTTTGGAGAAGATTTTTGATCAATCTCAATTATCCATTTTGATTGATATCAAACTATTAATCAGACTTAACTGGACACAAAAGTTATTTCCAAAAAAATAAACATCCAAATTTTTGCCGTTTTGTCGGATTTTTGGCCATTTCCATCAAATCCATCAATTCCTACTCTAATCTATACTAAATTCAATCAGATTTAAAATATAATTAAATTTATTATGGCCAGAAATTTACGGCAAAAGCTATCCGAATTTTGACCTATTTTTCCGTTTTGGCCATAATTTTTTTTTCAAAAAATTCACTAATTCATTCTCTGATCCATTTGATTCAATCTTCATTTCATCTCAATTAGAACTATAAAATGACATCAAATTTACCTAAACATTTATTGTTAATATCAATTAAATTTGACTAATAAATAAAGCTCAAAATTCATTCCATTCACTAATGCAAATCAATTTTTCACAAAGGTCAATCCAATTCCTGTCCTCCAGTCGGCTTTTCCCTCAAATATTCCCCAATTGAATGTTCGTTTTGGCCAATCCATTTTCCCTTTCAATTTTTCTATTCACAGTGCCATCCGGATGCGGCGGTGAAATTAGTCTGGATTCGACCAAAGGGAATGGGGAATTGGAAGGCCGCATTGAATCGCCCAATTTCCCGCATAATTATTTCCCAAATTTGGATTGCCTTTGGATTCTCCGAATTGGGAATGGGTCAAATGAAGAGGAAGCGACCAATGGGACAATGGTGTCAAATATTCCATCGGAAGAAGATCCATATTCAGCGGATCAAAAAGTTCAAATCCTCTTTGATCAATTCGACATTCCGGCCACCGTCACACAGGTAGGGAAAATGGAGGCCTTGGATACAACTTGAGAAGATGCGAAAAAGTTTTCGGACAATTTTTAAGCAAATATGCATTGATAAATTTTTTAAAAAATTTCCCAAAATCAATTTTGATTAATTTTTTTTCAAAAATGTCAAATTAAATTTTCCTCACAATTTTTTTTTAAAAAAGTGGTAAAAATTTTTCATCTTTTTTTTCAAAAATATATGAAACACAGTAAAAATTTTAAAAAATATTCAAAATATTGCCGAAATATTGATATCAATATTGACGGCCAAAAATGGCAAAATAATGATTAATATTGACAAAAAACATGTTTTACACTGGTTTCTAGCTATTTTAAATGCAAACAAAATATTGATTTCAATAAAAATCACATTGGAACAAAAACATTTTACATTTCCTCAAGCAATACTCAATTAAGCAATTCCAATTTCCATTCCATCCATTCCCAATACAGTATGCCAATCCCCTCCTTCGGCATGTCACGATCAGTTCATGCGGTGGCGATTTTGTTCAAATCACGGAATTGGATCAAACATTTTGCAATTTACAAAAGCCGCCGAATTTGCCCATTTCTGCGCCACAAATTTCACTAAAATTCCACAGCGACGCCACAATCAGCGGGAAAGGATTTTCGCTTAAATACAAATCAAGTTAGTACAAAAATTGATCATTTTCCAAATTTATTTCCTATTTAGTTTGCCAAAAGGACTTTTCGGAGCCAAATGGCACAATTAGTCCACCGAATTTCCCGCTGCCCTCCACGCGTCCATTCAAATGTGCCTATCGCATTTTGGCAAAGCCAAGTCAGGCAATCCGCCTTCGATTCGATAAAATTGGCTTGCAAACCAATTTTACCACATGTTTTTATCATAAAGAGAGGCATGCCCAAATGCAAGACTACATTGAGGTTGGCGGACATTTTCAAATTTGTTGAAGAAAGAACAAAATATAATCGTTTAAGTGTAGGTTTGTCCCACACATTCACAAACCAAATATACCCAAAATTGGATAGAGCTGGTCAAGACGCATTGAATGGTATATAATTTGTTATGGTTTAGTCAACAATTAAAGGGTATTAAACGGTTTAAGCCCATTTTGGTTTGGTCAACAATTAAAGGGTATTAAACGGTTTAAGCCCATTTTGGTTTGGTCAACAATTAAAGGGTATTAAACGGTTTAAACCCATTTTGGTTTGGTCAACAATTAAAGGGTATTAAACGGTTTAAGCCCATTTTGCTTTGGTCAACAATTAAAGGGTATTAAACGGTTTAAGCCCATTTTGGTTTGGTCAACAATTAAAGGGTATTAAACGGTTTAAACCCATTTTGGTTTGATCAACAATTAAAGGGTATTAAACGGTTTAAGCCCATTTTGCTTTGGTCAACAATTAAAGGGTATTAAACGGTTTAAGCCCATTTTGGTTTGGTCAACAATTAAAGGGTATTAAACGGTTTAAACCCATTTTGGTTTGGTCAACAATTAAAGGGTATTAAACGGTTTAAACCCATTTTGGTTTGGTCAACAATTAAAGGGTAATAAACGGTCTAAACCCATTTTTGGTTTGGTCAACAACTAAAAGGTATTAAACGGTTTAAACCCATTTTGGTTTGGTCAACAATTAAAGGGTATTAAACGGTTTAAACCCATTTTGGTTTGGTCAACAATTAAAGGGAATTAAACGGTTTAAACTCATTTTGGTTTGGTCAACAATTAAAGGGTATTAAACGGTTTAAGCCCATTTTGCTTTGGTCAACAATTAAAGGGTATTAAACGGTTTAAGCCCATTTTGCTTTGGTCAACAATTAAATGGTATTAAACGGTTTAAACCCATTTTGGTTTGGTCAACAATTAAAGGGTAATAAACGGTTTAAACCCATTTTTGGTTTGGTCAACAATTAAAGGGTATTAAACGGTTTAAACCCATTTTGGTTTGGTCAACAACTAAAAGGTATTAAACGGTTTAAACCCATTTTGGTTTGGTCAACAATTAAAGGGTATTAAACGGTTTAAACCCATTTTGGTTTAATGGTTTAAAACTAATACAAAATTGGTTAAACCCAAGCAAAAACTATGCAATTTGACGAGATCTATTCATGGAAGGCATTTTCAATAATTTTTTAATTTTTTTTCGGCAAAATCCAATTTACAAAACTCATTTTTTCCATTTATAGTTTTCTGGAGGTCATCCATCCAATGAAGTGGCCAATAAACGCTATGTTTGTCCTCGATTCCCATTTGTGGCGCCCGGAGGCGAAATGGTGATAAGTGGCATCCGGCCATTTTCCATCACATATAGTCAGTGAATACAAAGCCTAGGCCATTCTTTATGACACTGCTCAACAATGGAATAACCAATTCGGAAAAGCATTATGCCATTGAAAGCCATAAATGCTCTTTAAAAACTACCTTTTAAACCCATTGAAATTTTAATAATTTGAAAAATAAGTTAATTTGCCTAAATCCTCAAAAAATTTGGGTTTTTTATACTCAAGTTTATATAATTTTTTAAAGTACGGATTTTTTAATTTTTAATAAGGTCCACTTTTTAGATGGAACTTTGGGCTATAAAATGGGTATATTGTTTTTTGGAATTGGTTTATTCTTTGTTGATATACGGCCAAAAGAAAGAACCAATTAACGAAATAACTTTATTTTATAATGTTTTATACTTATTATTTATGGCCAGAGATTTGCAAAAATTTATTCTGAATTTTGATCGTTCATTTATGATTGTAAAAACGATGAAACCATTTATCTACAGGTTCCAGTGGCACCCAAACAAACAAAGGTTTCCTCTTCTCCTATGAATTGTTGGACATTGGTTGTGGAGGCGTATTCAACATTGGGGAGGAGGAGATGGCAGCCGGTGGCACACAAATTCGCCAATTCACCAGTCCCAATTATCCGGATTCATACATGTCTTTGATGTATTGTGTCTATTTCCTCCGAGTACCAACGGTCAGTGGGGAGTTGGCCAATTTTATGGCCCAAAATTTGCCGTTTTTAATTTTAAAATTTGATTTTTTATGGCCATAAATTTTCGCATTTTTTTAAAAATTTGGATAATTTTATGGCCTCAAATTTTGCCGTTTTAATTTTTAAAATTTGAGTAAAAAATATGGTCATAAATTTTCCTATTTTAATTTTTAAAATTTGGAAAATTTTATGGCCATAAAAATTCTCATTTTTTAATTGTAAAAGTTTGACCAATTTTATGGCCATAAAAATTCTCATTTTTTAATTGTAAAAGTTTGACCAATTTTATGGCCATAAAAATTCTCATTTTTTAATTGTAAAAGTTTGACCAATTTTATGGCCATAAAAATTCTCATTTTTTAATTGTAAAAGTTTGACCAATTTTATGGCCATAAAAATTCTCATTTTTTAATTGTAAAAGTTTGACCAATTTTATGGCCATAAAAATTCTCATTTTTTAATTGTAAAAGTTTGACCAATTTTATGGCCATAAATTTTCCTATTTTTACTTTAAAAATTTGACCAATTTTATGGCCACAAAAATTTCGATTTTAATTTTAAAAATTTGGCCAATTTTATGGTCATAAAATTTTTCTTTTTTTATTTTTAAAAATTTGGCCAAATTAAAAAGAAAAAATGATCCAATATTTTGAAGGGAAAAGCTGTGTTGCTGAATTTTGATGTTTTCGACGTGGAAAATGTAGCACATAGGGAAGAGTGCGAATTCGACAATGTTCGCATCTATGACACTTATGTGGATGAGGATGACCATGGGAAATTGCTTGGGAAGTAAGTGGTCAATTTACTTAATAGGAATTAGGAAATGATTGATGTGATGAGTACTGTACTGAATGAGAACCTCCTCAAGTTTTTGGGCCCATAATTCAACGATGCTTAGGTCAATTTAGGAAGACTTTATACTATTCGGCATGGCTAAGTTCCCTCTATAAAAAGGCTTTATGCACAATTTTATTATAAATTCAACTTAAATTCAAAGTCTAAAATATTTAATGAGAATTAGTATTGTTTACTGCTTGAGAACCTGCTCATCAGATTTTTGCTATATATTTCGACGAGTATACAGGCAATTATATATTTTGAAAGGCCTGAATTTCCACTATAAAATGGCTTTATTTAATTATAATTTAAATTAAACTTATTAGTAATTAGCATTAGGAAAAGAATTCGTTTCAGGGAAAAGTATCTATTCTAAAATATTTAAATAATTCAAAAAAATTAATTTATTATTTTGTAGAGGAAACTTAGCCCTTTCAAATGGCATATCGCCTTCCCAGATTTGCCTTAATATTCTTTTATCAAATTTTTACATCATTGAAGATTCTGCGGTAAATCATTGCCTCCACCAATTTTGTTCGAATCTGGCCAAATGGCCGTCGTTTTCGTCAGCGATCGATCTGTCAGTGGCGCCGGATTCTCGGCCAAATTTCAGCCAGTCGATTTGACCTCACATTGCGATCGAACTTTTACGGCGCCGGCTGGCGAATTTGAATTCGATTCAGCCCAATTTGGGCAGTCTGACCATTGCGATTATCGAATTTGGGTTGGCAATATAATTGGATATTATTTTTTTTACTAGAATCCAAACTTTAAACCCAATTAATAGATTTTACAAGACGCATTATTGATTGAGTTTAACCAATTCTATATTCTAACTTAGTTTGGAGCCATTAAACCAAAATGGGTTTAAACCGTTTAATTCCCTTTAATTGTTGACCAAACCAAAATGGGTTTAAACCGTTTAATACCCTTTAATTGTTGACCAAACCAAAATGGGTTTAAACAGTTTAATACCCTTTAATTGTTGACCAAACCAAAATGGGTTTAAACCGTTTAATACCCTTTAATTGTTGACCAAACCAAAATGGGTTTAAACCGTTTAATATCCTTTAATTGTTGACCAAACCAAAATGGGTTTAAACCGTTTAATACCCTTTAATTGTTGACCAAACCAAAATGGGTTTAAACCGTTTAATACCCTTTAATTGTTGACCAAACCAAAATGGGTTTAAACAGTTTAATACCCTTTAATTGTTGACAAAACCAAAATGGGTTTAAACCGTTTAATACCCTTTAATTGTTGACCAAACCAAAATGGGTTTAAACCGTTTAATACCATTTAATTGTTGACCAAATCAAAATGGGTTTAAACCGTTTAATACCCTTTAATTGTTGACCAAACCAAAATGGGTTTAAACCGTTTAATACCCTTTAATTGTTGACCAAACCAAAATAGTTTAAACCGTTTAATACCCTTTAATTGTTGACCAAACCAAAATGGGTTTAAACCGTTTAATACCCTTTAATTGTTGACCAAACCAAAATGGGTTTAAACCGTTTAATACCCTTTAATTGTTGACCGAACCAAAATGGGTTTAAACCGTTTAATACCATTTAATTGTTGACAAAACCAAAATGGGTTTAAACCGCTTAATACCCTTTAATTGTTGACCAAACCAAAATGGGTTTAAACCGTTTAATACCCTTTAATTGTTGACCAAACCAAAATGGGTTTAAACCGTTTAATACCCTTTAATTGTTGACCAAACCATAACAAATTATATACCATTCAATGCGTCTTGACCAGCTCTCAATTTTGGGTATATTTAGTTTGAATGTAGGATAAAGCCTCATTTAAACCATTATAATTATTTTGGTGTTATGTATTTTTTTTAACAAATTAAATATTTCCCTAAAAATTCTTAATCGTTTTCCCTTTCAAAAGATTCCCACAAATCGTCGAATTCTCCTCTCCATTTCGAATATTTCGGCACCTTGCGAGGGTGGCACTACTTTGCTCATCCGAAATGGACCTTCTGACCAATCGCCCGGCTTCCCTGGTCTCTTTCGGGATTCCGAAATTTGTGGTACGATCTTTAATTTTATATTTTAAGGCCTCTTTCTCTTCAGATGAACATCCAATTTCGAGGCTCATTTCCCAGGGCAATCGTCTGTTCCTCCGTTTCCAGGCTGGTCAAACCCGTTCCGCCCATTTCTCCATTAAATATGAGCAATTCGAAACAGGTAATGCCTATTTATGCTATTTTTGGCTCATTTTTAAATAATTAATTTTAATAAATTTAAAAAGGGTATTTTTGCAATAAATTTATAGTACAGAATATTTTTATATTACCATATATTTTGCGGCCATATATGTTGGCTATTATGAAGTGTTAGAGTTAGAGCTAAATAGAATTAGATTAAAATTCTGGATTAGAGTAGAAGGATGGGAATTATTTATAAAGCAATTTGATTTGACCATGTTTTATGGTCACAAATATATAATTTATTTATAATATTAATTATTAGGTTAGTGTTAAAAGACAAAATAAAAGGGATACTTTTTTTGATTCTACTCCCCAAAAATTTTAATTCAGCATGTTTTGAATCTAATTACGCATGTTTAATTTCACTTCTTTTCCGGAAAGATCTGTCAATTTTCAAAGTAGAAATAAAAATTTTAGAAAAATGAATTCTATTTGATAGAAAATTTACCATATCTAATTTGAAATTAAGCCAATGTTAAATAAATCGCATTCCAATTCCAACCATTTTAATTCCCACCATTGTTAAAAAGGTTGTGGCGGCCATGTCACCGGCTTCAGTGGTGCCCTCTCCTCGCCCCAATTCCCGCACAAGGATTCCCAATCGCTTCGATGCGAATGGCTGGTGGCTGTGGCTCCCGGCAATCAAATTCGCCTTCAAATTATGCAAATGGATGAGCTGGATTCGGAGGATATCCAGGGAAAATGTTCCCCATTTGGAAGGAATTTGTTGGAAATTGCCGAAGGTGGCACCGATTGGAGTGAATTACTCCAACGCTTTTGTCGACGTGAACTCAATCCGCTGCCAATTCAATCCGGCAAGGGCAATTCCCTGTTGGTTCGATTCAGCCAACATGGTGGCTCCCATCATCCAGCCATTTTCGGCTTTTTGGCCCAATTCAGCACAGTTTGCCAGGATATTGTGTTGGAAGGGCAACAGGGCACATTGCAAAGTCCGGGCTATCCGCAAAGAGTACTACAGCCAAGAAGTGAGTTTTGTTTATTCTTTCATTATCTGGCCGATTCTTTTGGCCATAACTCAACAAGGAAACGATCAATGTCGAAAGGGAATATCTCATATGAAAGCCATAAAAGTCCTCTAAAAAGTGGCCTTTTTAAATTTCATAGAATATCTCATTAATGAAATTTACGTGTCTTTGAGTGTAATAAACCCGAATTTTTTAAGCTTTAAGTACCCAGTTCTTTTGCCCATAATTCAACAAGCAGGCAACCAATTCAAGAAAACAATATGCCATTAGAAAGCTTTAATCTTTAATCGACTTTAAAAATGACTCATCTAAAAAATGGCTTAATTAATTTTTTTGAAAAACTTAAAAAGTTTACTATTCTTCATGTCAGAAAATTCACTTTTATTCATTCAAGGATAATATAAGTTTTTGCCGGATTTTGTAAAATTTAAAAAAGCGAATTTTTAGAGGACTTTGGACTTTCAAAAAGTATATTGTCTTCTCAAATTAATTATTGTTTCGATGAGCTATTTAACCAAAAGAATTTCCAAGGTATCGAAATAGCGGTATTGAAATATCCCCCGACCGTAGGCAAATTAAATGAGTCGAAAATTGGAATTTATATCTTAATCGCCTTCGACAGATTGCCAATGGACTATACGGACATCAGCGGGCAGCCGAATTCATCTCCAATTCCATTTGTTCCGTATCACGGATTCCACTTCTTATATGAATGATTTTAATAAATTTGTGGTAAATGTTCAAATGAATTGTCGTCGGAATTATCTCGAAGTTTGTTTTAACACTTCCATTGGATATGTTCCATTTTTTTGGCTATTTATAATAAATTCATCATGGACTGAAGCTACGTCTCAAATGGATCCGATGCGTCGGATTCAAAAGGAGTAGGATTTTTGAGTATGATCAAAAAATTTTTCTGCTCGACCAAAAATAATAATTTTTATACCAAAAGATAGAGGGCACTTTTCTGCATCGGATAGGCTAATTTTTAAAATTTTTAATTCTATTAAAATTTTATAAGGCCGCTCCTACGCCGACTACAATCAACGGAGTTTAGCGTCGGAGTCAGCGTCGGAATCAGCCTTAAAAATTTTTTCTACTCGTCAGAAAATTTTAAAAATTAGCCTATTCGATGCAGAAAAGTGTCCTCTATATTTTGGTATAAAAATTATTATTTTTGATTAAAGAAAAAATTTTTGAATCGTACTCAAAAATCCTACCTCTGTTGACTACAAGTTATAACGCATCGGATCCATTTATGTAAATGGCTTGAGTGAATTATTTTTAATGTTTTCGTATCAAATTAAAGAGCAGATTGTTGGCTATCAAATTATATTAGTTTTATTTAATTTAATTTGGTTCAGAAATGATGAAATTATATTTAAAAAATCATTAAAAATTTGGTTGATCAATAATAAAGGGTTATATTAAAGGTTACTATTTTTTGTAGACAAAACAGCTTTTGACTTCTAATAAATCAGAAACCGGTTTTAGACCCTACAAACCTTATACCAATTTGTAGATCTCTTCAAAACGCATCGAATGGTATATAAAATGTCTAGTTTTGGCCCAAAATCAAAGAGTTTAAAACCAAAAATCGGAATATGGCTTAAGCGGTTTAACACCCTTAATTTTTGGCCAAAACCTAACTTATATAAACCATTCGATGCGTCTTGATGAGATCTACAAATTGGTATAAGATTTGTAGGGTCTAAAACCGGTTTCTGATTTAATAGAAGGCCAAAAACTGTTTTGTCTGTAAAAAATGTTTTCCCATATTAAATGAATTTGGGCAGAATTTTATCCATTTTCTTTTGTATCAAATTAAATAAATTTGAACAGTTATCAATTTTCTCTTTAATTTGATAAAAATTATCAAAATTAGTTCATTCCCGGATGATTTATTATGAATGACAAAAAGTTTGGTCCTCACATTTAATTCGGATCATTAAAGATTGATTCAACAAAAATTGCTCGCTTTGTTGGCACTCGCGGCGGAATGGCATTTTCCTTGAATGAAACAAACAAAAGTGGCAAATTTGCAAACGCTTGGCCTTCCAAATATTGCCTTGGGGCCTATGAACCAATGGAATTAATTTCAAAAGGGAATCAATTGGATGTGGGCTTTCAATCGAGGAATGAACCCGAAAATCATTTTTGGCTCAGTTGGCGCACAATTGGTAAAGCCTTTTGAAAAGTATTTGCCAAAAAACATTGAAAATGCCGAAAAAAGTATATTACCAAAATAATTATAATGATTTAAAGAGGATTTACCCTACATTCACAAACCAAAAAACCCAAAGTGAGCTGGTCAAGACGCATTGACTGGTATATAATTTGTTATGGTTTGGTAAACAATTAAAGGGTATTAAACGGTTTAAACCCATTTTGGTTTGGTCAACAATTAAAGGGTATTAAACGGTTTAAACCCATTTTGGTTTGGTCAACAATTAAAGGGTATTAAACGGTTTAAACCCATTTTGGTTTGGTCAACAATTAAAGGGTATTAAACGGTTTAAACCCATTTTGGTTTGGTCAACAATTAAAGGGTATTAAACGGTTTAAACCCATTTTGGTTTGGTCAACAATTAAAGGGTATTAAACGGTTTAAACCCATTTTGGTTTAATGGTTCAAAACTAGGTTAACATTTATTAAGTGTAAGCAAAATATAATCGAATGATGCATCTTGATGAGATCTATCGATTGGGTATAAGGTTGAAATTTACTTTTTAGCAATTTCTTTTTCAGCAAATTAATTAAATAAATATTTTCATATCCCGTTTCTTCATAAATACCATAAAATATTTTAGGATGCGGTGGCTTAATCACCCAAAATAATTCCATCTTGATGGCCAATGCTTCGGATGGCGCTGATTTTGTGGCCACCGAACAGTTCCGAAAATGCGTTTGGCAAATTCGTGCCCCAATCGGTTATAAAATTGAAATTCGTGTGGAGAGAATGGAAACGGAAATTGTTCCTGATGGCAAAAAATGTTTTGAACTGAAAGCAGGCGACATGACCAGCGGGGAAAAGGCCAAAATGCGAGATGGGGTTCAGGTAAGGGAGTGGAAAATGAAAATGAAACTTTTATTTGTAATTTATTTCTGAAAGTTTTTAATTATGTTTTCCGGAAAGATTTAATTCTGATTTCTTTCCGGAAAGATTTATTTCTGATTTCTTTCCGGAAAGTTTTAGATTGAAAATTTTGGCAAAATATTACAACATACAACCCCAGCAGATGGTTAATTATTATTTAGCATTTTGGGTTCTGTGTATCATTCCCTAATGAATAGAATGCATTTTCTCTGAATCTTATTCATCCCATTCCCATCCCACATACAGTTTTATGCCGGTGAATTCCCCTTTGCCCGACTGAACAGCGGTGCCGAATTACCGTTGAAGGCACTTTGTGGCCGTGTCCGCAACGAAACACTGACATGGGCTGGCCCAAATTTGGCCATCGTTTTTGCCTATCATGCCGACACTTCCCAGGCATTGGCCGACACCGTTGTGGGCGCAATGTTCGGCACATTCGACGAGGTGGACGATCATTTGGTGTTTCGAGCACGTGTAACATTCAAAGCAATGGAAAAAGCTGCGACGGCAGAAGGGCCTTCGGGCAGTGGCCAGCAAAATGGAGGCATTGTGCTTGGTTAGAAATATGATATTCTATTCTATTCTATTTATATTCTGTTCTATTCTATTTATATCCTATTCTATTCTATTTATATTCTATTCTATTCTATTCTATTTATATTCTATTCTATTTATGTTCTATTCAATTCTATTTATATTCTAGTATCCTATTCTATTCTATTCTATTCCATTCTATTCTATTCTATTTATATTCTATTCTATTCTATTCTATTCTATTTATATTCTATTCTATTTATATTCTATTCTATTTTCTATTCAATTCTATTTATATTCTATTCTATTCTATTCTATTTATATTCTATTCTATTTATATTCTATTCTATTCTATTCTATTTATATCCTATTCTATTCTATTCTATTCTATTCTATTCTATTCTATTCTATTTATATTCTATTCTATACTATTCTATTTATATTCTATTCTATTCTATTCTATTTATATTCTATTCTATTCTATTTATATTCTATTCTATTATATTCTATTCTATTCTATTCTATTCTATTCTGTTTATATTCTATTCTATTTTATTTATATTCTATTCTATTTATATTCTATTCTATTTATATTCTATTCTATTCTATTTTATTTATATTCTATTCTATTTATGTTCTATTCAATTCTATTTTATTTATATTCTATTCTATTCTATTTATATCCTATTCTATTCTATTTATATTCTGTTCTATTCTATTTATATCCTATTCTATTCTATTCTATTTATATTCTAATCTATTTATATTCTATTCTATTTATATTCTATTCTATTCTATTTATATTCTATTCTATTTTATTTATATTCTATTTTATTTATATTCTATTCTATTTATTTTCTGTTCTATTCTATTCTATTCTATTTATATTCTATTCTATACTATTCTAATTATATTGTATTCTATTCTATTCTATTCTATTCTATTTATATTCTATTCTATTTATATTCTATTCTATTCTATTTATATTCTGTTCTATTCTATTTATATCCTATTCTATTCTATTCTATTTATATTCTAATCTATTTATATTCTATTCTATTTATATTCTATTCTATTCTATTTATATTCTATTCTATTTTATTTATATTCTATTTTATTTATATTCTATTCTATTTATTTTCTGTTCTATTCTATTCTATTCTATTTATATTCTATTCTATACTATTCTAATTATATTGTATTCTATTCTATTCTATTCTATTCTATTTATATTCTATACTGTTTATATTCTATTCTATTCTATTCTATTCTATTCTATTCTATTTATATCCTATTTATATCCTATTCTATTTTATTTATATTCTGTTCTATTCTATTTATATCCTATTCTATTCTATTTATATTCTATTCTATTCTATTTATATTCTATTCTATTTCTATTCTAGTATTCTATTCTATTTATATTCTATTCTATTTCTATTATATTCTATTCTATTCTATTCTATTCTATTTATATTCTATTCTATTTATATTCTATTTATATTCTATTCTATTTATATTCTATTCTATTCTATTCTATTTATATTCTATTCTATTTATATTCTATTTATATTCTATTCTATTTTATTTATATTCTATTCTATTTAATATGATATTCTATTCTATTCTATTTATATCCTATTCTATTCTATTTATATTCTATTCTATTTATATTCTATTCTATTATGTTCTATTCAATTCTATTTATATTCTAGTATCCTATTCTATTCTATTCTATTCTATTCTATTCTATTCTATTCTATTCTATTTATATTCTATTCTATTCTATTTATATCCTATTCTATTCTATTTATATTCTATTCTATTCTATTCTCTTTATATCCTATTCTATTCTATTCTATTCTATTTATATTCTATTCTATACTATTCTATTTATATTCTATTCTATTCTATTCTATTCTATTCTATTCTATTTATATTCTATTCTATACTATTCTATTTATATTCTATTCTATTCTATTCTATTTATATTCTATTCTATTCTATTTATATTCTATTCTATTATATTCTATTCTATTCTATTCTATTCTGTTTATATTCTATTCTATTTTATTTATATTCTATTCTATTTATATTCTATTTCTATTATATTCTATTCTATTCTGTTTATATTCTATTCTATTCTATTTATATCCTATTCTATTCTATTTATATTCTGTTCTATTCTATTTATATCCTATTCTATTCTATTCTATTCTATTTATATTCTATTCTATTATATCCTATTCTATTCTATTTATATTCTGTTCTATTCTATTTATATCCTATTCTATTCTATTTCTATTTATATTCTAATCTATTTATATTCTATTCTATTATATTCTATTCTATTCTGTTTATATTCTATTCTATTTTATTTATATTCTATTCTATTTATATTCTATTTCTATTCTATTCTATTCTATTTTATTTATATTCTATTTTATTTATATTCTATTATCTATTCTATTTATTTTCTATTCTATTCTATTCTAAAGAATAGAATAGAATAGAATATAAAACGAATAGAATAGAATAGATATTAATAGAATAGAATATAAAACGAATAGAATAGAATAGATATTAATAGAATAGAATAGAATAGAATATAAATTGAATAGAATATAAATTGAATATAATTAGAATAGAATATGAATAGAATATAAATAGAATAGAATATAAATAAAATAGAAATTACTAGTATATAATATATTTTTTAACCCAAAGCTATATTCTCTATAAGATATTTTCTAATTTAAATCTAGTAAATCCAATCCCCTAAGCCTTTATTATGGCCAAATAATATGGCCTAGTTAAATTATTTTTTGGTATCAAAATTTTTAGGAAATTCAGTCTATTTTTTGCAATCAAAATCAAATATAAAATTAATTTTTTTTTCCAAATTTTAATAACAAATATATTTTTCCTTTTTAACAGTGGATCCTCGATCCGATGCATTCATTCAATCGCCAAATTTCCCGCAGCCATATCCAAAAGGCATTGAGGCAATCATCAATAAATATTCTTTCTCCTTAATTTACCATATTCTATTTTCAGCTAACTTGGCAATTTGAAGCGCCGGAAGGCTTTCGAATTGCATTTGAATTGTTGAATTTGTCCAGTCCGGCAAATGCCAATCCTCGCTTCGCTGGTGGCACAAATCGTGCACTTAATTCATCCAATCCGGAGGATTATAATTGCGGTGAGTAAAAAAAAAGTCATATTAAATTAATTAAAATTGGCAGAATTTAATTTTTAAAAAAACTGGTCAAATTAATTTTATTCAAATTTAATTTAAAAATTAAACAAATTTAATTAAAAAATTTAAAAAAAAAAATAATAAAAATTCAATTTAAAATATTGACCAAAATCTCAATTAAGAAATTGGCCAAATTATTTAAAAATTATCCAAATTCATCAAATTAAAAAGATTAGCTAAATTCATTTACCCTAAATATTCTAATAGAAGCCCATGGGCTTATAAATTTCGTAGACCCTCCGAGGGGAGACTTTTCTGAAATTTTTGAGACAAAAAATGCGTATTTCGGCTTGATTTCACCTCTAAATTGGTTATTTTTGACATAAATTTTTCGAGGGGTGGGCTTCTATTAGAATGTTTACGGTATTTAAAAATGGCCAAAATAAATCCAAAATTATTCAAATTCAATTTAAAAGATTAGCCAAATTCACTTAATAATTTAATATTGTTTGAATGACGGTTTTTATATTCAAAATACATTTTAAAAACTTATAAATTCTCTGACTTTAGGCTATCATCTGTTCTATTTGCGTGGTGGTTTGATGTTCACGGAAGGAGGCGACAATAATGATTTGAGCAGTTTGTTCGTCAATTCATCAAAAATACTATTCAATTTACAGAATTTTCTGCATTTTTCAGACTGTCTCCCCGTTTCTCAAGTCGCTATCGGATATGTCAAGATGTTCAAATGAGTCCATTGAATTTTACAATGAATGGCAATTTGGTTGGAATTTGGAAATTGGATAATTAATTTGGCAAAAAATGTGCATTTTTGAGACCAAAAACCTAGCCAAATTATAATCCCATTTCAAGCTTATCCATGTCCAACTCTTTAACTACCTTAAATTCACTATTAGAAACCTACCCTTAAAGGGCTCTAAAAATTATAAGCCCCTGGACTTCTAATATCGAATATAATAATTATATCTTTTACCGTTGAAAGACAGTGCCAAAAATAACGCAAAGAAATGGAGATGACAAAAAGAGAAAAAAATAACCAAATCCCGCCGGTAATGGCTATGGCTTTAATAAGAGGCCAAAAACATGGCCAAATTAGGGTTAATTTTTTAGTTTTTCTATGCTTAATATTTTGTAAGCCTTTACCCAATTCTGCTGTTGAGACAATTCTTCTTATGGCCATTAATATTAGGCCTTAAAAAAATATTTACCATTTTTACTAAATTCATATTTTCTCATTTTGTCCTCGTCCTAATATTCATATTATTTCACAGTCAATTGTCACATTCCGCGGTGCCACCTACTATAATATGGATTCGCCCACGGCCGATTCATCGACCGCATCGACGCAAATTTCGACTGCCACCGCAGGCCAAAAGGCCGTTGGCTTTCGATTGCGCGTTTTTGCCAAATGCGGCGGCCAATTGTGGGCAAGCAATGAGCGAAAAGTGTTGAACACGGCGAAAATGGGTGGAGCCGAACAAAAACAATGCGAATGGACAATCCAAAGGAATTATTCATCCAGCGAGGAAGAGGGTGAATTTAAGGACAAATTATTAATTATTTAAGGGGCAATTCGGAGAGTCATATGAAAAGTTTAAATTCTTATTAGGTAATTAAGAATGTTGGTAAAAATGGTTGGAATTAAAGCGAAAATAATTAAACCCAACCAATTAAAAAAACCATAAAATAATTTAATGTTAGTATCTGAGTTAAATTCAATAATGTTGGTAAAATTGATAACAATTTTTAGGCCATATGATGAAGTATTTAGAGACTGAAAGGGAATTGAATTGCCAACCCTCGAAAAAATGAATGCCAGAGTCAGAAATTATTATCTGAATTAAATGGAATAATAAATAAAAAATATTATGAACGGAAAGGAATTGAACTCACGACCCCCAAAAGAGTATTCAATAACCAAACCCACTACACCATACAAGCACTTTCCAATAAAATTATCTAAATTTATCTACCAATCCAGACTAATTTCACAAACATATTCCCAAAAATTAATAGTTATATTCAATTTATTAGAGTCATATTTTTGGCCATCATGAGGAGAAAATTCTTAGGAACATATCTAGTCCTGCTAAGCATTTATCCCAGCCAATTTCTTAAACATTTAAAAAGTTAATCACTTTTAATTTTAATTAAATAAGAAATAATTTCTGTAAATTTTCCAATCAAATTTAAAATACTCCAAATAATCTGAAGATATCCAAAACAGCCCCTTTCTAAGATGGCCAGAAAATCTTCGTCCGAATCGAAGAATTGAGCAGCCAAATGTCGCATTCCAGTTTTGAACGGGGACAAGCCCCAAAGGTCGAAGTTTTTTGTGGCCTCGAATCCAAGGGCATTGTGGAGGCCGGTGAATTGAGTTTATTTGGAAGAGGCGGACAACATTTCCGGCAATTCGTCTGCGATGGGAAAATTCGATTGGTGGCCGATGGATTGGACAAACATGAACAAACATTTTTGATTACCTATGACATTGAACAGACATGTGGGTGAAATATGAATGTGGCATTATTTTTAAATAATAATTATTCAAAAGTTTATCCTAAACCCATAAACCATGAACCCAATTGATAGATCTCATCAAGACGCATCATTTAATTTATTTTTTGGCTTTGGATTTAACCAAGCTCTAACTTAATTTTAAACCATTAAACCAAATGGGTTTAAACCGTTTAATACCCTTTAATTGTTGATCAAACCAAAATGGGTTTAAACCGTTTAATACCCTTTAATTGTTGACCAAACCAAAATGGGTTTAAACCGTTTAATACCCTTTAATTGTTGATCAAACCAAAATGGGTTTAAACCGTTTAATACCCTTTAATTGTTGATCAAACCAAAATGGGTTTAAACCGTTTAATACCCTTTAATTGTTGATCAAACCAAAATGGGTTCAAACCGTTTAATACCCTTTAATTGTTGATCAAACCAAAATGGGTTTAAACCGTTTAATACCCTTTAATTGTTGATCAAACCAAAATGGGTTTAAACCGTTTAATACCCTTTAATTGTTGACCAAACCAAAATGGGTTTAAACCGTGTAATACCCTTTAATTGTTGACCAAACCATAACAAATTATATACGATTCAATGCGTCCATCTTGACCAGTTATATCCAATTTTGGGTATATGGTTTGTGAATGTAGGGCAAACTCCTCCTTAAACCATTATTTTGGCAATTTTGCAGTTTGCGGTGGCCAATTGTCCGGCCATGAAGGCCGTTTGGCCCTCAGTCCAATCCCAAACCCGGTGGATTGTGAATGGACAGTGGAGGCAGTGCCCGGTGCCCATGTCCACATTTCAATCGCCCAATTAGTACTGCCGGTCAGTGAATTTTGTGCCGATGCCTTCCTGGAATTCCGAGAGGCAAATACCAGTGGCCCATTGATTGGCCGCTTTTGTGGCATTCATCCGCCCATTGTGGAAAGTCAAACCGGCTCAATTTGGATTCGATTGAGGCATAAAATTGAGGAAGGAGGAGAGGCGGAAGTGGATCAACAAATTGAGGAGGACGAAGAGGAGGGCAAAAAAGTGCCCGTAATGGAATTGAAATACACAAAAGGTAGTGTACGAATTTAGTTGGGGCCAAAATAATGGGGAGAAGCCCTACTGGGCGCAAACCAACTGGGGCGCAAGGCCCTACCCTATAGCACTAAAAGTATTGAAGCAGTTTCAATAAATTTGGTGTCAAATGAAAGAGCTAAACGAGAACTATCGAAGAATGTAGAATTCACTATAATCGGTTTAAAGTTCAAATGATTATGGTCAAAAAAGTCCAAAAAAAATTACGAAAAACGGTGTCACGCTTATTCTCAAAGTCTTATTTACGCCATGGCTCTCAATCTTTTTAAATAATAATAATAAGCCATTCGATAGATAAAACTTGGCTCTTCAAAATGACATTAAATTTATTGAATATGGTTTGGTACTTCCAAAGTTATGATGCGTCAAACTTTCTCGCGCCCAGTTGGCCTGCGCCCAGTAGGGGTTACCCCAAAAAAATGGCATTTTTATCAAATAATTTTTTAGAAAATGGCATAAAAGTCCAATTTTTGGTTAAATATTTTTAATTAGGGTTATTGAACATTATAAAATAGAAAATACCCTCAAGAAATCTTTGATTGGTTAACCCCTTTTGTCCTTCTTTTTGGCTCTGACATTTCAGAGTACCGTATTTTGAATTCCTGAGCAATTCTTTTGACCATATCTCAAGAAGGAAGCAACCAATTTGGGAAGGCAATATACCATTCGAAAGCCTTAAATGTTCTCTAAAAAGTGGCTTAGATAATTTCTTGAAAACTAAAAATCTTTTAATGAAAAAGCGATTTTTCCTCAAGAAATACGAATTTATTAGACTTAAATACATTTACATTTTTTGGAACAGAGAATTCATAAAATTTAATAAGCCATTTTATTAAGGATATTTAAGGCTTTCAATTGGTATATCGCCTTCCTGAATTGGTAATTTCCTAGTATAGCTATGACCAAAAGAATTGTCTAAATATTGAAATGAGTTTGCGGAAATTTCAGCTACCAAAAGAAGTTTTCTCATAATAAAATGCTGTTCAAAAATTTTAATTTCGATCTAAAAATATGCAAATTTACTCTTTCAGTCTATGGCCTCACCAATTCACATGTGATTGAATCTCCTCCTGCCGGATTAAACCAGCCAATTGCATGGCGAATTGCCGCCGTCAATTCCGACAATTGGATTCGTTTATGGCTAACCGATTTTGAGTTGGCCCAATTCTCCGCATCTTTAACCATTTATTCCCATTGGTGCACATTGAATCCATCGACTGGATCGGTTCCTAGCTTCAATTTTTAATTCAATTTGGATACTATTTATTGCATCAAAAGTAGTTTTTGACTTTTAATAAATCAGAAGCCGTTTTAAAAACATACAAATCTTATACCAGTAGATCTTAGAAACCGGTTTAAAACCCTCAAACTTTATACTATTTTGTAGTTTTAAGAAACCGGTTTAAAACCATACAAACCTTATACCATTTTGTAGTTATAAGAAACCGGTTTAAAACCATACAAACCTTATACCATTTTATAGTTATCAGAAACCGGTTTAAAACCATAGCAACCTTATACCATTTTGTAGATCTCTTAAACCGGTTTAAACCCTACCAACCTTATACCATTTTGTTGTTCTCAGAAACCGGTTTAGAACCCTCAAACCTTATGCCAGTTTGTAGACCTCAGAAACCGGTTTAAAACCCTACATACCTTACCATTTTTATAGATTTCAGATCCTTTGTTTCGATTTAAAATAAGATATTTATATGTCAAAAGACGCGTCTCGATGAAATCTATAAAATTATATAAGTTTTGCAAGGTTTTAAACTGGTTTCTGACTTATTAGAATTCGAAAACTATTTTTGTTCAAAAAATTACTCATTCAATTTCCCTCGTCCATCGTAGGAGGATATTCCCTGTCAACCCAACGATCCTTCGGCCCTACGTTTTTCGGCACTTTCTCTCCCGCAAAAGCGCCGAATCTACACTGTTCAATCCAACCGGGCCACAATCGTGTTTTGGCCAAACCAATTTGGCCAATTCCGTTTAAAATGGGAAGAGTTTGGACAAAATGCTGGGCAAGAGCCCTCAGCTGGGGGAGAAGTGGAAAGAAGCAGCAGTGTTTTTGCATGTGGCCAAGAATTAATTCCAACATACGAGGCACAAACATTGAACAGTCCAAGGGATATAGAGAGCATGAGCATGAGGTGAATGATTTTTAGAAGGTTGCCCCCATTTTATCGCCACCCAACAATGTTCTGATGAGCGCTAAATGCCCATCAAGAACAAAACCAATTTTGAAGATTTTAGTAAAAATTAAAGAGCAGGCTTTTAGCTATTTATAATTATATTAATTTTATATTTTATTTTATGTGCATAACTTAATCAATTCTCAATCAAAATTAATATCATTTGATAGCAAAACTTAACTCTTTAATTTGATAATAAAATTATCAAAATTTCTTCTTTCCTTGATGATATATTGTAAGGCGACAATTTAGAGTTTATTTTAGGGAAATGAGAAGGGACTAATTATTCTAATACATTTATTTGAAGGTACAAAAACAATGAGCGATGCAAGTGGACGCTGAGAAGGTTGGAAATATGATTGCTTTTGAATGTATTAAAAGTCTAACAAGCCGGCTATTTGATATCTAGAATTAGCCAAAATATTCATATTCTATGAAAGTGATTCAAATATAATTAATTGATCAGATTATGGTCATAAAACAAAATCGAAAACTGTGAATTTTTTGTCTTATTGCTGAATTTTTCTAATTCCATCAAATCCACCAATTCTTTCTCTTAAATCAGTCCATCCTTCAAAACCTAAAATGAATTAATTCCATTTGGATAGAGGAACAATTGAATATTTGAATATCCGCAAGAGTTTTGGCCCATAGCTCATCAAGTCAATTACCAATTTGAGAATGCGATATACCATTTGAAAGCTTAAAGTGCCCTCTATAAGTAGCTATTTAAAATTATATTCCTGCTTTAAAAGATATTTTATGTCTTTGAGTGTAATAAACTCGAATTTTTTTGAAGATTTGAGGAAAAGCTGCTTTATTTTAAAGATTTTTTTATATTTTATGAATTTAGAAAAGCCACTTTTTAGAGGATTTTAAGAGCTTTGAAATGACATATCGCCTTCCCGAATTGGTTTCTTCCTTGTTGAGATATGGCCAAAAGAATGACCTCAACAATTCTCAAACTTCCTGTTTCAGGCCCCATTTCGCGAGCATCATTTTGAATGTGACCAGACTGGATTTGGAGGATCATCCCGCATGCCGATACGATTGGATGGCATTGTCCACGGCGAATTATGAGACCGAAACGGATTTGGCCAATGTGCCGGAACAAATGCGAATATGCCGTAAAAATAATCTACAAAAGGTGGAAGTGAATTCCGCCGACCAGGCATTCGTCTATTTCGTCACGGACAGGTGTACAAAAATATTAATTTTTGATAATATTGTGGAAATTGGCTAATTCCGGTATCAACTAGATTTTGGGGTAACTAGTTTTGGAAGTCTCGGCTTCTTTACTTTGTACGAGAATAGATTCATTCGACTTGCATGGTCGATCTAGCTAGTGAAATTTCAATTTTAGACTTGTGTTAAGGCTTACTTATTAGGCAATTCGCAAAGCAAAACCGGTTTAGGTTTAGATAAATGTTCCCCTTTTAAAACTTTTTAGGTTTAAATAATGTTCAGCTTGTAAAAATTGGTTGGGTAACAACTGTTTCTTTTGGGTTTAGACTTTAGACAACGATTCAATTTCCAAAAACTGGTTTGAGGTTTAATTCAATTATTTAAAAATTAGCTCCTACTTGCCTGAAATTAAAATTTCATAGACTAAATCGACCATGCCCAGTCAAATGAAGGTATTCTCATATCCTTGGGTCCCCAAGAAGCTGAGATTTCCAAAAATTAGATGGCTCAACATATCTAGTTATTCCGGAATTACTACCATTTTCAATAGTAGCTGTAATATTTTCACTAGACAAAAATTTAAATTGTTTTTTTTTGCAGTTCGCGAACATTTGGCGGCTTCACCCTCATTTATTCCCTCTCATGTAATTCCATTGAACTCTGGCCTATTGAAAAGGGCCTGATGGATTCGGTGCTACAGTCACCCAATTATCCGGATTCACCGCCAGCTGGCCAAAATCGAACCTGCCAATGGAGTGTCCTTCTGCTCTCCCGAAGGGACATTCAAATTGAAGCATTGGACATGGATGTGAGAATTTAATATTTAATTGGCCGAAAAAATTGCCAATAAATAGATTTTCAAACCATATAATGATAGTTCTTTGGAAAACGAATCATTTGATTATGTTTTGGCTATGGTTTAACCAATTCTAACCTAGTTTTAAACCATTAAACCAAAATAGGTTTAAACCGTTTAATACCCTTTAATTGTTGACCAATCCAAAATGGGTTTAAACCGTTTAATACCCTTTAATTGTTGACCAATTCAAAATGGGTTTAAACCGTTTAATACCCTTTAATTGTTGACCAAACCAAAATGGGTTTAAACCGTTTAATACCCTTTAATTGTTGACCAAACCAAAACAAATTATATGCCATTCAATGCGTCTCTCTTGACCAGCTCTATCAAATTTTGTATTTGTGTCCAACCTCCTTAAGACATTATAATTATTTCGGCAAATTAAATAATATCTATTTTAAAGATGGCCCCTCGAGATTGGCAAAGCCAAGAATGTTTGGCAGATTCGTTGGAATTTTCGTCGACGCCATTTTATAGAGGCGACTTTTTGCATGGCACTGCCAAAAACAAATCAATGGTTCATTGTGGGCAGGAAAAATTCAATTTGACTATTCAAGGCGGCTATTTGTTCATTCGATATTGGAGCAGTCAACCAAGGGGAAGGGTCAGTCAATCCATTGAACCGGTTGGGTAAACCGTTAATTTAGGCTTTTTCCATAATATTAAATAAAATATTTAAATTATCGATAACTTTTGTGTATTAGAAAAACAAAGGCCTTAAAACTTGGCCAAATTATGGGTTATTTTTTAAATTCTATCCTGCCTAAAAGACTAACCCTAATCTATCTAAACTAATATTAAACCACAACAGTTTTTGTTATGATCAAGTTTTATGGCCAAAAATATTGATTTTTTCACAAGAAAATTATGATTAATCTCAATGTTTTTTTTCTGAAAATTACATGCATATTCTCGTTTAAAAATGTTTTTGCCTAAATTTACATTTTAGTAGAAGAGCCAATTTAGTTTTGGCCATTTAATAGAAAGAATATTGATAAAATGGATTGGTTCCATCCTTATTAAAATTTTCAGAATAAGGCGAGTACCATTCTTCATTTTTCAATAATTTTAGCATATTTTTCTTGAATTTTTAGCCAATCCAATTTGTTTTTCTACAAATTTGATAGAGCTACGTAAGCCATTTAATTTGCCATAAAATTCAGATAAAATAATTTGTTTTTAAAGAAATAATTAGCCTCTTTTCTGGCTAAAAATCTCTTCCAACCATTAATTTATTTAAATTTACCTTTTTTAGGGATTCAAGCTACGGTTGCGTGAAATTGTGCACGATTGTGCCTCATCAATTGTTCAATTGGACCAGTTGGACCCAATTCGGCTGCTGGCCTCTCCCGAATTCCCCAATCTTTCGCCGGATTCCCTCTCTTGCCAATGGATTTTGAGTGCGCCCGCCGGCCATCGCCTTCAATTCACGGTGGACCCGCACACATTCAACCTTCAGAATCCAATCAGCGAAGATCGGTTAGATTTTGGGCAAATATAATGGATATTAATTTGTTGAAAAAAAAACATTGAAAATGTCGAAAATGCACATAAAAGATTTATAATGGTTTAAGTAAGGGTTTGTCCTAAATTCACAAACCCAAAATTGGATAGAGCTGGTCAAGACGCATTGAATGGTATATAATTTGTTATGGTTTGGTCAAGAATTAAAGGGTATTAAACTGTTTAAACCAATTTTGGTTTGGTCAACAATTAAAGGGTATTAAACGGTTTAAACCCATTTTGGTTTGGTCAGCAATTAAAGGGTATTAAACGGTTTAAACCCATTTTGGTTTGGTCAACAATTAAAGGGTATTAAACGGTTTAAACCCATTTTGGTTTGGTAAACAATTAAAGGGTATTAAACGGTTTAAACCCATTTTGGCTTGGTCAACAATTAAAGGGTATTAAACGGTTTAAACCCATTTTGGTTTGGTCAGCAATTAAAGGGTATTAAACGGTTTAAACCCATTTTGGTTTGGTCAACAATTAAAGGGTATTAAACGGTTTAAACCCATTTTGGTTTGGTAAACAATTAAAGGGTATTAAACGGTTTAAACCCATTTTGGCTTGGTCAACAATTAAAGGGTATTAAACGGTTTAAACCCATTTTGGTTTGGTCAACAATTAAAGGGTATTAAACGGTTTAAACCCATTTTGGTTTAATGGTTCAAAACTAATTTAGAATTGATTAAACACAGGCAAGCATAATCAAATATTTTAGGCAATTCAGTGTTTTTTCAGCAAATTAAATATTTCCAATAAAAATTTTGCGGATGGAAAAATTTTGAATTGTTTTTAGTTGTGAAGAGGACTTCCTCGAAATTCGTGACGGTCCTTCGCCAGCATCGCCATTGGTTGGCCGATTTTGCAAGGAGAATGCGCCGAGTACGGTTGTCTCCTCCGGGGAACATTTGAATGTTCGCTATGTGACCGGTAAATAAATTGTAACAAAATTTGGATATATAGGATTTTAAGGATCTCTAAAAATATCTATTTTAATTCGAATGGCATATCGCCTTCCCTAATTGACTGTTTCCATATTAAGCTAGGGCCAAAAGAAATGACACTTAAATAATAAAATGGCGAATACTCCAGTTTCGAATATTTTAATATCATTTTAATTGAATAAAATGCTTAATTAAAAGACAGCGATGTGCGCTCTCAAGGTTGGAATGCAACCGTAGAATTGGCCAAATGCGGTGGCTCTATTGTGTTAGTCCAAGGCCAGAATGGTTCAATCCAATCGCCCAATTATCCGGATTTCTATCCGCCCACGGCGCGTTGTGAATGGATTGTGAAGGCGCCGAAAGGACATTTTGTGGAGGCAATGTAAGAATTTGGGTGGAATAAAAAATTCATATTAAATTGTTGGCTTTTCGACAGGATTGAGCATTTTTGGTTGGCAAATACCGAAAATTGTACATCAGAATATTTGGAAATTCGAGACAAAAATTCTACCGGTGAGTATTAAATGTAAAAATTATATGGGCCAAATTAAATCAATACGCTCCAATTTGTTGTCTACCCAATTTTGTCGTATCATTTATAATTTAAGGATTGAACCAAATTTAATAATTTTGTTATCAAATTAAAGAGAAGACTTTTAGCTATTTTATTATATCAATTATATTTAAATTAATAATTCAGAATTAATGAAGTTATGCTCAAAAAAAGAAAATTAATATTTGTTTTTGCGTTCTGATTTGTAATTGCACTAAATTGTAATTGCACCAAATTGTAATTGCACCAAATTGTAATTGCATGAAATTGTAATTCTGATTTGTAATTGCCCCAAATTGTAATTCTGATTTGTAATTGCCCCAAATAGTAATTGCCCCAAATTGTAATTGCACTAAATTATAATTGCACTAAATTGTAATTGCACTAAATTGTAATTGCATGAAATTGTAATTCTGATTTGTAATTGCCCCAAATTGTAATTCTGATTTGTAATTGCCCCAAATAGTAATTGCCCCAAATTGTAATTGCACTAAATTGTAATTGCACTAAATTGTAATTGCACTAAATTGTAATTGCACCAAATTGTAATTGCACCAAATTGTAATTGCATGAAATTGTAATTCTGATTTGTAATTGCCCCAAATTGTAATTGCCCCAAATAGTAATTGCCCCAAATTGTAATTGCACTAAATTATAATTGCACTAAATTATAATTGCACCAAATTGTAATTGCCCCAAATTGTAATTGCACTAAATTATAATTGCACCAAATTTTAATTGCACCAAATTGTAATTGCCCCAAATTGTAATTGCCCCAAATTGTAATTGCCCCAAATTGTAATTGCCCCAAATTGTAATTGCCCCAAATTGTAATTGCCCCAAATTGTAATTGCACTAAATTATAATTGCACTAAATTATAATTGCACCAAATTTTAATTGCACCAAATTGTAATTCTGATTTGTAAATTATAATTCTGATTTGTAATTGCAATTATTAAATTTCATTTTGAATGATTTTTTGGTGATAACTCCAACAATTCTGAACCAATTTAAATAAAATTAATATATATTTGATAGCCAAAAGTCTGCTCTTTAATTCGATAATAAAAGCATCAAAATTGATTCAGTAATTGATAAATAAAATTTATTATAAACTTCGAAAAGTTGAGGGGAATTGAAATTATAAATTCGCTTTGTTGACCAATTTATCCATTTATAAGGTGAATTCCTTCAAAAGCCAGTCTGCTCTCGGTTAGCCCTAAACAATGGTGGCAATTACCAATCCAGGCATCAATCCTTGCACATTTTGTTCAATGTTGATGGTGCCGGTGGGAGCTCTTCGCTCGTAAGCCGAACCAGTCGACTATTTTGCCTCAATCGAAAATGTGGATTCCGAATTCGTCTATGGCCATCCAAATTTGAATGCGGCGGAACTGTAACTGACGATTCGGGTCGTTTGGATTTGCCCGGCTCTTCTGCCGGTGGATTGCCCAGTGGCCTCTTTTGCCGATGGGATTTTCGTGCCGGCATTGCGCATCGATATTTGTTGGAGCTGGAATTCCCCAGCAAACGGGTAAAAAGAAGGAAATTTATGTAATGTTTTGATTCTGATTTGCCTAGGGGCTTAGAATAATTAAATCAAAATAGCAAAAAAAAAAATGATTTTGAAATTTTGACGATAAATTTAAGGAAATGACCCAATATATTGTCGATTCTTTTGCAATTTTGATCACGCTATCAAAAGCTCAAGAGAGCATAAATTCGCAATTTTATACCTCAAATTTTCACAATTATAAATCATATTAAATTCAGCAGAATGCGGCACTACAATTTGCAGAATTTGAGAGGAAAATATGCTTTTCGGCACTCCGGGTATACAGTTTCCATACAATTTTAATAATATTCCAAACATTTTTAATATTTTTAAATAATTTTAATATTTTTAAAAATAATTTAAATAATTTTTTTAAATAATTTAAATAATTTTAAACAATTTTAATAATTTTTAAAGGATTTTTAATATTTTTGCCCTTATTAGTTTTACGACGGCTTTCCCGATGAGAATGGCCTATTTGGCCAAGATTTTTGCCCTCCAAATTCGACAAGATTCCTCTCAAAATCGGACATTTCCACGCTAATTTACAGTGACAATGATTCAATCTATCGTTTTATGTTGGGCATCTCAAATCGAACAATCAAATGGGAGGAAATTGGCATTTTTGTGAAATATACGAAGGTCGGTAGCAGACAATATTAAATACTCGAATTTGTTTTAGCCAATATCTCAACGAGGCTAAAGCCAATTTGGGAAGACAATATACCATTTTAGAGCCCAAAATATCCTCTAAAAAGTGGCCTATTAAATTTTTAATGAATTCTTAGTTTTAAAAAAATTACATGCCTTTGAGTGCAATAGACTCAAATTTTATGGCGATTTGAGAAAAGCCGTTTATTTTACTAATTATTTAAATTTTGTAAAAATTAGTTAGCCACTCTTTAGAAGAAATTTAGGCTTTCGAATGGCATATTGCCTTCCTGAATTTGTTTCTTCCTTGGTGAGATATGGCCAAAAATGAGCTAAGTACTCAATAGTCGGATGAGGGAAATGTCAAATACCCTATTGAAGGAATTTGCCTAACAGGTGCCCAAAGATTTTGACAATTCTTCATGCAATTTCGAACTGACTGAATCGGCCAATTTGAGCATTGTGGGCTCGTCTGATTTGATTTATGGTCGACGCCAAAATCGTGAGTACCTTTTTGTCCCCACAGAAACATATACATCCCAACTTGTCGTCGTTTAAAATAATTCATCAACGACTGAACGAATTTTAATTTTATTACCAAATTAAAGAGCAGAGTTTTGTTATCAAATGTTATTAATTTTATTTAATTTGGTTCAGAAATTGACGGAGTTGTGCTCAAAAAACCTATGAAAATTTTGCTAATCCATAATAAAGGAAAGGCATTCATTTTAAATAGTTTTATGGGGCACAATTTCGTCAATTTTGAATTAATTTAAATAAAATTAATATCATTTGATAGCCATCAGTCTGCTCTTAAACGTTTAGGGCAAGTTGTCTCGACGGCAAGTTAGGCTGTTTAGTATATTATTTATCTTTCTTATCCAAAATAATTATTTTCCAGCCTTTTGTCACATTCAAATTCGCAATTTGGACCATCAAACTGTGCATTTACAATTCAACAATATCACATTTGCCAATCCATACTATAATAAATTCATCAATATTTGCCGTATTCATGAAACTAGCATTCGAATCAAAGGCAAAAATAACAAAAAAAAATTATTTTTATTTAATCTTTTTTGTCTTTTAGATGAATTGGCCGATCCGGTTAATTTTGAGGCCAATTTTTGTCAATCCATTTTGCGTAAAACCAATCAAACTTCGTTGATTTTGCTGAATCGTCAATTGGAAATTTATGTCCAAAATTGGGATGGCCCCGTCTTCTTTGAATTGGCCGTCACCTTCCATGGTCCAATATTTTATCATTTTTTCTCCTTTATTATTTTTTCCTCATAAATGCATATATATATATAGGCCTTTCCAATTTGCATTTTCCTAGCAGAAGCCCAAGGGCTATCTATATATATACAAATTTTTGAAATATGGCAACTTTATTTTTTTTGAATTTTGTACTAATTTGGTTCTATTTCCATTAAATTAAAGAATTTTAGCGTTATTAAATACTTCAAATTTTACTATTTTTACCTTAACATTTTTTTTTCTAAATGCCATCTAATTATTATTATCTGATGATGATGATCCATTTGGAGTCTCGCATTCCAAGTTTCATTAAATATTAATACCTATTTGAAGTTAAGTTTTTGGCAAATGCCCATATTCACCCTATTTTTTAATTCTGATAAGCCATTTTGGAATCATCCATTCCTAATTTCCATATTATATACTTCGCTAATTTCCCACCCATATATAGAATGCGGTGGCCTGATTGATGAAGAGCGCAATGGGATGTCCGGTGAATTGAGCAGTCCCGGTTTTGGAGGATTGGCTGTGGACGGGTAAATTTATGGCCTTAATTTAAGACAAATTTCCCCATAGATTTTCTGGGCAACGGGGAAATTACAGCAATGGGCTGGAATGTATTTGGCTATTGAGGGCACCCGAGGCGAGGATTGTTTCGGTAGGTTTAAAATTGTGAAAAAGCATTGAATGGATGAAACCCGAAATTTATATTTAGTTGGAATTCACCTCAATGGATTTGGAATATCACATCGAATGTGGGCATGATTCGCTGAAAGTGATTGCCGGTAGACCTATTTTAACTTATTAAAATTACAACTTTCTTGGAAAAATTAATTATCTTTCGGAAAAGTTAAGAATCAACAAAACAATGAAAATTATAATTACCGTAATTTTAAAAGGAAGATTTCCTCAAGGAACTAGAGCCGAATGAAAAGGAAAATGCTTGCAGGTTGCAGCAATATAATTTAACATTAGCTATTTTTTTCGCATAATTTAATTTAAAATTTGATAGAGTAGAAAATGCAAATATGATAAAAAATATTGTATTAGAATTATTATGAAATTTATCAAAAAAATTGAAAAACCACTATTTTCAAATTCAATGTTCCACAACTTCAAAATTCATAATTTATAGTATTGATATATTTTTTTTCACTTTTCATAGAGAATTTTCTGGTCTATCCAATTTAAATAAGCTACAATAATAATATTTAATCCAATTTAATCAATATTTTGTTTTTATGGTTTAAAAATAAACAATATCAATTAATGTGATATACTCCTATCCTAATGAAAAGTTCCTTGCCTATAATTTATGATGGAGAATATAATTTCTAAAAAATCTAGAAAAATATTTATTAGCCTAGCCTTAAAAAATTTCAAAAAATATATTTTTAGTCCCAAAAAATTTCAAAAATCTAATAAGATACTTTTAGTAATTTATTTAAAAATATAATAAGGATGAATTGAATTAAATGAAAAGTACTTATAATTTGTAATTCATTTCCACCTCATTGATCTACAGGTGATCAGCCCCAATCCTCTGCCATCCTCCATCGATATTGTAATTCGGAAAGTGGCGATGAGAAATTGCCGGAACGTTTCCGTCGAATTCGCTCATTTGGCCGTTCCCTAATTTTGCATTTTCACACCGATTCTTCGGTGGTTGGCCATGGGTTTTCCCTCAACTATGCCTTCCTTTCGCCCAATGAACAATGCGGATTCAATGCGAATTCACCGAATGGCACAATTCAATCGCCCAATTTTCCTGCCGATTATCCGCCCAATTCCCAGTGTATTTGGGATATTCAAGCGCCTCCCGGCTTCCATCTTTTGCTCACTTTTGAACTCTTTGATATTGTTCAATCGCCGGATTGTGTGCGCGATTTTCTCAAGGCAAGTCAATGCCATCAACTTGGTGTTGAACCGACTTGGCGTCGTTTAAAATAACCCATCAAATAGAGAACCAATTGTGATGTTTTTGTAATCAAATTAAAGAGCAGACTTTTGGCTATCAAATGATATTATTTTTATTTAAATTGGCTCAGAATTGATGAAGTATGACCAAAAAACCGATGGCAATCTCGTTAATTTAAAGTTAAGGTCATTTTAAATGTTTTTTTGGGCACAATTTTATAAATTCTGAACCAATTTAAATAAATTTAATATCATTAAATAGCCAAAAGTCTGCTCTTTAATTTAATAAAATCAACAAAATTTGGTACTTTCTTTAATGAATTATTAACGGCGATAAGTTGGGTTGCTCCTCCAATAACACATAATCCCCTCCAAATTTAAGATTTCCGAAGAGCATCAATCCCGGGCAGTTTCGCCTCTCCTTGCCTACTATTTCTACTTTGACCATGAATCACCGGGCAAATTTCTTTGCGGCAATATCCTCCCTGGTCCAATCCGTACAGAATCCAATCGAGTCCGCCTGAATTTCACCAGCGATGCCAGAAAATCGGGCAAAGGCTTCAAATTGCGATGGCATGCCGGTAAAATAAAATTAAAATTTTTTGGACAATAAAATTTAATTAAAAAATATTTTTGGCCCTGAAAAATGTTTAGCACCGAATGGTTTCGATCCATCGACCTCTGGGTTATGGGCCCAGCACGCTTCCACTGCGCCACGGTGCTGCAATGAATCGGAATTATAGATTCTATTTTAACAGCCAAAATTTACAAAAAATATTTCAAATTACTTTTTAAAAAAAGAAGAAATATTAATAAAATTTTTAATAATAATTAGAGAAATATTTGGAAATGGAAAGAAGCAATTCAGGAATTTATTACTAGGGTTAGCTTATGGAAATTTAAGTTTGTGAAATTCATAGAGACTCAAATATCAAAAATACCTAGGTCCCTTTGATTTGGTATGGAGTATGGTCCATTTACTCGATTAAATTCCAATTTTAAACCGATTCGAGCTTATTTTTAAAGGTTGAACGATTGTTTAAACCCAAACCGGTTTTGGTTTACTAACTTTTGTGTAGATCTTAATAGCAATTTGAAATGGAAATTTCGTAGAATAAATTAGGGTTGCGCCCCCGCAGTGCGGGGGCGCAACCCTAACATAAATATGGGAGGGAAGGAGAATTCCTTTTCTTACGATATTCTATATTCTCACTTCCCCCAAAAAGGTGCCCCAAGGCCAAGTTGTGGAATTGGCAATAAAATCGTTGGAATTGGAACAAAAATCAGTGACCTCCTCAATTTCCGGACAAAACAAAAATTTGAGTATTCCATTGGCCGATCGAATTCCATGCTTCGATTATGCTGCCATCTACGATGGTCCAAAAGTATTTTCATCGCATTTTTATAATTTTTACCTTATTTTTTCTCCAATAAAGGCCACTTCCCCATTTTTGCTCTCCCCAATTTGTGCTTTGCCCGAAAATTCTGCCGGCGATCAAATTTTCCCCACTTTGATTTCCTCCCATCGCCGTGTCGACGTTTTCTTTTCCTCTGATTCTAGCCTGGAATTGGCCGGCGGTTTCCAAGTAGATCACAAATTCCCGAAATTGGACAATGGAAAATTGCCAATTGAGTACAATGTCATTCGTTTGGTCATATCTCAATAAGGAAATAACCAATTTGAGAAGGCGATATGCCATTCGAAAGCCCTAAAGATTCTCTAAAAAGTTGCTTAATTAATTTATTGAAAACTTTTAACATTTTTTAAAATAGGCGGCTTTAACTCAATAAGTCAGGAAATTCTTGGATTTATTAAACTCAAAGACATATAACTTTTAATTAAGCTAGATTTTTTAAAAAAAATTAAAGGAGTCACTTTTTAGAGGAAACTTTTGGCTTCAAAATGCTAAATTCCCTTTCATAATTGGTTACTTCCTTCTTAAGCTATAACCAAAAGAATGATCAAAATAATGCAATTGCGGTACTAAATTGTCCCTCGTTGATTCTTTTGGCCATAGCTTTACAAGGAAGCAACTAATTTTGGAAGGCGATATGCAATTAGAAAGCCATGAAAGTCCTCTTAAAAAGTGGCATAGAAATTTTTGGAAAAATTTTAATATTTGTAAAATAATCGAATTTTCTTAAAAAAAATTTGAATTTTGTATATTTAAAGGCATGTAATTTTCTTTACATCATAGGTAATAGATTTTATAAATATTATTTGTAGAGGAAATTTTGAGCTTCACAAATGTTTAGAGTTTTTTTGAGTTTTTTTCAAATTGGCCAATAACTCATTAAAATGTGGCCCAAAACTGATGCGAGTACTCAAACGGCAGTGCTCAATTATCTCCTAGGCCAAAATTCTATCAAATTCGAATTCCTAATTAATTTTCTTTAAAGTTGGAATTTCGTTCCATCAAATCCGATTGCGGCGGTTCACTTTTGGCTGGACTCGAATGGGCAAAACTCAATTTCACTAGTGAAAAAACTAAAACACGAACAAATCAACGGCATAAAAGGCAATCATTTGAATTTTATTTAATTTGACACACCAAAATAATTAAAATGGTCTAAGATGGATTTGTCTAATATTTACTAACCATATACCCAATGGATAGAGCTGGTCAAGACGCATTGAATAGTATATAATTTGTTATGGTTTGGTCAACAATTAAAGGGTATTAAACGGTTTAAACCCATTTTGGTTTGGTCAACAATTAAAGGGTATTAAACGGTTTAAACCCATTTTGGTTTGGTCAACAATTAAAGGGTATTAAACGGTTTAAACCCATTTTGGTTTGGTCAACAATTAAAGGGTATTAAACGGTTTAAACCCATTTTGGTTTGGTCAACAATTAAAGGGTATTAAACGGTTTAAATTTAAACCCATTCTGTTTTAATTGTTCAAAACTAAGTTAGAATTGGTTAAATCAAAGCTAAAATATAATCAAATGATGCGTCTTGATTAGAGATCTATTCATTGAGTATAAGATTTATGGGTTTAGGACAAACTTCTGAACCAATAATCTTTTTGGCAAATTCCTTTGTAATTTCTAAAATTAAATCCTAATATTTCTCGCAGATGCCGATGGCACATTTTCAGCGATCAACGTCAACCGGTTGAGGCAATTTTCGAGCAATTCTCATTTCCATCAAGCACAAATGATTGTTTGGATGAATTTTTGGAAATTCAGGATGTTGGTTCACCGAGTGAATGCAGTCATCCTGCATGCGCCCAACAAAGTCAACAACAACCAAATTTGGCTAAAGTCAAAACTTGTGGCCGATATGTGAGTAATAATAATATCCACTTTTGGGTTAAATTTCTACAAAATTTTTTAAAATTTTCTTTTGAAAAATTTTTTAAATTATTTTCTGAAATTTTTTAAAATTTTCTTTTGAAAAATTTTTTAAATTATTTTCTGAAATTTTTTAAAATTTTTTTTTGAAAAATTTTTCAATTTTCTTCTGAAATTTTTTAAAATTTTCTTTTCCACAATTTTTCAATTTTCTTCTGAAATTTTTTAAAATTTTCTAGAAAACATCAAAAACCAATACCCCATTGTTGGAATTTCCGGGAAAATAATCATAATTTTTTTATTATTCGAAATTTTATGACAGAAACGAATTAAATCTTTCTCCAGGAAAATTGCCCCAAAAGTAAATGAATATTTTCTTAAAAAAAATGAAAAATAACCCCCAAACCGGAGGATCCAAAATTAATATTGGATAATTTTTTCAACAGGCACCAAATTGGCACATTTCATCCACTTCAATCATCCAATTGACCGCCTCCGTGCTTCTTCAAAGCCAATTTGTGGCCAATTTCACTCTTCGATATCGCGCACTTTCCCCTTGCAATCGAACCGTGCAAATCGACGGAAATGGTAATTGAATTTAAAAAAGGGAGGGGAAAGATATAACTACTAGTAGAATGCCTTATTAGGAACACGGAAAACTTCTATCCTTTTGATAAAATTTACCTTTGATTTTTCTGTACAGTATTTATATCTCAACGAGGCAATAATAAATTTTGGGAGGCATAATATCATTAGAAAGCTCGGAGTTCTCTCTAAAAATCTGGCCATTTTAAATTTCACGAATTCAACATTAAAAAATTATATAAGCCTTCGAATAAAATATACGAATTTTTTGGGGGAAAACCATTTTTCTTATAAGTTAATTTAAGTTACGAAAGATTAATTAAGCCACTTTTTAGAGGAAATTAAGCGCTTTCAAATGGCTTATTTCCTTCCTAAATTGGTTACTCCCTTTTTGAGCTATGACCAAAAAAAGGTTCCAGCAGGTTACTTATTAGATGGCGGTACTGAAACATCCCGTTTCGAAAAGTTGGACTTAACTTAAATTTTATTTATTCTTATTAGTCCTTATCTAGGACTAAAGTGATTTAAAGCGAGAACTTGGTCTATGCTCTCACTCTGAGCCTTCTCCGGAAGCCTAAACCTCCAGTGGCCCAATAAACGGGATTGATTTGAGGGAAACTTTACTAAATTATTCTTTATTAATTGTGCGGGAAAATGTGATAATAATTAATAAATGTGATGGGGAAAAGCAACAAAGAAGATAAGAAAATGATGGGTTTAAAAAGGCAGATTAGGGGCAATATTTGATTGACATTGACAGAGCACAGAGTGACGGGTTGGGTACAGTAGGAAAATATGAAAGGGCCTCAGGCATTCGCGTTACGACACTTGCGGATGAGACATTTGCGGACCGACATTTGCGGACCGACTTTTGCGGACGACATTTGCGGACCGACATTTGCGGACCGACTTTTGCGGACCGACTTTTGCGGACGACATATGCGGACCGACATTTGCGGATTATTTGTATTTGATAAAAGAAGTAAATTTTTCGAATCTTTTCGGTCAAAATTATAGCTCAATCGAGGCACCCTGATGAGAGAAGCCCAAATCTGTCGTTTGTTTTGTATAAAACCTAAGAGTAAAAAAGTTATGACCATTTTTAATTTCGCAATTGAGCTAAGATTAGGGGCTAGGTTTAGGGTTAGGGCTAAGTTTAGGGCTTATGGGCTCGGAGCATAGGATTTTTAAAGATGTCTAACATAACGCAGGGTTGTAATTTCGTCAAAAAATTGCCCAAATATCGGAGCAAGGGATTTACAGATTTTAAAATATATTTTCAATATTCATTTTTAATATTTTGTTGACTAATCCGGAAAATTCAACTATAGTAGGGTCCGCAAAAGTCGGTCCGCAAATGTCGGTCCGCAAATGTCCAATCCGCAAGTGTCGGCATGCCCAGGCATTATTGTTATTGAAAATTTTTATCAGTCAATTGGATGGCATTCTTCTCATTTTTGACACCTCCTTTAAATTTGCCCAATAAAAATAATAACCCAACCACCTCTCTTTTCAGCACCGGATGGCACTTCGCTGGCTTCAGGCCGTCTCATTTCGCCCAATTACCCGAATTCACCATATTCCCACAATGAAACGTGCACAACCCAAATTGAGGCTGCCGAAGGGCATCGAATCTTTTTGGTGTTCAAAACTTTTGAACTGGAAAGGGGCAGATATATGACACCGATGCAGAGATGGCGATTCGATCGGACATGGATGGCAAGGGGGCGAGGAGCTTTAGGTCGGGGTTCTCATCAATAAATTTTCAAATTCACATACAAAATTTTTAAATTCAGAAAAATTCTAATTTTTTGTTAAAAATTCTAAACTAAAACCACTGAAAATTGATTCATGCATAAATTCGTATGTATACCCTTATACAATTTTGAGCTTTGGATTTTTTGTTTAAGCCATAGAGAAAAAATTAGTTCAAAAATAGTTACATATAATCCTAATCGAGGCTAAAATTGTTTGGCGCTAGAGCTATGGGCCTAGGCTTTTTAGCCCCTGGCCTTCGTCGGGAGACTAAATTCCCTGTGGCCCAATGAACGGCGATTGGACTTTTATTTATTATTATTTATCAATTGGGCGTGAAAATAGAATTTATAAATATAAAATGAATAGCGAAAAGGATCATTGGGGCGAAAATTGGCTGGTATATAAAGGGATACGCCCAACTGGGCTACAGCGCTTGTAGCTAATTAAGGTCCAAACCGATATTGATGAATTTGATATCAAATTAAAGAAGGCACTTCTGGCTATCGATTGTTATAAAATTTATTTGGATTGGTTAAGATTTGTTTGGAATTGTGCCCAAAAAAACCCTGAAAGATTCACAAATTTAAAATAATAGTCTTATTTAATGGTTTTTTAGGTATAACTCTGCTATTTCTGGACCAAACTAAATAAATTTTATATCAATCGATAGCCAGAAGTGCACTCTTTAATTTTATACCAAAATCATCAATATTGGTTTAGCCCTTAATGAGCTATAAGCGCTGTCGCCCAGTTTGACCGTCGTCTAGTTGAGGCGTACCGTATATAAATGTGTATTGGGGCAATATTTGATTGACAGACAGGGTCTCGGGTAAAAAATAAATACAATGGAGAAATAGGAAAGACTTTTTAGGCATTTTTGACAATGAAAAAATATTCTTGCAAATGTTATAAGGAAAATATTTGCAATTTTTAAAAAAATCAGAGGCAAAATCAAAAATTTCACCAAAAAACAGCGCAAATTTTTCTGAAAAATCAGCAAAAATTTCCGAACCCTATTTTATTATTTTATTAGGTGGAAGCGGAAGAAGCACCGGAATGCAAGGCGATGCAAATTGCATTTATGATTCACTGAAAGTGATGGCAAACAGCACCGCGGGTCCGGCCATATTGTGTGGCTCATGGCTGCCATCCTCAATTCTCTCCGACACCAATCGGGTTCAGCTGACATTGAAAACGGACGAGACTGTGGCCGGCACTGGATATGAGTTGTCCTATTATTCAGTGACCATTTCAAGTATGTTTCGAATTTTTAGTAATTTATATGTGCCAAAAATTGGATACTTTTTGTCTAATTAAACATTTTTAAGTTAAACAAGAATTTGGCTTAAATTGTGGTCCAATTTATGTAAATCTTGATAAATCCAATCATGACTTACCAAGAATATGTCAAAAATTGTAAATGTTGGAATTGCCCTTACCAAAATGGCCAAATATGAATGAAATTAAGCTATATTCCTAGGAAACAATCCAACTTGACTCAGGTCAACTTGTTGTCATTGATAATAACTCATCAATGACTGAACCAATTTTGGTGATTTTATTATCAAATTAAAGAGCAGACTTTTGGCTATCCAATGAAATAAATTTTATTTAAATCGGTTCAGAATTGATGAAATTATGGCCAAAAAACCACTTAATATGACCTTTATTATGGATTTAGTGAAATTTTCATTGATTTTTTGAGCACAATTTCATCATTTCTGAGCCAATTTTAATAAAATTAATATCATTGTATAGCCAAAAATCTGCTCTTTATTTTTATAACAAAATTACAAAAAGTGGCTCATTTCTTAATGAGTTATTATTATTATAAACGACGACAAGTTAGAGTGTAGATGTTTAGTATTATTTAAAAATCCCGATATTATTTATCAAAAATCAATCCAATCTAATCTAAAATATGCAAATTAAAGAGACACCCAATCTTCAAATGTTCGAATTTGCACCAAGTCGGGATCGATCGGGCGCATTGACAAGCATCGGCTATCCCGGTTCTTATCCGCCAAATTCCGTCCTTCGTGCTTCCATCATTCCCCCAATTGGCCTTCAATGTATGGCCAAAGTGATGACAACAGAATTCGGTGGAGATTGTCGAGCCCGAATTGGAAGTGGGCAAAATGGGCGGGGAATGAGAAATTTAATTAATTTGGACCATTTTTAAGGATACCCAGCCCGATCGGCCTTAATTCAATTGGATGCTGCCTCTCGACAATATTCTGTCCCCGATTTTAACAATTTGGAATGGAATCCATGGCCTTGCTCGGTCAGTTTTTGCCATAAAAATGGAAGGAAAAAAACCAAAATTAATAATGAGAATTAAGGGAATAAAAAATAGATGATAATAAATGAGATGGAATTGGTTTGATTAATGAAAAAGTTATTTTGTATATATTTTTTTATTTTTTTAAATTCATCATCAATCTTTCCGGAGTGTTTTTTTTATGTAGACAATTTTTGTTGACAAAATTATACAATATTCATTCATATAACATTTTAGTAGAGTCTTATTTAGACACTTCGATTCATATATAGTTTGTATGATTTGGCCAGAAACTAAGCGAGTGTTAAACCAAAACTTGAAACGGTTTACATTTAACTCATTAGTTATAGACCAAATCAGATAAACTTTAAATGAATCAATGCGTCTATAAATGAGCTCTGCATACTAACAAATTTGCCAGATGATTCGCTTCCCAAATTGTTATAAATTTGTTGACAAAAAAATTGACACCCATTTTATAATTCACCACATTTTTTTTATGTTTTTTCAAAATGTGTCAGTAAAATAATATATTTTCCATGAATAAAAATATTTTCTAGTAAAACTGTTTGGTTCAATTATCTTTTTTACAACAAATCTATACAAATTTTCTCCTTATTTATTATTCCCTTCAAAATTCAGATTGATCCTCCCCTCAAATTGCCAATTCCTCCGGGCAATCAATTGATCATTGAATTCCGTACTGATTCTGATTCCGAAAATGATGGACTCGGTTTTCGGTTGCATTGGGATTGCGAGGATTTGCCTTCGAATTCCCTTTGAAAAAATTACACCCACCGAATTATTTATAATCCCTTTTTGCTTTTGATAAATTTCGTGCACTGAATTTTAATCCCATTTTAATTGAATAAATTTGGATTGTTTTATTTTCTATTGGAAATATTCTATTCACTTCAGCAGAAATATGTTTTACCCAATTCGTTTTCTATTCCCCTATTTACTGGTTATTATAATTTTGCTCATGTCCATGACAATATGGTACAAATGGTATTCATTAGTACCAACGGCAAATTCTCGAATACCAATTTTACATTCTGGCCAATTTTGTGTACTTTTTAACGTCACAAGACCAATTAATTTGTTAGTTTATTTCCAAATTTCCCCTGCTGGAGGGGACAGCCAAATTCTCGCTAAAATAACTCATCAAATACTGAATTAATTTTGATGATTTTATTATCAATTTTAAAGAGCAGACTTTTGGCTATCAAATGATTATAAATATTCTTTAAATTGGTTCAGAATTGATAAAGTTATGTTCAAAAAAAACCAATGACAATTTCGCTAACCCATAGTAAAGGTCATTTTAAAGGTTTTTTCGGCACAACTTCATCCAATTTTTAATGAATTTATTAAAATTAATATTAATTAATAGCCAAAAGTCTGCTTTTTAATTTGAATTATCAAAATTGGTTCAATCCTTGATAAACGGAAACAAGTTTGCTAGGTGATAGGTGCCATTTTGGGCTGTTCCCAATCCCAAGTCCGAATAAGCATCCCTCTCTCATTATTCGAACAGTAATTTTGCCCATCCAATCACCTTGACCGTCCACACAACGCTGCATTTTGCTCATCATCTCCATGTCCAAGTCGGTCATTTATCTACCTTCCAATTCCATTCTTGTCCCTCCAAAATAGGCCCAACATTGGGATGGACCAATTTCAGCTGCAATTCTACTTCGCCCTTCTGAAGAATTTACCGCTTTACCCAATTTGCTTGCACTTTGGCATTGTTCCCCACAAATGCGTCGGAAAGTTTCCCTACATTTGGTTTGGCGAATTGGCCCATTTCAACAAAATGATTGCGGTCAACTTACCATTGAGCAATTAGCCTTCATTTCCGCCAAATTTTCTTGTCCGAAGGAAATTTCTCCTCAAATGGGTCAATACATATTCATTTTTCAATGGAAATTAGTTTAATCTTATTAGTTGTAAAACATTAAATTGATGTCAAAATGATTAGAATAATTTAAGTTTGGGTTTGTCCTCTATTCACAAACCATATACCCAAAATTGGATAGAGCTGGTCAAGACGCATTGAATGGTAAATAATTTGTTATGGTTTGGTCAACAATTAAAGGGTATTAAACGGTTTAAACCCATTTTGGTTTGGTCAACAATTAAAGGGCATTAAATGGTTTAAACTCATTTCGGTTTAATGGTTCAAAAAGTTAAATTGATTAAAGCTAACTTATCCATTGAGGTTTAGAACGAATCATTATAATATTTTTGGCTTTTTTTGTTTTTTTTAACTAATTACATATTTCTCTTTTTAATTTCCCCGAATATTTTCATTTTTTCCTCAAAATAGTTGTTCGCCCCATTTTTGGCTCAATCAATTGGCCCCCACTCCAGTATCCCATCAACACTCTCCGTAACATTGCTCGTCTTGGTGCCAATCCAAATTCACTCTTTCATGTGGTTGCCGATGTTGAGAACATTTTTTCGGACAATTTTACTGCCATTGTTTGGGAATATTTGAGAACCAAAAATGAGGAGCTCAAAGAATTGCTGGTTTTCAGGTAGATAAAATTTTTTAAATTTATTAACATTTTTGGAAAAGGCGATTTGAGTTGGAAGAAGGGCAGCCGATTACCACAAATTTGGTCCAACTTCGACGTCAAATTCAGCGAGGATTGTGAGTAGTAGGGATATGCTTTAACTTGTTAATGGTTTTGTACTTAATTAGGAGGCATGGCTCTCAATAATATTAATTTTTATTTTTTATTCCGAATTGATGGTTTGCCCAAATGACATTCATTTTGGATTAGCCAAATTCTTAATGGTTTTTGGACATAAATCAATCAATTCTAAAAGAATTTTTAAAAATTAAGCAGCCAAAATCTGCTCTTTATTTTAATAGTAAAATCTTCAAAATAGGTTAATAAATTCTTAATGAGTTATATTATAAATATAACGGCCTCCAGCCACTCTAAAAGATGGGAATGGGAACATTCTTTGAATTTGAATGGAGAAAGAAGGCTGGCTAGCTATACAGTACAATTATATTGAATGTGACAAGTTATAAAATTCATAATTGAATCCTCAGGGCCTTTCCATTCCATCGCCATCATTTTTACATTGGTCACCATATTCCCGCACTCAAAGAATGGATGAATTATTCCCTTCAACAGAATTCAACTGTTCGAACTACTTCACTCAAATTTCGGTATTTAGAAAAAATTAATAGAATTTTTTGACAATTTTTTTAATGAAGCAATGCAGCATTAGAACCCCAGTTTGTAATGCCCTCCAATGCGCCCCTCCATTTTGAAGGCGTTCCTGCCCGACTTTATGACCATCAAGTTTTGGTAAGAGAAAATGTGAAAATATGATTTTTTTTATTTATTTTGAATTCTTTTTAAATTTAAATCCTGTTTGCATTTAAATAAATTCATATATTAAAGTATGGATTTGTAATTGTAAAATGTCAATTCCTGTTCTGATTTGTAATTGCACTAAATTGTAATTGCACTAAATTGTAATTGCACTAAATTGTAATTGCACCAAATTGTAATTGCACCAAATTGTAATTGCACCAAATTGTAATTGCACCAAATTGTAATTGCACCAAATTGTAATTGCACCAAATTGTAATTGCACTAAATTGTAATTGCACTAAATTGTAATTGCACTAAATTGTAATTGCACTAAATTGTAATTGCACTAAATTGTAATTGCACTAAATTGTAATTGCACTAAATTGTAATTGCACTAAATTGTAATTGCACTAAATTGTAATTGCACTAAATTGTAATTGCACTAAATTGTAATTGCACTAAATTGTAATTGCACCAAATTGTAATTGCACCAAATTGTAATTGCACCAAATTGTAATTGCACCAAATTGTAATTGCACCAAATTGTAATTGCACCAAATTGTAATTGCACCAAATTGTAATTGCACCAAATTGTAATTGCACCAAATTGTAATTGCACCAAATTGTAATTGCACTAAATTGTAATTGCACTAAATTGTAATTGCACTAAATTGTAATTGCACTAAATTGTAATTGCACTAAATTGTAATTGCACTAAATTGTAATTGCACTAAATTGTAATTGCACTAAATTGTAATTGCACTAAATTGTAATTGCACTAAATTGTAATTGCACTAAATTGTAATTGCACTAAATTGTAATTGCACTAAATTGTAATTGCACTAAATTGTAATTGCACCAAATTGTAATTGCACCAAATTGTAATTGCACCAAATTGTAATTGCACCAAATTGTAATTGCACCAAATTGTAATTGCACCAAATTGTAATTGCACTAAATTGTAATTGCACCAAATTGTAATTGCACCAAATTGTAATTGCACCAAATTGTAATTGCACCAAATTGTAATTGCACCAAATTGTAATTGCACTAAATTGTAATTGCACCAAATTGTAATTGCACCAAATTGTAATTGCACCAAATTGTAATTGCACCAAATTGTAATTGCACCAAATTGTAATTCTGATTTGTAATTGCACTAAATTGTAATTGCACTAAATTGTAATTGCACTAAATTGTAATTCTGATTTGTAATTGCACTAAATTGTAATTGCACTAAATTGTAATTGCACTAAATTGTAATTCTGATTTGTAATTGCACTAAATTGTAATTCTGATTTGTAATTGCACTAAATTGTAATTCTGATTTGTAATTACACTAAATTGTAATTCTGATTTGTAATTGCAAATAATTCCGCCTGTTCTTGTCAAATTTGTTGTTTTTTTAATACTCCAAAATTCTTAACCAAAAATAATTATATCCTATGTTAATTCTTTAATTTGATAACATAAACTTCTGGTTTATTCATTGACAAGTTAATAGGTGAACGTATCAAGTTGAGTCGGCTACAATTTAAAGTGTTGCTTTGAGGCGTGAATCTTTTCAAATAAATTTTCTTCCTATTCTCACAAAAATCTCTTCCCAATCAAAGGTGATTGAATTGTGCCACGCTGGTTTCAATCTCCGCCTTCTTTCCCATGTATTCAATGTGCATTTTGGTGTTCGACGCAAGTTGAACAATGTGGAAATGCTAATCAAGAAAATTGTAGCCAATCAAGCCTGGAAATTGAGAAGAGAATTCAGAAAATATTTGGAGGGCAAATATGGCAAACAAAATGCGCAGATATGTCCAAATTTTTGGGATCGACTCAATTTGTTGCCTGATAAAAAGAATTCAACAACAGACAAAATAATAGCATAAAAATTCATTGTGGCCATAAATTCACTTTTACATTTTTATTTTTTTTTATTTGTTTTTAATATATTTATTTATTTATTTTATGTCCACCTGTCCTCGTTTTTTTGTTGCGCATCTTTCATTGTTGTTAATAATAAAATAAGCATAATGGGCCAGACATTTTTATTGCCATCTCAAAAGAAATGAATGCGCACAAATTTGTTTGTATTTATTCAACCATTTAAAGATGGGAATTGTCCTCCTCCCAACACATTCCTTATCTCATCTTCAATGATGTTCAACAAAAATTACATTTTCCAAACCACCATTTTGACTATTCTTTTCACCGCCTTTTTCCAATCCACCTGTTTTGGATGGCAAAGGGAATGCGGATTCTCGAGTTTGGAACTGCCACCGGACGGTGCCCAACAAGTTTGTGACCCACTCATTTTTCACCTTTTGGCCATAGAGAACATTTCAATACCGCCAATTCAATATCTGGGTTATTCTTGTGTTTATAACTAACTCAGAGGCAAAAGCCAACCTATGAAAGGTCTTCAATATCTTTGTTATATTCTTTTGGCTATTGCTAAACAAAGAAGGAATCATTTCAGAAAGACGATATACAATTTTAAAGCCCAAAGTGTCCTCTACAATTTAGTCAAATTAAAATTTTAGGAATTACAATCTTAAAAATTTTACTTGCTTTTAAAAGGGATGAACCCTAATTTTCTGGTTGATTCTGGAGAAGCCACTTATTTTATAAATATTTTAAGTTTTAGGAAAGTAAGTAGAGCCACTTTTTAGAGGACATTTAAGGCTTTCCAATGCTATATCGCCTTCCCTAATTGGTCGATTCCTTTCTTGTTGAGTCATAGCAAAAAAAGGAAGCCCTGGTACTGTAACTGAAACGTCCTCTATTTTACCCTTTTGGGCATTATCCTCTGCTATTTGAAAAGGTGTATCGAGGAAATGAAGTTACTTTGGATGAGCATCTGCCTTGGATGGCATTCCTCCTTGGTGAGTGTGTTTTTGGCCAAAGGCCATCATAGTTGGCAAAATTAGATCTGATTGGGGCATCTGTCCATCATTGACCTTAAATACACATTGGAAATGATTATTCCAAAGGTTTTAATTTAAAAGACCAAAAAATTTTCGGTCGAAAATAATCTATTTTTGAGGCAATATATTTGGCCATAACAAAATATGTTGGGGCTAATTTAGGATTAGATTTGGGATGAGGATAGGCTTTAGGCAGGATAGGCTTGAAAAAGGTGCCCAATTTGGCCAAGTTTTATGGCCTTCGGGCGCCTTCTTTACCTTTATAACTCGTAGCCATCTGCTCTGGATCCTTTATTAGAAGCCAATGGGCTTATAAATTTCAGACTTTCTAGAATGAACTTCAATTAAAGAATTTTGGGGTTTTTAATGTATTTTCATAGGCCATGCAATTTGTACGGGTTCAATCATTGGACCAAATTATGTGCTATCGGCCGGACATTGTGTCCATGGTGGCGGAGGCCGTGCCATTCCAGCCGAATCCATGACCGTCTATGTTGGATCCGCAAATTTGAGTGAGGCAACGCCAATCCAAGTGGAACGAATCATTTTGCGCAGTGAATACATTGACAAAATTGATGAACAGGTGAACAGTAAAATTGTGAATTGAAGGGAAAAGCTGACCACAATTGAGGACTTGCCAATTGCGGTCGGAACGATCTAATATTGAAGGTGATAAAGCCACTGGATAAATTTATATAATATAGGATTTTATTAGGAAGAAAGCGAAATGATACAAAAAGCATTGGTCAATATTGAATAATTTACCAAGTTATTCTGGTCAAAAATGGACAGAAACAAATTTAAACCAATGGTTTTTTGGCCATACTTTGGAAAATATTAAATATTGGAAAATGCATTTGATTTCATTTTGTTGTTTTTATTTTTTATAAATTTACCCAGCGGCTTTATCATCTACGAAATGTTTGATTTCCAATAGTTTTGCGGGACAACTTCTTAATTATCTGTCTTCAGATTTAAAAAAGTTTGAGTTTATTTTTATTTTCATATTTGCTTGTAAAACAAGGAAAAAAATACTATTTTAGGATTAGAATCTTATGCCCAATTTTGAGGACATAAATTTGGGGTGGAAAAAATTTTGAGACAGATAATTAAGAACCGTTTTGCGTTCCAATTATCTTAACCCCGACCATCTTCTTTCTTCCATGCAGATTGGCTCAGTCACGATGGGCGACATGGCCCTGTTGAAATTGGCTACCCCAGTGAATTTCACCAATTCCCTGATGCCAATTTGCCTTTCATCCGAAGCGGCGGCAACGGCGGCTGGTGGACCATTGGCCAAAGAAGTGCTGGTTGCCGGATGGGGAAACACCAAACGTGAGTATTGTTTTAATGTAATTGTATAAGAAATTGTATGGGAATGGATCTTCTTTTTCATATTTATTGCCAAAAAAATTTCAAAGTTTAAAGTAACATAAAATTGATAATGACGCAACTTTATCCGTTTATTTTATAATAACTCATCATGGACTGAACCAATTTTGATTATTTTATTGTCAAATTAAAGAGCAGACTTTTGGCTATCAAATGATATTAGTTTTTTTTAAATTGATATAAAATTGAGTGAATTGTGCTCAAAAAACTTAAAGATGACCTTTACTATGGATCAGCCAAATTTTCAATGGTTTTTTTTTGGCCATAACTTCATTAATTCTGAACCAATTTTAATAAAATTAATTTCATTTGATAGCCAAAAGTTTGCTCTTTAAATTGATAACAAAATCATAGAAATCATTTCACTCCAATAATTTTAAATGGCGACAAATTGGACTCCCCATTAAGAAAAAAGCTACCACATTTATTCAGTTATTTCACTCAAAATTTGAACCAATCCAGTTTATGAAATATTCCATTCAATTGCCAAAACTTTGCTCAATAAAATACCATCAAATTAGTTAAGATCGGTTAAATACATTTAAGAATTATGTCTTGGCAAACTTACTTAACCTCTGTTTGGCTACAGTAGCTGGGTCGTTCTTTTGTTTATAATTCAACAAGGAATCAACCAATTTCGGAAGGCGATATGTCAATCAAAAGCCCAAAGTGTCCTATACAAAAAGTGGCTTTACTAAATTTTATCCACCACTGATGTGATAAGATACACATCTTTGAATTTGATAAACCCGAATTTGTTGGGGGACTTTTGGGAAAGACATTTATTCTAAAAGTTTTTTATATTTTCAAAAATAAGAAATGCAACTTTTTAGAGAACATTTAAGGCTATAAAATGGCATATTGCCATCCCAAATTAGTTACTTCCTTCTTGAGTTATGGCCAAAAGAGAGATTCAAATAAAGAATAAACATTTTTATAGCCCATTGTGATAGTTCACTGATTTGGAAGCTGACCCATCCAAAAATCCCTGAAAAACTACAATTCGGCGTGGAACGAGTGTTGACGACGGAAAATTGTGTGGAGCTGGAAACCAAATGGCATTTGGGCCAAATGGCCAAAAGAAGTTCACAGAAAATTCTAATAAGTTATTTCTCAATTTTCCCACCGCACACACAGACAATGCCAATTTGCCCTCATTGTTGGGCTGGAATCCACGTGAACTTCGGCGTCGGGTTGCTTCCAAGTTGGCCGACAAAATTTGCGTAATCAGCAACAATACGGTGGTGGAAAGTGGCGACAGCGGTGGCCCATTGTTGGCTTCGCTGGGAGCCGGCCGATGGACACAAATTGGCACACTCACCGGAGGACCATGTATGAAAGCGATTTTTAAAACACCGTATTTTCTCTATTAGTGGTGCCCTGGGTCTATTATTTTGCAGAGACAATCCAAAGAGGGCTATTAGTAGAGAAGGGGCTACTAATAGAGAAACTACGGCATTTGTGTTTCCAGCCGTTTTTGGTCTCCATTAAGCAAAAATTGTAGTATTAAATTAATCTCATCAGCTCATAAGGCCATAGGGAATAGGATTATGTGACTTGACTTGGATGGCTTTTAGAGCAATGGAAAACAAAAAGTGTCCATTCGAATTGATAATTTTTAAAACAATGAAAGTTTGGCATTAGTTATTAATGGGAAAAAATGATTTAACTCGGCTAGGAATCGAACCCTCGACCCCTTAGCCCAACTGCTCTTAATCAACACCAAGGAAGCTACCTCCATGCTAACCAGGCCATGTTATGGGTTATTCCAAAAAGTTTTATCTACTAATAATTTTGGAAAGCTTGGCAATGAAAATTGGCTGGATTTATGGGAAAGGATGAGGAAAAAGTGGGAATTGTGGTTGAAAAAAATATATTTAGAGGATTAAGAAATTGGGATAAAGCAATAAAAGGGATATTGGATAACGGAAGGATCAATGATGGCACTTGATGTGGATTTGAGGGAAATCAAAAGGAGTGAATGGTGGAACAATAAAGGCTAAGCTTTTAATAACAATGTTAAACCGGTTTAAAAGGGAATTAAGGGATTCTGGATAAGAGGACACTTGTCGAAATTAAAATGATCCGAATGAATCAGTTGGGCCCATAGAAGTTTATAATTAATGGCAGATCAAAAAATGGCTGGCCCTAACTTATCAAAATATATTTTAAAACCCCGTTAAAATTTTAATAGGTCATGGAAAGGAGGCCCCAATGCATGGTCGGTTTTTTATAACTATATACTAATTATTAATGCACATTCCCCCTTACAAATTTTGAAGATTACTACACAATGGTAATATTTTTGGGGATAACAAATAATACTTAATCATTCACCCCCTACAGATTGACTGTGAATGGATTGCAATTCAAACGGATAATGAAGTGCAATGTCAATGAATTAATATTATATATTGGATTGAATGAATAAAAATAAATGGATTGTAATTTTTATCATCAAAATGAAAAAAATAAATAATATTGAAAATTGAATAAAATGAAACAACAGTCTTGGCTTTCTCCTCGTTTTGTTCACGTTTATTTCTGCTGAGATGCTCCCTCGGTGGTCGATTCCTTCTTCTTGGCTGCCGCCGCCGCCGCCTTTTGCTGTGCCTCCTTCACGGCCTCCTTGACGAGTGGGACCAATTTGCCCTCTTTGGCCAGACATTTCATCAGCTCAATCACGAATGGAATATAGTTGTGACGACGGCGATTATTCTATAAAATGTGCGGGAATTGTAATTAATATAATAGAGAAAAATATTTACTTTATTCATACAACAATTATTGAATTTTATCCTTAAGTTTTAGAGCCGAAAAATCAATATTTTTGAGGCCAAAACTTGGCCACAATTTGGTGCTACTTTTTTAAAAACTATCATGTCTAAAAACTAGCCCTGATCTTAAATTGAATCCTAATCTATAAAATATTTTACGGTCGAGTTTTATGGACAAAAAAAATTAATTTATAAATATGTTTCCGTTGATTTTGGCTAAATAGTTTAATTTTTTTGGAAACATTTTTGTTTTTATTTTCATATTCAAAATAAAAATATTTTACCCACCTCGATTTTGTAGCGTTTCAATTTCTCCTCTTCATCGGCGATTTTATTGTGTAATTCATGCAATTCCTGGGCCACTTCGTCCGAATCCATTCCCAACTGAAATATTTATGAGTGGATTATTGGATTAATTATTCACAAAATTTACCGTGCTCAATTCGGCAATGCGCTGCTCGTACTTTGCCCGCAAATTCGGCACCAATGCCATCAAATTGAAATGAATCTCTCCGGCTGTGTACCTTTTTAAAATAATTAAATTTATTTTTTGGATTAAATTTATTTTTGGATTAATTAAATGCATTTTTAATTAAAATTGAATGTATTTTTAATTAATAATTAATTAACTTACTTCTGAATGCGACGTTGTATGAACGGGCGGACCACCTCGACCCACTCCTTCCCCTCCTCGACGTTGGCCAAACAAATCGGTGCCTCGCGCAGTCCATCCAGCTCATAAATTTTGCCATCCACTGGAACATAGGTGATGAAGTGAAACACGTCCTCGGTTTTCGATTTTGGCTGAAAAATTTAAATAAATTTTCATTAAAATCCAATTAAAATTTAGGGCTAATAAGTTTAAGCCTTAAGGCCCTTTAGTTTTATGTAGAATGGTTTTTGGGTAAAAATAAATTAAATTTAAGACTTTTGTTAAATAAATTTCAAAATTTTTCTGTCTGGATTTTAGGATAGGAATTTTAGGTCGAACCCAAAAATAACCCAACTTACCATGTCCACTTCCATGTAATGCTCGCGCGCGAATGAATTGTGCAATTCCCGAATTTCCTTGCTGTTTCCAAGTGTGAGTCCCCGAAGTGTTGGATCAAAAGCCGCCGTGAATGCCTTGAAATTGTCCAGAATCGTCCCCAGCTTGACATCCCCATCGGTGATATTCAGAAGCAAATTGATGATGGCCTGGGAAGCGCACGCATTGTTGATTATCTGGAATTAAAAAATTGGGAATATTTAATGTCATTTTTATTTTTATACGGGAACATATTTTTGTTTTAAATATTGTATATGATTTAGAAATGAATAGTAAAATGCTTAAAAATGCATAAAAATTAAAACCAAGTCCGAAAAAAATTATTGGACCTTAAGCGGATTCGAACCCGAGACCTAAATTTTGTTAAACTTAAGGGTCAATTTTTAGTTCAAAATTTAAAAAAAAATTTTTTGAGCTTGAAATGTTCGTTAGAATGTTTAAAAGGTCGCAAAAGTGAAAACCAAGTCCCAAAAAATTATTGGACCTTGAGCGGATTCGAACCCGAGCTCTAAATTTTGAAAGTCGAAGGTGGCCAATGATGTGTTTAAAAATTTTCTAAGTTTAAAATCAATTTTTAAACTGCTATTGCATTTGTTTTTAGAAATTTTTCATTGAAAAATAAAAAAACCTGTTGAGCAAAATAGACCGGCGCATTCGGCTGCGGATCGCCCTCCAATTCCTCCCCTTGACGCCATTTGAACAAAAAAATTAGTCCAAAAATTGGTCTAAAAATGGAATAAATTAATGTAAAAATTAAAAATTTAATGACTTACTTGAGTGAAGTCAGATGCTGTTCATCGTCGATTGAATATAATTCCTCCACCTGAACACCTTGCACTCCAAGTCCGCTGATCAACTCCGTGAAGACGCCCGGATCACTTTCGATCAAACACCTTTAAATTATAAAAATTGTGAGAAAAAAAATGTCGCCTAACTTATCGCCATTTATAATAACTCATCAAGGATTGAACCAATTTTGGTAATTTTATTATCAAATTAAAGAGCAGACTTTTGGCCATCAAATTAAATTAATTTTATATAAATTGGTTAAGAATTGATGAAGTTGTGGCCAAAAAACAACTGAAAATTTGGCTAATCCAAAATAAATGTCATTTTGAAAGGTTTTTGGATTACAAATTCATCAAATCTAAACCAATTTAAAAATTAATATCATTTTACTGCCAAAAATCAGCCCTTTAATTTGATTAAAACCTGAAGTTGATTCAATCCTTTCCTTGAGTTATTGTAAATGTCGACAATTTTTGCCAGTAAAAAGTTAAAAACTAACCAATTTCCTGCGTCGTTTTCCGCCATTTTTATTCGCAAATGTTTTGTCGCTGTGTAAACTAAATTCAAATTATTATGTTATTGTTTGAAAAATATAAAATAAATAAATAATTGCGAGATAAACGCAATAAAATGAAAAATTAATTAAATGGAAAAAATGTGATTTATCGATTAAAAATTAAAAAATATTCATCAAAATCAATCAATAATTACTTCTTTGGCCATCATCATTCATCATATAAAGATCATTCATCAGCTGCCTTTGTTTCCTCAATTGTATTCGTTTGCTGCGCATTTTCTTCCTTTGCTTTCATTTGCTCATCCATTTCTCTCCTTAATTGCAAAAAAAATAAATAAATTATTATTTATTTTTACTTACTTCTTCAATGCTTTCGATGGACATTTATGTCGATGCTTTATACAATGATGGTGACGCTTTAAATAAAAATGGAATTAATAAATGTAAAAATCAATTTGAATACCAAATGATGACTGCATTTTTGACGGGTCGATCTTTTCATTTTGGGATCAGTCGTCGATTTTGGATATGCCTTCACTGTTGAATCCGATTTTGTCGGCTCATCATGACCTCTGTAAAATAAACGAAATTATCAATGTTAATTAAATATAAAAATTTTATATTTAGATTCAAAGGGGGACCCTGCTTGCAAAATTTAGGTCTCGGGTTCGAATCCGCTCATGGTCCAATAATTTTTTGGACTTGCTTTTCACTTTTATAGATTTGTAAACATTTTCTAGTACATTTCTAGACCAAAAAAAATTTTTTTGAAAAATTTTCGACTCAAAGAGGAGAACTTATTTTTTGTAAAATTTACGTCTTAGGTTCGAATCCGCTCAGAGTCCAATAATTTTTTCAGGTTTGAAAACAATTTTTATGGATTTTTAACCATTCTACTGAGCATTTTTAAAAGAAATACAGTGTTTTTAGAACAAAAAAATTAACCCGAAAAGGTGTTATTTGTTTGCAAATATTTGATTTTTCGACACCAAAAATGTGACTAAATTTCCATGATTTTATTAGGGTTTGATTTTATCTAATATTTTTTTAAATAATAAAAACTCGTACCATTGACTCACCTGCTGCTGTTCCTGTCCCGACTTCTCGTTCGCCTCCTCTTTCCTTCACGGCTTCTGCTCCGGCGGTGCCGATCTCGACTCCTCGACCTCTTTTGGCGTTCCCGACTTCGGGACCTCTTTCTCTCGCGACTTTTTGAAGACCGGCGCTGCTCCCTTTCTGCACTCCGGCTCCTCGACCGCCTTCGACCATAACGGTCATCTTCATAGCCATAGAGTTTGGCGCGTTCCCGGAATTTGTTCTCAATGTCCTTTTGAATCGGAATTGGAATTCGAGGAAACAATGTTCCGTAAAAGTCGAGCTGAAAATTGCAAACAATTTACAAATTATAATTTAAATAATCATTTTTGGACTAAATTAATGTGTTTATGGTACAGTATACCCAAGGAAGGACTTAACCTTAGCAAATTTTGGTCTCGGGTTCGAAACGTCTCATCAAAAGGAAATATTTTTTCAGGCTTAATAATTACTTTAATTGCTAACTTTTTAATGCTTAATCTTATAAATCTTATAACATTCGATATGCTCATTCAAGAAGCATTGATATTGATTGGCCTATAGATAGGCTTGCCGAGGTTTCTCTTTCGCTCAAACCCAAAAGTCATAAACCAAAAACACATGGCTTAGACGGTTTGTATTCATTCACTTTCAAACAATGATCATCTATTGATCAAACGACGTATCTCGATGAGCTATATGGAAAGGCATCCCAACTATACTTGGGAAGAGCTCTTCTCTCTTTAATTTATAGAGGAGGAAGTGCTCCAAAGGTGGAAGATTAATAATTGTATAGGTCTATGCTATGAACTATGACCGAACATAAGTTATCACTAATCATTTATCCAAGCTTTTGGAGAAAGAATGCGATATTTGGCAAGTTTTCTCATTTTTAAGCAATTTTAACCTTTGTCAACATCATCCGCACAAGTTGACCAATGGGCATTTTGTCGCCTCCGCCCGAACGTGGATCGATTTCTGCATCATCATCCTAAATAAATATTTTAAATATTTATATTAATTTGTTCAAAAATAAACCAAATATGGTTCAATCCAAGCCCAAAGGTCGGCGGGTGGTTGAGTGAAACGAATGAACATAAATCCGATGCCTCTCAAATAAATCGATTGTCGACTGTTTATCATGGAAACGAGCTGTTTTCGGGTGAGCCGGAGTGTGAACAATTTGTAGAGAAGACAAAATGCTGTGGAGATTACGCCGCCGGCTCCAACTCCTCGGACTCTAAAATGAAAATATTTTGGACATTTAAGTAAGTTAAATGCAAATACCCTCCACACATTCCGGTCATTCCAGTGATTTTCCTTGTCCCGCGTTCCCATGGTTCCAAATGACGCACCTTAAGATTTAAGATTATTTATTTATAAGTTATTTTATATCCAAAAAAATCCTTAAGTTTTTGTTATCCGAAAAAGGATACTATTGCAGTTTACTGGATGGAAGAGAAAAAAGATGATGATGACGAAAATGAATTGAAGCTGATCTTCGTCTTCCTCATCTTCTTCATCATCTTCCTTATCATTATCTTCTTCATCCTCATCATTGTCATCCTCTTTATTACTTTCTTCTTCTTCTTCATCTTCCTTTTCCCTTCCATCCCGTAAACTGTAATAGTACCAAAAAACCTTAAGTTTTTCGTCCAAGAAAACCTAAAGTATTTATAATTGTAAATAAAACAAACATGAACGAAAACATCATCGCAGACTTCTTGAAAGGTTGTGATCTCGACCAGATAGTTCTTCCAATATGTGCTTTGAACGATGTTCTCCAGGACCAGTGTATTCAGGTTCATTGTTTGTACATTTCCCCAGAGTGGCAAAATATTGTTTTTTCTTGTGACTTTCTGTAAAAATATGTTGGTGTGAATGAATAGTAATGTAAAATACTTGAATGTCTGGAATGGTTGTATCGGCCGCATCGTCTTCATAAAACACTTCATTGGTCGCCGCATTAAAGCCCATCACATCTTTGAAATTGCTGACTTCTTGAATATCCATCAAATAAATTCAATTAGCTAAAAATGATGATATTAAATCAGAAAATTAAAATTAAAAAATAAGTAAGGTAAAAAAATAAAAATGAGAAATTATAATTTTTATTCGTTGAAACGAGTTTCGATCGACTTCGAATGCCGATCGATCCCGAATCCTGAATTCGAGTTCGAGCTAGCTTTGCTTTTGCTTCGCGCTTGCGCTTCGTTAACAGAGATGATTTGTCATTTTTTATTTTATTTGGACAAAACGCCAAGTGAAAATAAATATTTTCAGACACAGTACGACGTACGAGTACCCAAAATAATTTACTCAGCTCAGCTACAGACAGCTTTCCGTTTTGTCTTTAGTGCCAAGTCTTTGGCCAAGGCTTTGCTTTTCTAATGCGAATGAAAAATGATTTTTCCATTTGGCGGATATTGGTTTCCATGGAAATTGGAAAAATAAGAATGGTTAGCTATTATTGAATCAATAAATAAACAAATTTCCTATTATTTTTGGTGAGTCAATCAATGATCATTTAAACGAGAATAAAAATGGAATCGACTGAATTGCTTCGAACAATTATTGATGGCCTCAATTTGCCGCCATTCAATCGTGGGCTAACATTGGTTAAAATTGATTCAATGAGTGCCGAGAAATTATTGCAAACTCTTTCGGATGTGTTGAGCTGGGTTGAAGGACAAAATCCAAAAGAATTTATTGATATTCGCTCGGAGGCTCCGGACGAAACTGCGGTTGGTCAACTAATTAAGGCATCATAGAATAACTGATTAATTTTAAGATGCGAATTTTGAGTGCACTTCGAATTTTAAAATATCCTCCACCGCGTGATATCGACCAAATGTAAGTAAAATGAGGACAAATCTATATTAATTTGATTAAATTAAAGACAAAAATGGCGTTTGGATCTTTTGGAAGGGAAGAAAGCAGCAATTTACCCAATTTTAAAATGGGTTTTCGATGATGTTGACCGGCTGAAAGAAAGGGTTTATCTTGGGTTTGGATTATTCCTCATATTTATTAAAATATTTTTATTATTTATTAGTCGTTATTTGACTCGAATTGAAGTTCCATTGGAAGAACAGTCACCCGAAATAATCCGTTTATTGAACACCATTGAACAGAAAATGGAAGAATTTAAAGTTTGAATTTATTAAAATTCGATTAAAAATAGTTTTTTTAGGTTTTACACGCCCAAAATGTCGAAACTCGAGCCGATTTTATTCGGGCATTGGATGTGAGAAATGACCTAAAAGCAATGGAAGAAGAGAGGGAACAGCTGCAAAGGAAAATTGAACGATGCAAACGACGAACAAATCGACGCCAAGACCTGGGTATTTTATTGCAAATGGCCGAAAGATTGCGCCTAGAGATGGAAAGGAACCAGGAATTGCAGTTACAAAAACAGGATCAACAAAAAGGGGTAAATTTTTGAGCAATAAAAATTAAAAATTTTGGGTAAATTTAAATGTTCAATTTTTAGAAAAACAACGCTGATCAACGAATTAGCAGATTGGAACGAGCATTGTTGGAAGAAGAGAGGAAAAGGGACGGCGCCGATCCAAAAATTCTTATTCAAAAACTTCAGGTCGAATTAATTTTTGAATATTTAAATTTAATTCCAATTTTTTCAGCGTGAAATTGAGGTGAATCGATATTTGCTGAATGATAAATTGGAGCATGATTTACGGGTGCAACGGAACAATTTGGATATTGTTAAGCGTATTTTGGCGCAAAAATCGGCGAATGACATTGATCAATTAAAAGAAAAGGTTTGCAAGTAGGAAATATTTAATTTGCCGAAAAGATTTTAGCGGTTCAGAAGTTTATCCTAGAACCCATAAACTTAAATCCAATCAATAGATCTCATAAAGACGCATCATTTTATTATGTTTTGGCATTGGGTTTAACCAAATCTAACTTAGTTTTGAACCATTAAACCAAAACGGGTTTAAACCGTTTAATACCCTTTAATTGTTGACCAAACCAAAATGGGTTTAAACCGTTTAATACCCTTTAATTGTTGACCAAATCAAAATGGGCTTAAACCGTTTAATACCCTTTAATTGTTGACCAAACCAAAATGGGTTTAAACCGTTTAATACCCTTTAATTGTTGACCAAACCATAACAAATTATATACCATTCAATGCGTCTTGACCAGCAGCTCTAGCCAATTTTGGGTAAATTTGGTTTATAAATTAGGACAAACCCTCGCTTAAATCATTATAATTATTTTGAGCAACAAATTAAATATTTTTAATTTGGTTTTTAGATAGAATTACTCAACAGTGAATGTATGGAAATGTCGCTGCAACGAGACAGGCGTGATGAGGCCTCCGAAGATAAATTAGTGGTTTATCGACATCAGGCGGCAAATGTCCAAAGGAAAAAATTGAATGTTGCTGATTTACTGCAAATGACAAAGTTGCTTAAAAATAACTAAATAAAAATGCAAAAAAAATTAATTTAGACAAGAATTGGAGAACACGGAATTATTGTTGGCCGAAAAGAAGAGAGAATTGAGCGAAAAGACAGGAAAAGATGAGGTTTTTTCACACTTAAATAAATTAATAAAATGAAATATTTCGGCAGGTGGTCACTTCGGTTCAATACAAAATTTTGTTGAATAAATTGCGGAATAAATCCAATTTATACAAGAGGAAGAAATCGGAAATGGAACAGCTGAGAGCGGTAAAATTTTTGGGGGATTACCTAAATAAAATTTCGGGTACTTTTCGGTTATCTCTAGGACCATCTTTTTAAGATTTTTAATAAGTACCTACTGCCTTGGAAATATAGCCAAAAAAAAATATATTAACCTGTCGGCCATTTGGGAGAACAGCTTGAGCTTGACCAATCTCCTTCCCAAATATTAGAGAAATGGTAAACCATGGATTAACTAACGACTTTGAGTCTTTTAAAATCTGGTCTTAAATAACAAATAAATACCAAAAAATTTATTCTCTTCTTTAATAGGAACAACAAATACTTGAAAGAACTTTGGAACTGCTGGAAGAGCGATTTGAACAAATTAAAGAGGACAATGTAAATCTAAAATCATTAAATTTAATCTAAATTCAAACATTTTTAGCGGAATGAAGGACGCGGAGTGATTGAACAAATCCATGATGAGGCAATTGGCAGTGTCAACCAACGGCCAAAAACAGCGAAACCAACAGAGACGAATGTTCAAGGGCTGAAAAAAATGGTCGAAGAAATAAATGGACAAATTGGCGAACATCGAACAGTGATTGAGCATCTGAATGGAGAAATTGAGGAATTTTATTCCAAAAATAAGGTTTAAATTGTTTTCACAATTTGGTTCTTTCCTGTTATTGGGGAGGAGGGGGGAAGGTGGTGAAGAAGAAGATGATGATGGTGATGAAGAAAAGGAAGAAGATGATGAGGATAAAGAAAGAGAAGATGATCAGGATGAAGATAAGGAAAAGGAGAATGAAGATGAAGAAAAATATGCTGAGCATAATGAATAAGAAGAAGATGATGAAGAAGATTGCGATGAAGAAGATGATGAGGATGAAAATGATGATGAAGAGGATTGTGATAATGAGGAAGATGATGAAGAAGAAGGAGAGGATGAAGATGATCAGGATGAGGATGAAGAAGAAAAGATGAGCATGGTAATGAAGAGGAGGATGATAATTAGGAAGATGATGAATCACCTAATCTTCATCATCACCTTGACCCTCCCTCCTCGCTCCTCCCCCGACAACAGGAAATATCGATATGACTTAAATATGAAATAAAAAAGTGTTTTTAAGGAAAAGAATGAACAATTTTATGCACTAAAAGCGGAATTTGACAAGTTGGAAGAGGAAACAAACGTCGAAAGAGAAGAAGCGGAGGAAAAAATTACAATTTTAAAAGAGAAAATGGAAATTGCCCGAAAAGAATTGAACCGAATTAATGGAGAAATGCAAAAACAAAAATGGCTCCTCGAGAACAGTGCATCAATAGAACAAGTCCATTTTTTTAATTTATTAATTTTTTATTTCTATTAAATTTAGACGGAATATGCTCATCAAAAATTGGAGGTACCTAATAATTTTAGAATTTAAATTAAAAATTATTTTAAGAAGCAAAAAGAGGAATGCACCCAACAAATTGCATCGATCAACCAAGAATTGAAAAAAATTGCCGGCCGCGCCGATTTGGTTGAACAAACACAAATGTGGCAAAATTTAGTGCAATTATTCGAAGCAAAGTTGAAAATTCAACAGCAAAAGTTTATTTACACTCTTTTGTAAATATTAAATTTGGAATATTTAAGGAAGGATGATGAGCCGAAGCCATGGGGCGATTATTATTGAATGAAGCCAATGCAAAATACATTGTCTAAGGCACATATCGATTATTTGAAGAAGAGGATCTCTGATTTAATTTTGTGAAAATTCTAGTCATATTTTTAATTTACTTTTGATTATCCAATTTTTTTTAAATGCATAAAAACTTCTTTTTAAACTTGCTTTTATTACATCTATTGATTTTTTGTCATAAAATTATATTTTTTTGGTCTATTCAAAATTTATGTGTCCCGAAAATAAAAATTTTGAAATCTACTACTCAGCAGCTCGCAGTTGAGTTGATGAAATATAAGTATTAAATCCTATCCTCTATTTTTGTGTTCCCGTTTAAAATATTTTATTTGAACCGGTTTCGGCAATTTATAAAATCAATGAAGATCACAGTTTTATAGTAGCAAATAGAAAAGAAACACCAAATAAGCTCACACAACGCAATTTTATTTCGCCCATGAACACTTATAAACCAAAATTGATTAATATGCAAGCTTTTTAAGCGTTCAATCAGCCTTATAATTTGACAAGAAATAGACTCGGCATAGGTTTAAATCATCAAGCGTAATTTCGGTTACATAGTTTAACGTCATTTCATTATTTCAATTTATTTATTTAACATCAATTAATAATTAAAACCTTTTTATAGAAAGAGTTAATCAAATTTTCAATTAAAAATTGTGCTGAAAATGGCTACAGACGGTAATGAAGAAACCAATCCAAAGGTAAAATTCCTTTTAAATTTAACTAACAATTCGTTGCTTCTTCAGGCCTACCCATTGGCTGATATTCAACTTTCTCAAAAATTGCTCGATTTGATCCAACAATCACTCAACTACCATCAACTGAAGAAAGGGGCGAATGAAGCGACCAAGACCTTGAACCGTGGCATTTCTGAGGTTTCCATTTGTTCATTTAGGATTGTTTTAAAACACAAAATTAAGTTGATTGTGTTGGCTGCTGACGCAGAGCCACTGGAAATAATTCTCCATCTTCCGCTGCTTTGCGAGGACAAAAACGTGCCGTACGTGTTCGTGAAAAGCAAGGCGGCCCTTGGACGTGCCTGCGGTGTTACTCGACCGGTATTCTTTTTGTATATATTTAAATTAAAACAAGGTTTTTGGATAACCAAAACTTAAGGTTTTTGGGTAACCAAAGCTTAAGGTTTTTAGGATATCCAAAACTTAAGGTTTTAGACCGAATAATTGTTTAATTTTTAAGGTTGTTGCTGCCTCAATAACTCAGAATGAAGGATCACAACTGAAATCGCAAATCCACAAAGTGAAGGAGGATGTCGAAAAATTATTGATCTGATCAATCGGATGGGTGGATAAGCAAGCATTCATCAATCAATGTTCTTTTGCTTAATTATTATTTGTTGAATTTTACAATTTTTGAATAAAACGAATTTACAAAACCTTTACTTTTATACATTTATATTGATTTTTATATCAATTTATATTTATGATTTTTTGGATTGGAATTGATTAATGTTTTTGGATAGTTAATAAAAATGGCCGAAACCGAACATATTGAATGGAATGTTCCCAAACCGATAAAATTTCCGGAGCCTAAATTCGCCGATACATTCGATTTGGTTTTTAATACAGCAACCGGAAATTTGGAAGGTTTCATTTTTGTACGAATAATTAAATTATTTAAAATATTTTAGTTGGCAAAACCGATTTCGACGGTGACATCAGCGAAGAACCCGAAACGTGGATTGAAAAAGTCGCCTTTCTTGCCTGGAACATTTTGCTCAATTACGGAATGCATTTGGCCATCCTAATTTGCGCATACTCATTGTTCGGCATAATATTCCGGAAGAATTATTTGCAAAGCGTTGTTTCATGGTGGAGTAAGTTAAATTGAATTTATAAACAAAATTTAATTTTTGCAATTTAGAAAAATACGATGGTCATTTGGCAGTGTTGGAGGAAATGAAAACGCTGCTAGAGGCCGATTACGATGTGAAATTATGGAGTGAGCCAGCATTTTGCAAGAAATATTTGGAGGTTAATAAATTAAAAATTTGGGAAAAATTTTAAGAGCTCAAAAATTTGAGAAACATTAACTTTTGGGGCTCAAAAATTTGGGAAAAAAACTTTAAAAACTCAATAATTTGAAACCTTAACTTTCGAATTGTTCTATTATTTTAGCTCTACGATGCATTTCGACGCTTTCGTTCAGTGACCAATCGAGACCATTTGGGAAATTCCATTTTGGATGATCCAAACAGGCAGGAGGAAGGAAAACACCTCTACAAATATTTTGATGTTGATTACGTGCTCCATGACCGATTAATTTATGCCGTGAACGGAATAGAAGAACCAATGGAAGAGGATAAAGAAGAAGCGGATGAGGCAAAATAATAAATGTGATCTCAATAAAATTGTTTTAATCTCAAAAATTGTTGTAACAAATTTATTCCATAAAATTAATATTAAAACAATGGATAAATATTCAAAATTTAAAACTTCGCAACGGGTCATTCATTTGCTTTTGGAATTTATGTTTCGCTGTTCCCTTGAAGAATTTGTGTTTTTTCGTCGCAAATTTCTTCTGTTTTGGCCCATCCAATTCCTCATCATCATCGGCGCCATTTGGTGCTGGTTGGCCCATTCTTTTCCTTCGATTCACGGGAAATGCATTTGAGGATTCTCCGCCGGTGTTGAAATTTTGACCACGCAAAGCTTTGGGTACTGAAATATTTAATTAAATTAATTTATTAGGTTTTCAATATCGCAAAAATTTAGCTGGTCCTCATCGACCCCCCCCCAGTTTTTGGGAAAAATTATTTATTTTTGCCTTAAAATGCTTTTTTAAGGGCTTTGATGTCTGGGAATCCGAATTTGACATTTGTTTTGAATTCGGATCACTCCGGAAGGTTCAAAAACCGGTTTAAAACGATAGAATTGGATTAATATCAAAGAAAAATAAAATTTAAAATAATTAAACCGGTTTTTGAACCATTCGATGTGATCGGAATTCAAATGCGAAATTTGGATCCGCCGGTTCCAAAATCGCAAAAATGTGAATTTTAAGGGAATCCAAAGGGGAAGAGGTACCAACCGAAAGGTTTTTTAAGGAATAAAAATCGGTTTTTTGGACAAATTTTATTTTATAAAGAAATGAATACCAATATAGTCGGGAACATCAGCAATGCCGGGGCTGTGCACATTCAATTTAAACTTTTTCCTGTCCTGCTCCAGCATCCACCGCTCCCGGGGATTTTTCGCAAAATATGAATCCAATCGCCGTGATTTGAGGATTTCTTCACGGATTTCGGTCATTCGGGTCTAATTAAAAATAATTTTAATTGGAATATAAATTCAATGAAAACCTCGCGAATGGCTGTCCGCGTACATGCCGCCAAAACATCTCTGGCACGGAGTTGAAATGCTTCAAAATCCTTGATTCGTATTTCATAGGGTTTAATCACTGGCATTCCCACTGAAAAAATTAATAGAATATTATTTAATTCGCCGAAAAACGGTTCTAACGTTTATCCTAAACCCATGAACTTATACCCAATCGGTAGATCTAGTCAAGATTATTATTTGAGTTTGTTTTGACCAGGGGTTTAACCAATTCTATTCTTGTTTTGAACCAATAAACCAAAATTGGTTTAAACAGTTTAATACCCTTTAATTTTTGAACCATTAAACCAAAATGGGTTTAAACCGTTTAATACCCTATAATTGTTGACCAAACCAAAATGGGTTTAAACCGTTTAATACCCTTTAATTGTTGACCAAACCAAAATGGGTTTAAACCGTTTAATACCCTTTAATTGTTGACCAAACCAAAATGGGTTTAAACCGTTTAATACCCTTTAATTGTTGACCAAACCAAAATTGGTTTAAACCATTTAATACCCTTTAATTGTTGACCAAACCATAACAAATTATATACCATTCAATGCGTCCATCTTGACCAGCTCTATCCAATTTTGGTCTATTTGGTTTGGGAATGGAGGACAAACCCATACTTAAACCATTATTTGATTTTTCGCCAATTTATTTAATTAAAACCAACTTCTTTGATCAATTTCTTCCTTAATTTGTTCAAATATTTTCTGCTCATCCTCAGTTGAAAATGAAATTGCAGTGCCTTTATTATAGCCTCTGGCTGTTCTAAAAATAAATCAAAAAATTAAAAATATTTATAAATTAAAATTACCTTCCAACCCGGTGCACGTACATATCCCCAGAAAGTGGAAAGTCAAAATTCACAACATTTGGCACCAAATAAAAGTCAATGCCCCGGCCTGTGCCCGATTCCTTATCAATTTGGCGATGTTTGCTTTTCCGTTTGATTTCTTTGCGTTTTTCCTTAAAAAAAAATAATTTTTCCGATGATATTTAATTGGGTGAAAAATGCCGATGAGATTTTAGCGGTTAAATGATTCGTTTAAGATCCCTAAACCATATACCCAAAATTGGAAAGAGCTGGTCAAAACGCATTAAACGGGTTTAAACCCATTTTGATTTAATGGTTTAAAACTAAGTTAGAATTGGTTAAACCCAAACCAAATCATAATAAAATGATGGGTTTTGATGAAATTTATCAATTTCAATTCGGTTTGGGTATAATATAAGGTTTGGGAGTTTAGGATAAACAGTTGAACAACTTTAAGCTTTTCGTCATTTTTATTTGAATTATTCAATAAAAATTAACCTTTTTTGTCTTTTCCTTCTCCTCTTTGATTTCACTTTGATTATCATCTTCACCGGCCTCATCAAAAATATCATTGCATTCGGAAGCGATCAAAAATGGCCATCGTCCTTGATTGAATTCATGTATAATCCGGCATCGAGAATTGGCCGGCATTTGAGCATTAAGAACCGCGGATGGCACATTAAACGATTGAAGGAAGAGATGAAGCCTTAATAAAAAAATTTACTCAATTTTATTTACAAAACATACTTATAGCAACGATCAATGGAAGAAACGAATATTACGCATTTTCCAACCAGCAATTTTAATTTGATTAAGGCCAGAAAAATTGTGAAACGTTCTTCGTCATTTTTGCATGAAATGTTAAACTAAAAAATTTATTTTAAAAATTTTAATAAAAAACAAAGTTTGGGACTAATGTAGTTTGTCCCCTACACGGGAATGAGGAAGAAGAAGATAATGATAAGGAATAAGGATGATGATAAAGAAGAAGATGAGGATGAAGAAGAAGATGGAAGATGATAGATGAGGATGAAGAAGAAGATGGAAGATGATAGATGAGGATGAAGAAGATATAATGAGAAGGATGATGAAGAAGATGAGGATGAAAAAGAAAATGATAAGGATGATGAAGAAGAAGAAGATGAGGATGAGATGATGATGAAGAAGAAGATCATGAAGAAGATGATGGAAGGGATGAAGAAGATATAATGATAAAGGATGGTGAAGAAGATCATCCTCTGTTTCATTTTCATCCTTTTTCTTTTAGGAGACAAAATCCATTAGTACCAAAAAAGTTAAGGTTTTTATTTATAACCTGTTCAAGTTGATCCAATCCAGGCAAATCGGTCTCCTTCAATTTCAATGAAACAACCTTCCCAATGACAAAATCTCGTTTCAGTTGACTTAAATCTTCATTCAATGTGGCAGAGGTCATCACAGTTTGATATTTGCTTGGTAGCATCAATTTTAGTCGCCTAAAAATTATTTGAAATTATTTATATTTAAATAATTCACTGACTTGATTTCATCCTGATATCCATAGGAGAAAAGTAAATCCGCTTCATCCAAAATTACGCAATGCAATCGTTTGAATAGATCAGGCGTTTTTGAAGATGTGGCCAATAAACGTCCCGGTGTACCAATAATAATATCCAATAGTTCATTGCCCAATGTGTGATCATGTGAATCGATGTATTGTGCCAAATTGAAACAATGAATGAAGGGAAATGGTTCAATCAACTTTTCCAATTGTTCAAATATTTGTGTTGCCAATTCTTTTGTTGGTGCCACAATCATGGCAAAAGGGCCCCCATTCTTCTCGTCCGTATTGGATTTATTCTAAAATAACTTTTTTGTTATAAATTTTCCTTATTTTTTTCGTACCGTTGTCAAATGTAGAATTTTTTGGATAAGTGGAAGTAAGAAAGCGGCCGTTTTACCGCTCCCTGTCCTTGCTCTCGCCAGAATATTTTTATCATTAAGCATCAATGGGATCATCTCGACTTGGACTGGTGTTGGTTTTTCCCATCCCATTTCGGCAATAACCTTGTATTTTATAAAATAATTTAATAAAAAATAACGTAGATAAAACCTTTTGGAGTCTTTCATCAAAATCGAATTTTCCAAAAGACACTTTTGTGTCACTTGCTTGCATAATTTTTATTTTCTGAAAATGATTCTTTGTAGAAAGCTTAATAACTTTTTAACGCTTGGTCTCAGACTTATTAGACCCTATTTTAAATCTTATACAATTCGAGTTGAGAAGGATTGATTAGCTTTCCATCAAAAATTGGATTCAATTCCAATCTCCAATCCAATTTCCATCGGGGGTCCATCCAAGACCAACAAGATCCAAATCCAACCCCAAAAAGATAAAAGACCTACATACAAAAAGATCTGTAACCCAAAATACCTAAAACAAGGAAAATTTTAACTAATTTTTTACTACCCTAGCCTCTGCTGGAACTCTGGAACTCATGCCTGGCTCATCCTAATCTTAAGCACCTAAGCTTGGCCTTAAATAAAATTAAAGAGGTCTTTAGACTTGTAGGTCTTTTGGGATAGACAATTTTGAGTAATCTTTTCGAGTAAAAGACTCGGGACCAATAATCTAGAAATTTGCCAAAATTTGGGTTTTTATTTCTCTTTTCCCCTTCTTATTTTTCCATTTTCTTATCTGCTGTTAATAAGTCGCCTTGCCTTATTAGGGAAAGGTCTTTTGGGTGTTGGAGTAGGTCTTTAAAAGAAGGTCCATTTTTTAGATTCAAATTCTTCCTCAAAAATGGATGAATTTGATGAATTTTCCCTAATTACAAAATTGGATCAACAAAAATTGACCCATCTTCTTATATCCATCCCCGGAAATAAAGAACTAATCGTTGAAATCCAATTACTTCGACCCCTCGATCGAATATGTTCAATGTCAACGCTGAGGTCTAATAATTGCATTCGGGTGCAACAATTTTTTATGGACAAACAAATTTTATGGGATGAAAATGCGGAAGAAAGAGTCTTCTTCGTCCGACCAACAATTGAAATTTCACGTTAGTTCTTTATTAAAAACTTTGGAAATGGCGAAAAGAGTTTAGCGATTTAGTGGTTTGTTTAAGAATGATTTGCCCTAGGCCTACAAACCAAATATACCCAAAATTGGCTAGAGTTGGTCAAGACGCATTGAATGGTATATAATTTGTTATGGTTTAGTCAACAATTAAAGGGTATTAAACGGTTTAAACCAATTTTGGTTTAATGGCTCAAAACTAAATTGGAATTGGTTAAATCCAAGCCAAAGTATAATCAATGGTGCATTTTGATTAGATATATCCATTGGGTTTGGGTATAAAGTTCGGCAATTTAAGACAAACCATTAAACCGCTAAAATCTTCCGCCATTTTCAATGTTTTCTTCACCAAATTAAATATCATCATTAATCTTAAATAAGGTAAAATTTGTGAATTGATCCGATCAAATCCGCAACGGCATTATTCAATAATACAAGTTGGCGGTTCGAAAAACTTCTTTGCTCGTGAAATTGAGAAAAATGCTCTGCATGGATTGGTGGATTTATACGGTTTTCATTTATTTTCATTTAAAATTTAATTTAGTACATTTTTAGAGTTTAATTTGACATTAATTCATTTGTGAGTTTCAAATTCCTTGCAAAAATTAATACAAATATTTTAGGGAGTCTGATCTTTTCTCCATGGAATTGCCTCAATATTCGCTGAATACATTTTCAAACTATTTTGACCCAGTTGTTCGGGCACTTTGGCAACTTCAAATTCTCTACGGTGAAATTCAAACAATTTATTGTTTGGGCGAATGTTCAACATATATCCATAAATTATACAAACGATTATGCATTAATTTGACGGAACCAAAAGCAACACCGGATCAGCCAATTAGTCATTTGTAAGCATTAAAATTAATTTAAATAAAATAATTTAAATTTTTTAAGATTTATTTTTGATCGTCGATTGGATATTCCCTCCACATTGCTTACCGGTTTAACATATGAATCAATTTTGAATGATGTTTTCAAATATAATTGTGGAAAAATTGCATTTGGCCCGGCGGTTGATGAAAAATTGGCTCAACGTCAAAATTCCAACAACTCGAATAAATCTCAAAATCAGCCAAAAATTTATTCATTGAACAATTTGGATCCAATATTTTCGTCAATCCGAAATTCGCATATGACTTCCGTATTTCCATTTTTGAGTACAAAAGCAAAATTTATACAATCCAGCTTTGACAGAGTCTCTTGTGAGTTTTCAGGTTTTAATTTATCCATAAATTTTATATTTTAGTACCCAAAAACCAAGTTTTTATGATTAATTTTTAAATTTAAGCCATCAAGAAGGTGGATGAGATGAAAAGCTTCGTTTCCAAAGAATTGGCCAATTTACGAGAAGAACGACGGCAATTGGAAATTGTAAGAATTAATCAATACAATTATTAAATATTTAATTTAATTTAGCATATTTGTGCCTGTGAATATATTCTTGAAAAAATTGGTGGGACCAATGAAAGATTTGTAATTGAACATGACATCATCAGAGGCCAATTTCAGGTTTTTAATTAATTAATTTTTAATTTCATTTTTTAATATTATTTATTTAAGGACTCGGATGTTTTCGCATTTTTACAAAAAATGATTGCAACAAAAACAAATCCATGGAGCATTTTACAATTGGCAACACTGTGGTCCCTGCGAAAAAATGGCATTTCACCAAAATTGATGCAACAATTTCAGGAATTATTTTTGCATAGGTAAATTCAGAGTTGACAGTAGTGTCTTTTGGTCAGGTTTTTTGTGATTTAACTGAGATAAAAGAATGTAAAAAATACATAAAAATCACAAAAAATTACATATCTTGGGCGGTTTCGAACCCGGGACCTAGATTTGTCAAAATATGAGTAGACCTCTAGATCGAAAGTTTTAAAAAAAATTTTCGAGCTAGAAATATATTTTAAAATGTATAAAAGTTGGAACTAAACCCGAAAAAATTCACTTCCTCGGAGAGGAATCGAACCCGCGACCTAACTATCGTAAAAACAAGATCGTTCTCCATTTGGTCAAACATTCCATATTGTTTTAATTGGCAAATCTTTTAAAAAATCTGAACCAAAAAGCACTAATCTAACCAAATTCAACAAAAATAATCACTTTTAATTTTCCATTTTTCTTACAGATATGGATTTGAATTTATGTCCGCATTGTATGGCTTACGCATTAATGGACTATTTTTCGAGAATGGATTACTGAATTTAATTCCACCGCCAATTACAAATGCATTGAAGGCCAATTTTGGAAAACAAAAACTTACAATTGAACCGAAAAGAAATGAAGGCAATCGATTTTCACAACTTGTCACCGAAACAATTGATGGCTTCCAACTTTGTTCTGATCAAAATAAAAAGAAAAATGAAATGGAAAAATCAACGAAAAGCGAAAAAGAAGTTGAAAATGGTTTAGGATATGTCTTCTCCGATGCTTATATTCCATTGATAACTTCAATTGTGAACAGGACAGTCACAAAGGTAAATCATTAATAATGGTTCAATATTTTTTTCCATTATTATTCAATTAAAAATTCTTTAATTTTTATAGGGATGGGACGAAGGACATTTAAAGAATATTTTGGGCCATAGAGCGGTTTTTGCTTCCGATCCAAATGCAAAGGCACCGGATAACCGTAATTTTTAATTTTTTTTAAAATTATTTTCCACTAAATTTTTAGGTATCCGCCGGGCAATTGTTGTTTGTTTTGTTGGCGGTGTCACCTATGCCGAAATTGCATCGCTTCGATGTTTTTCCCAACAACGCGATTTTCGACTGATAATTTTGACCACCCACATCATTAATAGAGAAGAATTTTTAAAGAATTTTGCCAAAATTTTATGAAATATTTTATTTATTGATTATAAAAAGAATAAAAATTATGAAATTAATAATCAATTTTGTAAATTTATTGTTGGATACATCAATTATTTCTTTTAAATAGCTTTCATCTTAAATTAATTTTATTTTAATCTATTTTATCGATCCAACCAATTATTGCATTTTCAATTTAAAGGTTAGTTTTTTACCAAAAATTTAACACTTTTTCCAATGCTTTCATAGCAAATAAAGGCAAAATTGTTATCATTTTCACATTTTCCATTAAATTAGTGGATAATTGGCGAAAATCTAAAAACCAAAAGTAATAGTTTTCATTTCATCCTTTCCATTCCAAATTATTTTCAATTAACATTAATTAAACTGACTGAGACCATAATCCTAAACAAGATTGAATATCATTAGAATTTACATAATAGGGTTAAATAGGTTCCCTTAGTAATTATTAATTTTAAGTTTATATATTTCCCCAAAAAGCCTAAATATCAATAAGCTTTCCCTTTTATGTCATTCCGATCTTAACGTGCATTTTTACAAATTCTTCAAAAAATAAATTTAATTCAGATTAGCTAAACGGTTCACCAAAAATGTCCGATTGGCAACAGGAACGTGAAAATCTCCGCCGCCAAAGGGAAGAAATTCAGCGACGCGCACGAGAAGAATTACGACATAGGGAAGAATTGCGGCAAAGAGAGGAAGAAGTGCAACGTCGAGAAGAAGAAGTGAGGCGACGGGAAGAGGAATTCAGGCGCCGAGAGGAAGAACGGCGCCGACAATGGCGTGAGCAGAAGGCTCGATGGCGTGCAGATCGTCGCAATCGTGATCAGGAGGAAGGACAGCAGTGACAGTGACCCGATGAGAAGGAAAATGTGAAAATGAGAATAAAGAAGGATGAAAGAAAAGAGGGTGATAATTATTTTTATTGAAAAAACATTTAACATTAAAATGCTTTTTTTTAAATAAATGTCATCTTTTCACCCAATCTTTTTTATTAAATAAAGTGATAACCTTTTTTTCCTCCAAAAAACACTTTTACATCTTTGTGAGCATCTTCCAGGAGCTTGAGGCATCGTTATCGAAGATCATGTAAGAATGACTTGGGGAAGTTCTATTTGAGGATGTTGTCTTTTATTGGCTCGGGATGGCTTGGGATAGAGCACAAGAAAGCGGAAAGGGAGGGATGCAAGGTTAGAGAAAATAAAAATAATAAGAGAACATGAGAATGGTCCATCTCTAACATTTGCAATCTTTTCTCGGTGCTTTGAATTATTATGGAAGATTTATCAAACAAATGAGAGAATTGAGAGCACAATTGGATGAATTATTGAGAAAAGATGTGAAATTTGAATGGACATATCTACAACAGAAACATCAGAGAAGGCCAAAGAAATTTTGCAATCAGAAGATGCTCACGCACTATGATCCGAATTTGCCAAACAAGTTGGCGGCAGCGACTAACAGTCATTTGTTTCCAGACAAAACTGAGAAGGTCATTGAGCATGCATCAATATAAATATTTACAATTTACTCCCGCTCAGCGCAATTACAGTCCAAGTGAGAAGGAAACGCTCGGTTCGGTATTTGCAAAAAATTTCAAAATGATATTTGGCCGTCAATTTATTGCAAAACTGATGATTTGGCACTGTTGAGGCGGTACTCAATGTTGTTGCATTCGATGGGCCATCATCCTTCACGTACATGTAAAAAATGGAATGAAATCGCTGAATGAACAATGTGTAAAATATGCACAGTTAGATTTATGAATACAGAATTAATTAAATTTAGAATTTCTAGTTGCAATAAAGATGGACTGCCAACAAATTGCCATCTGCTAAAAGAACTCTACAAAGGGCAATGATCATCCGAATGAAGGAAATGCAAGAAATCAATATTTTCCAAGAAATTATCAACCAAATGAAAGAAAGATCTGTTTGTCCCAACTTTTAATTCCGACTGTCAAAGATACAATTTTTCATTGTTACAAAAGTATAACTACAGGACAACTACAAGACAACTAAAGACAATTTTAAATTTCATTACAAGAGCATAACTACAGGACAACTACAAGACAACCACAGGACAATTTTTCATTTCAAGAGCATAACTACAGGACAACACAAGACAACTACAAGACAACCACAAGACAATTTTAAATTACATTACAAGAGCATAACTACAGGCTACAAGACAACCACAAGACAATTTTAAATTACATTAGAAGAGCATAACTACAGGACAACTACAAGACAACCACAGGACAATTTTTCTTTTATTACAAGAGCATAACTACAGGACAACTACAAGACAACCACAAGACTATTTTAAATTACATTACAAGAGCATAACTACTTCATTTGTCTTCTATCCAATACCCATTTTAAATTTATTTTGCCCCATCAAATTGATTTCAATAAAAATGAAATTATTCTTTTTTTTATCATTATTCTATTCCTTGGAATCCATAAGGAAATTTTGTCCCGTTAGAGGTCACTGATATATCTGAAATGAGGTGGACCAATTTTGTCCTCCTCCGAGTCGATGCCATCGTCCCATCTCGTATTTATGTGATAAGATTATTTTATTTTCCTTTATCTTGCCCATAGCTATGACGTGCCAAGGATCTGTTTGTTTCCTCTGGTAACTGGGCCCTTCGGTCATTTTTCTTCCTTTGGCCATATTTGGCTTCCCTTCTTTTGATTCTGGGGCTGTTCGTCCTCTTGGCCATTCTCTTCACCTTCATTTTTCTCCTTTTACACTGTTTCATTAACCGGCATATATCTCTATTAGTGCAAATTTGGTAAATTATTCATAATTATATCAATATTCAATTTATTTTAAAATATTCGTTTATTTATTATACATTATTCCAATATTTAATTTCAATAAATCAATTACTATTAAAAATATTTATTTTATATTATTCCATCCTTTATTCATTTAATTTTGTCAACAGACACATCGTCAGCACATTACGCGCAGTTTTTCATTGGACGAAGGCGGGTTTCCGCCCCGCTTGTCAGCTTTGGAACGTTGATGGATTGGTGCGCCCCCAGGCTGTTGTTCCTCGTCCTTTCCAATCTCGTCGCCCAGTTTCTGTTGCCGTAATGGAGGACGATTGGGTGTAGAGGATTACTCGAATCAAAGAACGAATTCGACTTTTGTTTGATGCATTAATTTTCAGCATTTTAAATTCAAATTCATCAAATAAATGCAAATTATTCACTTTATTATTTTATTTTTATTCATTGGCATTTTTGCCTTATTTCATTATTTTTATCTCATAAATTAATGCATTGATTCGATATTTTGGTAATATTGCCTCATCCCAAATTTATGACGGTTGCCGAATTGACACAAATACTTGATAGGAAAAGCAAAAAGAAATGAAAAAGAGTGGGGATTCGCAAGGGAATTCGACTGAATCGGGCCAGAGAGTTGCCAATTTGAAAGTCACATTGCAAGGAATCCATAAAGGCTCGGCTGAGCCCCAAATGTGTTGATATAGGTCAATAGCCTTCAGTGTTCTTCCTTTCTATTTTTGGACTCCATTTAAACCGCGGCTACCCAAAATCTATACTGCCCAAAATCTATATTCCCCTTAAAATGCCCAAAATCTATACTGCAGGAAAAATGACCAAAATCTATACTGCCCATAATCTATACTTCCCAAAATCTATATTCCCCTTAAAATGCCTAAAATCTATACTGCAAGGAAAAATGACCAAAATCTATACAAAAAATCACTATTTTTTAAAATTTTAATTAAAAATGTTTAAAAATATGTTTCCGGGGTAATTTTTGCCGTAGATCACGAATTCGACATCTATTTTGCTAGATCTATACATTCTAAACATATATGATGGAAAAATTTATTTATTATTGTTTTGAATAAAAATAATGATGATGGAAATCAAAATTGCGACGTGGAAAAAAATCAAATATAAATAATAAATAGATTGGCTAGGATAAATTAGAAAAGTTGAATTGAAAGAATAAAATAATGATGATTAAATAAATGGAATGGATTAATTGGAGGGGGCTGTTGATGTGGTTGGAATGAATAATGAAGGTTAATCAAAATGAAGATATTCCCCATTGCGACGTTGATATGACCGGAAAGTTGCATTTGATTCTTGGGAAATTTGGTCTTCTTCTGTGGCAATCACTTTCTTTTTCATATTGATCCTGCCATTTCATATTCATCCAAAAATGCGCTCAAATTATCACGATTGAAATATTCGCTTTGATCTTCTTCATTGAAAAACGAGTCCATCCTTTCTTCTTCATTTTCCAATGTTCGATCTGCCTCTTCCAATGTTCGATCTGCCTCAACATTGTTGAACGAGATGGATCACGCAATCCATTGGCATAATTGCGCATCTGGATTTTTAAATTTTATTTATGGAATTTTAATTTATTTATTCAAAACTTACGATTATTCCCAAAAGTGTGACCATTTTGAGCAAATCTCCATCGTCTTCCTGATTGAAATCCGCGTCGCCGAGGATCAGCCTCACGCGATCCTCGAGAATTTCGCCGAGGATTTGCCTCACGCGCTCCTCGCGATCCACATCTTTTTGCCGGCGCTTCGTAGGGAAGATTTGAGTGTTGGCGGCATCCACTCCCTGCTTTTTGAATTGTTCAGCCACTTGTTGTTCCGGTGCCGCTGGATGGTTGTGCTCATTCTTTTTGATTCCTCGCCATCCATTTTCTTTTGATTTGATAATGGCCGTCGCGGGGCAATGCACTGTTGAGCATTTGAAATAATTTTTCCGGTTTTTCACATAACGGTATCCTTTTAAATATAATTTTACATAAATGAATTAATCCAAATAATAAACCTTCATGGAAACGAGCAATTCCCCCTTTGTTTGTTGGCCCCTCTTCAAATTCAAGCAGTCCATCAATTGCTTCCACTTCTCCGGGTTCAATATTTACATCCATGCCGACGATATCAATTTCTTCATTGTTATTCTGTTCGTTGGCCAAAACTGAAGTTTCATTCAATTCATGTGATAATGTGTTGAAATTTGTCTCGAATATCCATTTTTTTGAGATCTTACTTCCTGGAATGAAAAATTGATATTATTGTTTTTGTTTTTATAAAATAAATTTTTTAAATGAGCCTATAATAATTTAATTTTGCCAAATTCGGATGCAACTTGTCGAGAGCAATCGATTCGTATATGTTTTGCTTATTTTTTAATGGAATTTTATGGCAAAAATAATAAATAGTTGTTTTAGGCTTTTTTAAGGGAATATAGATTTTGGACAGTATAGATTTTGGTCATTTTTCCTTGCAGTATAGATTTTGTGCATTTTAAGCTTTAAGGGGAATATAGATTTTGGGATAGATTTTGGACAATATAGATTTTGAGTATACGCCCATTTAAACAGTTTATTTATTTATCGAGAATGAATGAATATAAAAATATTAAAAGTAAACCGAACCCTAAATAACATACTTATTCCCAAATATGGAAGATAGTAATGTAATACAACTTTCGATATTAGAAGAAGGAATTTATTAAAATAATTATAAGCATATATTTTGTTTTGATAATTAAAAGATTATTTTTCTTCCTCCTTCTTTCATCTCTTCTTTATTATCACATCATCATCATCATCGCTCACTGTTGCCCATCTTGCTGATCATGATTCTGGCGGCGGTTGCGAAGACGTTGGTTAAATTGTCGCCATTGTTCTCGCCGTTGATCTTGGCGACGGCGTTCTGCATCCTCCAGTCGACGAATTTCTTCTTCCCTTCGCATCACTTCCTCCTCCCTTCGCCTCAATTCTTCTTCCCGTCGACGACCTTCTTCTTCGTATCGATCCATCCTTTCCAGGTCACGTTCAATATCTTGTCGAATTTGGTGATTACGTTCTCGTTCGCCTTCAGAATTAGACATATTTGAGATTATATTTTTGCTGAAATAAGATTTTGGTCACGTTTGATGGATAAAATTGTAAAATGCGCGTTTTAAGATTAAGAACAAGAAAATTTCAAGAATCACGGCGGCCCGGCTCCCTTACGCACGCGTGCAAGCACGGAATGCCAAATTTATAATAAATTTAGCCAAAAGGCGGAAATTTAAATATTACTCATTAAAAAGGACTATTCACTTGTGTTTTTTACGTATATTTCGCATTCTAATTGCTTTTTAAATAACAAAATCAGCTTATTATTGATCTAATAATTAGTATAAAATATTAGTATTATGAAGAAAGCATTTTTATTACTTTTGAAAATATTTCATTTTTTTTCGAATCCATAGGGGGGACCCTTTGCTTTTTTTTCGAAAAATTTTTTCATGCTATAGCCTTGATCCAAGCTCATTCGACGCGCAATGGTCGATTTAGTTTGTAAAATATCAATCTCAACCAATTTTGGAGCTTTTAAACCGATGTTATGGCCATTTGAATGTTTTAAACCAAGAAGTTTGAACGACTAAAGAAGTGGTTTAAGTGCAATAAAATATTTTGAAATCAAAATCTTATAAAGTAAATCGACTATGCTGAATCGAATGAGTCTATTATCGCATAGTGTCATCGCTGTTAACTTTCGTAAAAAATAAAATATACCAATGATGGATAACTTTCGTAAAAAATGGAATTTTCTAAAAATTTCTAGCCAATCTTGTAGAGAAAAAAATTCTGCACAAAATTGGAGGTGGAATTTTAAAACTGTAGGTTTGGAACCGAGTTATGGTTTGGTTTGCAAACGTACTCGCTAATGCGTAATTTTGTGACGAAAATATAATCGTTTTAGAGTAGTGCATACGAGAGAAAAAAAGAAAAAGAGAAAATATAATGTGAAGGAAAAGAGCTAGCTTAATTTGCACGCGTGCGTAAGGGAGCCGGGCCGCCGTGAGAATATTATTAAATTAATAGGTATTTAATTTTAATTTGCTTAGAATGACTGAAAAGAAATGAAAATATAGCTTTTTTTGGTTTTAAATTTATTGAAATTAATCACTAAATTTTACTGGAATATATAAAAATGGTAATGATCAATTTATTACATTTATTTGGTTGGAATTGGAATTGAAAATGAATTCATCAAATGTATGGGTGGTGGATGGGATAAAAATGGATGAATGTGCATGAATCAGCGATTGAAATGTGCTAAATTAACGGAAAATTAATAAAAATTAGCTGGAAAAATAACAAAAAATTCCGGAAAAGTGTTAATATTTTATTTTTGTATTGTATATAATAATATAATTAATTAAGATTACACTCTTCTAAGCTAATCATGATAAAAAGAAGAGACAAAAAAAAGTAGAAAATGGATTGGATCGTTTCTGTCTTGGTGTCTTCTATATTCTGTGCTAATGCCATATGCCAGCGCGGCGCGTTTCACCTAAAAATCGCGCGTTTAAGACATACATTTTATCCAAACCGGTTTTCAGCTTTCTATTTAATAGGGATTAAACCAAAAAACCAATTAAGTTTTGGGGTTCAGCATTTTGGAAAACCCTTAAAACCATTAAAAGTCAAACTAGCAAAAATGGCTTAATTGAAAATTGAAATATTTTATTTTAAACAACTTTTTCATGGAAATGAGGAAACAAATTGAAAAAAAATCTTCTGAAATATTTAATCCTCTAATTTTAGAAAAGCTATCTTGTGTAAATAAAAGAAAATCAATTGTAAAATCCAATTGCCGAATTTTATGAGTTATGACAGAAGAAAAGCAACGACAACAAAGATGGGGCAGGCAATCGAGAAGCGGTTCAATTTTTTCATCAGCAATTGATGATCAGACTGATTGGAATGGTTTAAAAACAATGAATTAATAAACTAATTAAATAAATTAAAGATCTTTTTTCACGAATGGACAATAAACAAGGGAGCATTGATGATTTTAAGAAATTAATGTATAAGGTAAAAGTTTAACCAAATTAATTGTAAATAAAACATAGAAATTCACGAAAAAAGTATCGAAAAAAAATTCAAATGGTTCAATTGTTTAACCTAAATCCATAAACAACCAAATATACCAAAAATTGGATAGAGCTGGTCAAGACGCATTGAATGGTATATAATTTTTTATGGTTTGGTCAACAATTAAAGGGTATTAAACGGTTTAAACCCATTTTGGTTTAATGGTTCGAAACTAGCTTAGAATTTTGGTTAAACACAAGCCCAAATACGAGATTTATCAACTGATTATACGGTTTATAGGATTAGAATAAACAACTGAACTGCTTCTACCATTCTTACAAAAAATTTTATTGAAGAAATTTGCAGATGCAAACAAAGCGGAGAGAATTTGTCACATCATTCCTTCATTTATGCCAACATTTAATCAAAGAAAAGGATGATGAACGGAAAAAGCTGATTGGAGGTTAAATATAATTAAATCCCGAACTCGAATAAATATTATATTTTTCAGTTATTTGCGATTGTATGCATTTTCTTCAAAAAACCCATATCATTTTGTCGGACTCGCAAAACTATCAAAAAGAGATTATTTCAAAGTACCGAAAATTCCACTATAAATTAAAATAAAAAATTCAGTAATGAAAGAATACAATTGAATGTGAAGGACGAAATATTGGGAATACAGGTTTTGAATAATAATTATTAATAATTTTTTAATTCGATTTTTTTCAGAAGGATTTAATCTTCCTGGACAAATTGTTCAATTTAATTTCGGATACAAATTCAATCAATGATTTCGGCAAATTCTCCGCCAAACTTGATTATATTGGTGTACTGGCTCCTTATCATCCAATTAGTGGAGATGAATTTATTGTTGAACATGACAAATGTGCAAAGTAAGAAAATTATTTTTTGGGAAAAACTAGTGCATTTTGGATCAGGTTTTTTCTTCAAATAAATGTATTTAATTTATAAATGGACACTAGATTATGTAAAAATGCACAAAAATCTACAATAAGTTCGAAAAAAAATTATTGTCCTCTTAGCGGATTCGAACCCATGACCTCAATTTCCAAAAAATTAGGTTCACCCGTTGGGTTGAAAATTTTCAATTTTTTGGTCTAGAAATATTATCCAAAATGTATAAAATGACTACCAAACTCGAAAAAAAATATTGGACCTTGAGCGGTTTCGAACCCTAGACCTAAATTTTATAAAAAGTTGAGGTCCCCTCTTTAGATCGAAAAGATTTTTTAGTAAAATCATATTTATAGGCCATAGTCCTAAACTTAGCTCTAAAAAACAAAATTTTAGTCCTTAAAAAACCGATAATTTAATCAAAAAAGGGTTACGAAATGCGCTAATTTTTAGCCATCATTTCCACAAATAAAATACTAAAAATTAATAATTAAGGTTTTTAAAAAAATATATCGATCAAACGGACGAAGCAAACGGAAAAAAGCCAATAATGATTACGGATTGGGATGGCACAATGAAGGATTATTGTTCACAATATGCCACAAATTTACAACCAATTTATAGTGCATTGAGTATGGCCAAATTTTCGGAGGTTTTTGACATTAAATTTACATTTAAATTCCACATTTTTTTTGTCAGTTATTCAATCGAATTACCGCTGTCTTGACTGCCGGTCCATTGCGTGGCCCGGGCATATTGGATTTGACTTCTTTGCCGAAAGATGGTCCAATTGTTTTTGGCGGGTCATGGGGACGTGAATGGTGGTTAGGAGGGAAAAGGTTTGCATATTTAAGTGTTTTAAATCAATAATTAAACCAATTTTGATTTATAGAATTGTTCAGGATGAAGGTATTTTTAAATTAAATTAAATTTATGTTAAAAATACCAAAATAATTATAATGGTTTAAGTATGGGTTTTGGGTTTGTTCTACATTCACAAACCAAATATACCCAAAATTGGATAGATCTCATCAAGACGCATTGAAAGGTATATAATTTATTATGGTTTGGTCAACAATTAAAGGGTATTAAACGGTTTAAACCCATTTTGGTTTGGTCAACAATTAAAGGGTATTAAACGGTTTAAAACCATTTTGGTTTTATGGTTCAAAAATAAGTTAGGATTGGTTAAACCAAAGCCAAAATATAATCAAAAGATGCATCTTGATCAGATCTATTAATTGGGTATAAAGTTTGGGTTTAAGATAAACCACTAACTCTCCATCAAATCTAATATTTCCTTTACAAAATTTATTTATTTTTATAGGAATATCGGACGAAGGATTGGATGCGCTGGAAAGGCTTTCGGATGAAGTAAATTAAATTTTGAATTAAAATTAATTTAATCAAAATTTAAGATGTCCGGTCTACTTGAAAGCCAGGAATTCTCAAAATTTGGCCTAATCGGGAGTGGAGTACAGCGGAAAGTGGATCGGCTGACTTTGGGCGTTCAAACAGTTTGCAAGGTTTTTTCACAAAACATTTTTGATTTGAATATTTACAATTTTTCAGCACATCCATCCGGACCTTTCTTCAAAATACCAAGAAGAAGTGAAAGAAAGGCTGCACAGAGTTGATCCAAATGAACAGGTTTGACGAAAAAAAATGGGTAAAATTACCATTTTTGGCACCTCTTTTTGGTTCTAAAATTACTGTTTTTAGTCTAAAAATGTACTATAGAGCATTTCAAAAAGTTTATAAGTGTACGCCAAGCTCGAAAAAATATTTGCCCCCAAGCGGATTCGAACCCGAGACCTCCAAATTTTGCTAAAGTTAAGGTCCCAGAAAATTTTCAAAAACTTTTTTGATCTAGAAATTATTTTGCATAAAATGACATAAAAGTTGCAATCAATTCCGAAAAAAAATTATTTGTCTCCGAGCGGGTTCGAACCCGAGACCTAAATTTTTGGAGAAGTTTCCTTCCTTTAGGTCGGAAATTTTCAAAAAATTTTTAATCATAAATTATAAATCCTAAACAATCCCATATAAAACCAAATTAAATGAATTAAATAAAATTAAGGTTTTGCATTTCGACCCATCCACTGAATTGGAGGTGGAAGTAGTGGTTCACAGCGATGGGATTGTGTGGAACAAGGCCAATGGAATCGCCCATTTGATGGAAACTATTGGAGACAATTTGGACACCGGTCGTTTGCTGATTTGTGGTGACACCCATTCCGACCTGCCAATGGTCATTCATGGGGCGTCCAAAAATAGACAGGTATTTGAGTAATAAATTTTAGTAAAAAAAACTTAGTCGGTTTTTTGAATGAAAAAACTTGTTTTTTGTTGGATAAAAATCTTTTAGGTTTTTCGGAAAATAAATTTTTAGGTTTTTTGGAAAATAAATTTTTATTTTTTTGGAAAATAAAATTTTAAGGTTTTTTGGATTAAAAATTTTTTAAAATTTAAGGTTTTTGGATAAAAAATTTTTAAGTTTTTAAAATTTTTTAAATTTTTGGATAAAAAATTTTTAAGAAAATAAAATATTTTAATTAAGGGTGTCATGGCACTATTTGTGACCAGAAAAGAGAGCCTGAGGGAAAAAGTTGCCGAGATTGTTGGCGATTTTGACCGCTGCTGCTTTGTTTCGTCTCCAGATGTGATCCACGCTGCGGTAAAATTACAAACAAATTTTCCACAAATTAAAAATAATTCAAATTAAGATGATGAGCATATTGGCAACAAAATCGGCGGAGTAAAAAATCAAATTGAAGACGGAAATGTGCCCCAAAATTGCCAATAAAATTAATACATATCATCAATAAAGAATACATACAAATAACTTTTTTATATTTTATTTTCAATAAATATAAATGATAATAAATAAAAATAAAAAATTTGAATGCTAAAAACTGAGGAGTCAATAGAATCCATAAAATTTATCCCCGTTAAGCAAAATTGCATATGCCTTCCTTAACGGATATTAATTCTACCCTTTAGGCATCATGCAAGAGCATATAGAAATTACCGTAAATTCTTAAACCCCATCTCTAATAATTCCCCAGTCTCTAATCTCTATAATCCCCCACTCTCGAGAAGGGATGAAAAATAATCCCCCATCCTTTGGGAAGGTTGAAAAACTAAAACCCTTGTGGTTTTAAAAGAGCATTTCGGTTGTTTGAACGGAAACGAAACCATTTATTTTTATTATTACCAAAAAGTTGAATAATTTGTGAAATAGAATTATTTAAAAACAATTATTTCGACGAATTTATTATTTATTTGTTTAATTCTTCATTCCTTCTTTATTTTCACATTCTTCTTGTCAACTTCTCACTGCTGATCACCATTGCCACGACGATGACGTGCATACCAGCGAGCCCTCTTCTCACGCCATTGTCTGCGCCGTTCTTCTTGAATTCGATTTAATTCCTCAGCACGACGCCTTGCTTCTTCTTCGCGGAGCCTCACTGCTTCCTGACGCCGTTGAAGTTCTTCATATTGGCGGAGTAATTCCCGTCCAATTTCCGAATTAGACATTTTTGAAAATATGATTTGTCAAAATCTGATAGAGAATTTAAATTTCTTTTAAGAAATTATTTGTAAAAATGCGCGTTTCAGAGATCGGAAATAGAATAAAAAAATGAGAGAGTGAGGAGTTGGGTTAGAATTGGCAATAGAAAAATTTTGTCATTTACCCTAATTCCAAATTAGATTGTGGGTGAACTTTTTGTTGGTAATATAAATGAAAATAAATAAAATTGGAAATACCTAATTTGGAATGAAAAGGAATGAAGAATAAATTGCTTTTAGTTTTAATACAAATGTAGTAAAATGATTAATTCATTTCATTTGGCTGGACGGATAGGATAGGATTGAACTCAATGAAAAGAAACGAAGACTATTTGTTTTGCTTCTTTTTTGTTAGCCAATCCAAATTTATTAAAATGATGAATTCACACCAATGAAATGAATGGATGTCGGAATGTTATTAGAGGTTGGACTGGGAATGGACGATTGAATGAATCAGCGATGGAAATGGAAATGTACGAAATTTGCGGGAAATTATTGGTAAACAAAACTAGCAGTTATCGCCGTTTATTACCCATATGAATATGAATTCATTTTCAATTCAATATTTTTCCACTCCACATGTTCCATTGGCACGAATTCATCATTTTAATTTTTAATATAATTTGATTTGATCAAATCGAAAATGAAGCCAAAAGCCACATTCATTTTGTTTCTTTTCATCATTTTAAATCCAAAAATATTTCCATTTTCCATAAACTTTAATGAAAAATGAAAAATACTTTAGGGCCTTTACTATTCATCCTAATGTACCCACACTTGCCTATAATCCGCTGATCCAAAAAATGACAATCCAGCCAAATCCCAAAAATGCCAACCCAAAAAAGCCAATAAATAGTTTTTGACTTAGAATAAATTCGTAACCGATTTTAGAACCCACAAACCTCATATTATTTTGTAGATCTAATCAAGACGCATCTAATGGTATATAATTTGTCATGTTTTGGCCCAAAATTAATGGTTATTAAACCATTTTTCAGTTTTCGGTTTTAAATTCTTTAATTTTGGTCCAAACCATGACAATTTATATATCAATCGATGCGTCTCGACGAGATCTTCAAAATGGTAAAAGGTTTGCTGGGTCTAAAACCGGTTACTGATTTAATAGAAATTAAAAACTCTTTGTTGGCATTTTTTGGGATTGGCATTGCCTATCTATAATCACCCTCACCCGTCAGGCCGTCACCTGTTCCACCTTTTTAAATCCGCTCTTCACCTCATGGAATCTTCACTTTTTTTGGTTCACTTTTTCGATATTCTGTTATCACAATTTTCTCGCACAACAGATAAATATATTTACTTAAAGTCCATTGTCCAATCCAACTAATTTCGATCCCATTCCCTGGGCCACTGGACATTTAGGACCCCGAACAATATTATTCCCGGGAATAAGGGCTATGAATGTCCAAATGTCGCGGATTGAATTGCCCTCAATCCGCGAGGAGCAAAAACAACATCCAAAGAGCCGACCATCGGTGGTGTGGATGGCTCAATCGGTAGAGCGATGGCTAACAACGGCTGCACCGGGCCCGGTTCAAAGCAACATCCCACCCAATCTTTTGCTCCTGTGCAGCCCGACTACAAAGACTACACTTCAAGGATAGAAAGCAGCGTCTATCCTCGACATGGCGACCCTGGCTTGTACACATTGGCTAGAGAAAAACAACAGAACTATTCTTCTCTCGTGGAGAGGGTTGGATAAAAGGCCGAGCGCTGGACCATGGTGGTCAATGGGCAAGGAGCACGTGACACTCAAGGCTTGTCACACCGGGCTGTTCTCCTCTGGCTGGCAGAGGCGCTAAAATCGACGCTGAGATGAAGCGGTGTTCTATCTGGCCAATGGAAAAGAGCCAAAAATCGCTGCAAGAAACGATAGAAAACAGTTCTCTCGTGGGGAGTGTCGCGGATTGCCTTTGGCAGCAATCCACGAAAAAGTCAGAGACAACAACTTCTCTTGTTGGGAATGTCGCGGATTGAATTGCCCTCAATCCGCGAGGAGCAAAAACAACATCCAAAGAGCCGACCATCGGTGGTGTGGATGGCTCAATCGGTAGAGCGATGGCTAACAACGGCTGCACCGGGCCCGGTTCAAAGCAACATCCCACCCAATCTTTTGCTCCTGTGCAGCCCGACTACAAAGACTACACTTCAAGGATAGAAAGCAGCGTCTATCCTCGACACAAAATTCAAAATAAAATAGAAGCTAATTTTATAAAGTTTGGGGAATTAGTGGAGTGTGGAATCGAATATTTTTAAGAGAACCAAAATGAAATATTATTATTTAATTCAATGCCCACTATATTCCATGTTTATTTCGTTCCCAATCCTTTTTTACAATTTTATTTCCAAATTTAATCAAAATCATCTTTCAGTTCAAATTGTGCATCAAAATGTCCGATTCAGAACGTGACCGCCTGCAACAACGCGCTTACCAAGAAGCTCAACGAGAATTGGATCGTCTCCGTGAAGAAATCCAAAGACGTGAAGAAGCAGTGGCACGCCTGGAGGCTGAAAATGAACGTCGCGCGGCTGAGGATCGTCGGCGCCAAGAACGAGATCGAGAACTGAATCGCCAAAGAGTGGCTCGCTGGCATGCACGCCGTCGTGGCAACCGAGATCAGCAGCAGCAAGGCGGACAGCATTGAGGATGAGGAGTTGAAGAAAATGAGATGAAGCGAAAACAAATAATGGACGGATAAACAACAAATTTATAATTGCTTTTTAAATAATTCTATTTCAAATTATTCAACTTATTAAATAAACTAGAAAACTGATGTTATTTTCATTATTATATTATAAAAAAAAGATCCTATCTTGAGTGTTAGGGTTGGCGGTTGGGTTCGAGTTTAGAATATTCGTAAGATGATTCTTATGGCATCCTAACCCTAATCTTACACCGACTAACCCCAACCCGAAATATGACAAACTATAGGAGGGGGGACTAAGCACTTCCCAAAAAAGCGGACCCAAATGGTATAAGTATCCATTTTGTCATATCTCGCCATCATATTGCAAAATGGAACGGTTACTGAAATGGCGGTTGTAAAACTTAACTTCCTGATTCGTTTTTAAACTCTACGCCTTGACCCTTTTTCAACCGTGCCGACGATCGCTATATATCAAAACCATTTTACATTAGCAGCAAACCAAACGGACAAAAAGTTTATTAGCCTAACACAAACACAAAATCGAGCCTAAATGGAGATAAAGTGCAACTAATTTAAGATAAGGTCCAATGTAATGGAGATATGTCCAAGACAAAAGTATTTGCAATCAAGCCTAATGGGGATAATGTCCAATATAATGGAGATAAGTCCAAGATAAAAGCATTTGGAGTCCAATGTAATGGCGATAAGTCCAAGATAAAAGCATTTGGAGTCCAATGTAATGGAGATAAGTCCAAGATAAAAGCATTTGGAATCAAGATTAATGGGGATAATGTCCAATATAATGGAGATAAGTCCAAGATAAAAGCATTTGGAGTCCAATGTAATGGAGATAAGTCCAAGATAAAAGCATTTGGAATCAAGATTAATGGGGATAATGTCCAATATAATGGAGATAAGTCCAAGATAAAAGCATTTGGAGTCCAATGTAATGGCGATAAGTCCAAGATAAAAGCATTTGGAGTCCAATGTAATGGAGATAAGTCCAAGATAAAAGCATTTGGAATCAAGATTAATGGGGATAATGTCCAATATAATGGAGATAAGTCCAAGATAAAAGCATTTGGAGTCCAATGTAATGGAGATAAAGTCCAAGATAAAAGCATTTGGAGTCCAATGTAATGGAGATAAGTCCAAGATAAAAGCATTTGGAGTCCAATGTAATGGCGATAAGTCCAAGATAAAAGCATTTGGAGTCCAATGTAATGGAGATAAAGTCCAAGATAAAAGCATTTGGAGTCCAATGTAATGGAGATAAGTCCAAGATAAAAGCATTTGGAGTCCAATGTAATGGCGATAAGTCCAAGATAAAAGCATTTGGAGTCCAATGTAATGGAGATAAGTCCAAGATAAAAGCATTTGGAATCAAGATTAATGGGGATAATGTCCAATATAATGGAGATAAGTCCAAGATAAAAGCATTTGGAGTCCAATGTAATGGAGATAAAGTCCAAGATAAAAGCATTTGGAGTCCAATGTAATGGAGACAAGTCCAAGATAAAAGCATTTGGAGTCCAATGTAATGGCGATAAGTCCAAGATAAAAGCATTTGGAGTCCAATGTAATGGAGATAAGTCCAAGATAAAAGCATTTGGAATCAAGATTAATGGGGATAATGTCCAATATAATGGAGATAAGTCCAAGATAAAAGCATTTGGAGTCCAATGTAATGGAGATAAGTCCAAGATAAAAGCATTTGGAATCTATTTGTCCAAGGTAATAGAGACAAAAGTCCAATCCAAAATTATTTAGAAGAATCGGTGTGGAAATATAAAAATCATGGAAAGGCCAAATAACGTTCTAACTTTTAACAATTTCTCATTTACTTTCCGAATTACAATATCGATGGAGGATTGCAGACAGGGCTGGGGTCGAAATTTCGATTTTTGATCTTTGAAATTTCGATGTTTCCGAGTTTCGACCCCAGCCCTGATTGCAGAGTACTCTGGGTGTGATTGATCGCCTTTATTTATTATGTCAATGTTTGTTGATGATGTAAAATATTTGAATAAAAATGAAATTGATTTTCTTTGAATATCTTAATTCCAAAATGGAGAATATAATTAAGTTTTCCGGAAAGATTTTAATTAAGTTTTCCGGAAAGATTTTAATTAAATTTTCCGGAAAGATTTTAATTAAATTTTCCGGAAAGAATTTAATTAAATTTTCCGGAAAGATTTTAATTCACTTTTCCGGAAAGATTTTAATTAAATTTTCCGGAAAGATTTTAATTCACTTTTCCGGAAAGATTTTAATTAAATTTTCCGGAAAGATTTTAATTCACTTTTCCGGAAAGATTTTAATTAAATTTTCCGGAAAGAATTTAATTAAATTTTCCGGAAAGATTTTAATTCACTTTTCCGGAAAGATTTTAATTAAATTTTCCGGAAAGATTTTAATTCACTTTTCCGGAAAGATTTTAATTAAATTTTCCGGATAATGAGAAAGTTATGGATCAATTCCCAAATTAGCTAGCCAATTTGGAGGAAAATATTATAATGTTATGATCAACCAAATCCGATCAGTCAATTAAATGTTACAGTAGCCAAAAAAAGTATTCGACTATTCCATCAAATTCATTCTGCTGCTGCAGTTGCTAAATGCGCGAGGAGATCAACGAAGGCCATTTCCATCTCATTTCATTATTAGAAAACAAAATGATTAGCCTCGCCATACACTCTTCATTATTTTTGTGGCCAATTCTATTCAACCGCTCATATATATCAGAACTGCATCAAGCTGTATTTCAAACAATTAGGAGAAAGGAATTGACCCAAGCCCTTCATTTTCCCATAATTCCCAAATACCAATAAAATATTTTGGCCCAATTTTCTACACATCCTACCCATTTCCGAATTCTACAACTTAGTCCAATCTTCCTTTGGCTTTGATGGCTCCATCTTTCAAAATTTTATGGATTCAATTCCCCAATCTGATTCCAGCCGCCAATCTGATTCCAGCCGCCGCGTTCCATTTCCATTCTCAACGAGGTTCGCCTTTGTTATTTCGCAGTAGAGGCCATTTCGCTGTACAACAAAGTATAATGCTAAATGGCCATACCCCTCCAGCGCCCTTTTTTGCGTGGAAGGTGCTGAATTGGCACGGTGGATGGAACGAGAATCGTAGGACAGAAAAAAGAAGGTGGATGGAAATACAAAATATGGAAGAAATGAAAAGGGATGGGCCCCCTGAAAATATTCCAATTTCCATCCCATTTGACCGTCCTACTTTGACCTTCACAACAGTTGTCAACCCCAAATTTTATCCCATTTTCCCATGAATCCCCTCCCGTTCTTTACGATTCTTATCAATTCCTTTTTCGGCCCGAGAAATGGGCAAAACCGATGGCTCTTGAGTCTTGGCTCTTTGCATAAGAGAATACGTTATTAATTGTATAAAGAAAACAACCATTTATTGTGATTTGATTGAATGAAATGAAAATGATGACGATCTTTTCAAATTTTTTGATTGTTAATGAATTGACCGAAACTTTTGAGATATGATGAAATGAATTTATGTGTTGACTGGTACGAATGGCGCCAAAAACAAGTTATTCATGGGCCCCATCCCCAACAAATTGCATTCTTTGTTGCTTCATTTTTTCCAATCCCACTTTTCATTTTGTCCGATACTTCTATCCCAAACAAACGCATCATTTCAAAACCCTTGCTCTTCAATCCCTTTCCATTTTTTGTCTCAATTCATTTTTACATTTTCTCCGAGGCGAAAATTGTTTACATTTTCTTATTTAATTTAAGCGCTGGCTTTGGGCCACAATCCACCATTTTTGCTGTAGAATGGACCCTGTTGGATATGGCAGCCGCTCCATTTCTATTCTATTCCTACCCAATCGCCGAGCTCTTTCCTTTGTTATGTTCAATTCAATCAGCCCCACCGGCAGCAAATTTCCACCCACTTTTTCTGTCCTATTTCCCCATTCATTTGAAAATGTGTCCTCCGCGCCAATTTAGCAGCACCTTCCTTCCTTTTTCTCCATTTTCGTTTTCGCTTTTTTGCCGATTGGAGGACAAAAGAAAGGAAAAAAGGGCAGCTGGCTCTGAATTTTGAACACAACAACTAGCAGTTGACCAATTCAGCAGGGAAAACTGAGGGGGATTAGCCAATGTCAGATGCCATTTTGTGTCATCTTTGCAAAAATTTATTAAATCCTATTTGCCCCAATTTAATTCCGCCTATTTGCCCCAATTTAATTCCGCCTATTTGCCCCAATTTAATTCCGCCTATTTGCCCCAATTTAATTCCGCCTATTTGCCCCAATTTAATTCCGCCTATTTGCCCCAATTTAATTCCATCAGTTTTGGAGTAAAATTCCATTAGTTTTTTCACTAAATTAATTCCCTCTGTTCTGCCTCATCCCTCAATCAGAATCAGAATTCAGAAGGCAATTATTGTGCCTCCAGCCTTTTCATCCATCATTCCCTCCTGGCTTCTTTCAATCAAAAATGTCGGATGAAAATTGGTTCGTGTTTATGTTATGGACAGGCCCCAAATTGTAGCCGATTGTAATAGTACATTGAGGATGGAACCAATTTGTCTTGTTATTAAATTAAAGAGTTAATTGTTGGCTTGGCTATCAAATAACATTAATTTTATTTAAAGTTGATAAAGAAATGATGAAGTTGTGCCAAAAAAAAAACTAGTTAAAATATCCTCTATTATAGATTTCCGAAATTTTACTTGGTTTTTTTTAGCACAGCTCTAAATCCAATTTAAATAAAATTATTTTGATTAAATAGCCAACAGTCTGCTCTTTTATTTGATAGCAAAATTATCAAAATTGGTTCAATTTTTGATGAGTTATTTTAAATGGACAATTGGCTGCACTTTTTTTTTATTGTCCTCATCAGTAATTTTAATAATTATTAGGCATGCGATCGAAAGCGACCCGGATGTATTCACAGAATTAATCCGTCGACTTGGAATTCAGGGGGTTCAGATGGAGGATATTTATACTTTGGATGACAAACACCGCTTGGAAGAATTGCAGTGAGTCCTTATTATTGTTGAATGTCCTATTTTATTATTCCGCTATTCAGCCCGATTTATGGCATCATTCTCGGATTCAAATTGCCAATCAACAAAGCATCATTTCCCGAGCAAAAAGTGAATTTGCAGAAAGATGCTCCAGTTTATTTCGCAAAGGAGGTGTGCCTAGGGGAACAATCAAAAATTGCGAAAACTAGGGGCCTTAATTTGTGGACATTCTTGAATAAATTATAGAGGATTTTGTAGTTTTTTTTGAATTAAGAAAATGCAAAAATATTATTTCTAACTATAAACTGCCTTGGGATATGAGCCCTCTAAATATAGGTGGTGCTGAATTGAAAGAGAATCGTAATTATATTTTCCTCATCAATTATAAATTGATTAATTAGCCATTAGCCGAAAGAAAAATGAATGAGCGAAGATGCATTTTTTTTTATTTTTTTCAGTCAAATATTGTTCGTGATGCCAGCAGTGCAACAATTTCGCTTATTAATTTGGCAATGAATGCATCGCGATTGGTTGGAACTGGCGCAACTTTTCTAGTTGGCGACTTTCTGCACGACATATATAAAGTGACATCAGATTGTAATCCTGCAATAAAAGGGTTGGTCATCGGAGGAAAGCAGAAATTGCGCGAATTGCACAATTCATTGGTAAGAACTTAATTTTGGATACAAATAAATTATTGAATTGAAATTGCCGAAAAGGAATAGATAAATAATTAAAATGGTTTAAAATGGGTTTGTTCTACATTCTCAAACCAAATATACCCAAAATTGGATAGAACGCATTGAATGTTATATAATTTGTAATAGTTTGGTCAAAACGGGTTTAAATTAAACCCATTTTGGTTTGATGGTTTAAAACTAATAAATCGAATATTAATTTCATCAAATCATTTCAATAAATTTTCCCTCTATAAATGTATCCTTCCCACTTATTCCTTCAATTCATTTGTTTTTCCCGCATTTCCGGGCCATTGGCCACCTCCATCCTGGGGTGCCAGTGCCTCTACCCAACCGATCTCCTCGACCAATTAATAATTTTGCCGCAAACTGCAACCCAATCCCCCACCCTCCCATTTACTCCATTATTTTGGACATTGCCACCTTTCCATTCCAATTTCCCACTGACCAATCCCATTATTACGCGATTTTGGCCATTGCCAGGATTTTTTCTTTGCCTCTTTGATTAGAGTCGGCCACCAATCCCGGCGCACAAAACAATTAGTCACAGGGCTGCCAGATTACCTTATTTATATGGCATTTGTCATATTTTTGAGGATTTGCCTTATTTTTTGCCATATTTTTGATTTGCCTTATAAATGCCATATTTTTAAAAATTTCTTAAAAATGACGATTTTTAGTCAAATTTTTCGCTGCGCGGCCATTTTGGACTAAAATCTTTCGCTGCGCGGCAATTTTGGACTAAAATTTTTTTCTTGTGTGACAATTTATGGTATATCGTTCGACTTGATAATTCATTTATCCATTTTTTGTCCCAAAAATGGGCTTTTAACAATACAAAATCGAATACCCATAAGCCATAATTATGGAATTGAAAAATAAACACATATTTATAATATTTATCGCAAAAATTGATGCCATAAAAATGCCATATTTTTTTTAAGTAAATTGCCATATTTTGCCATATTTTTTTTCGCTTTTGCCATATTTTTCACCGGGGGACCTGGCAGCCCTGATTAGTCAATGGCTAATGGAGGGGGCTTATTCATTCAATCATTCAGTAGGCGATATGTATTCTCAATTTTGGCCATAAAAAATAGAATTTCTCAAAATTGTGATTGGCATTGTCATAAAATTATATGTTTATTATAACAATGAATAATAGCACTTTTCAACTTCCAAATTCGGCAAGGTGATTTAATACTTTAACTGTTTATTTGGCCATAACTCATCAACAAGGTAGCCACCAATTTGAGAAGGCGATATGCCTTTTTAAAGCCAAAAATATCCTCTAATAATTGTGACTTTATTTATTTTTGAAAAGTTAATAAACTTATAAAATAAGCAGCTTTTCCTCAATCAATTAGAAAATTTGGCTTTAATTACACTCAAAGACATTTAACTTTTATGAAGTTTAATTCAATGAAATTTTATTAAAGCCACTTTTTAGTGGACAATTAGGGCCTTCTAATGGTATAGCGTCTTCCCAAATTGGTTGATTCCTTCTTGAAATAATTATAAAAAAATCCAATCAGCTCTATTCCAATTGTCCCTCATCATACCCCCACTTTCTCACCTTTTTCATTAATAATGTCAAAACAGAGAATAGTACCATTACCAACCTTCTCATTGTCTCGTATTTCCATTGCCATTTTTAAAGATTAAATTCCTCCAAACTTTTCTTTCAATTCCATAAAAAAATTTATGCCAATTTTGGCCTCCATCTTCTTGTCTTAATTTTAAAGTGCTAAAATGTCCTATTTGTTCACTCCTTTCCATTTGGCAAAAAGGAAAATTGTTAATTAATTCCAAATTGGCCGTTTCCTTCCTTTCCTTCATCTCCAGCTTTTGGTCAATAAAGTTCACAATTTGGACCAATTTAATTGAAAATAAAGGAATAAAAGTCAAAAAATGGATCAAAATAATTTGAATTAAAAAATTGCGGAGGCAGCCGCCAATAAACAAAGGCACAATTTAGGGGACAGGAAGGGTCAAAAATTAATTATTAGAAATGAAAATATTCCATCAATTTGAACATAATATTTTGTTATTAATGGCACTATTATATTTTTGCCCATTTATGGAGAGGCAATTTTTTTGAAGGCACCAATTTGGGTCAAATGAATTAAAATTGGAGGGTATATTGAGTCAGGAAACACAAAAATGTGATCAATTTTTTTTAATTTGGCACATGATTCATTTTTGACCTATTTTTGGCCAAATTTGGTGTCATCTAATACAATTTCATATTGATTGGTTCATCGCAGCTTTTCCAAAATATTATTTTTCTGTATAAGGGTTTGATAATTTTTACATAATCTTTTCCATATTTTTTTGGCCATACCATTACCTTAAATTTTAGGCCAATCCATTAATTATTTTCAAACATCTTTTAATAATAATTCTACATTTATTTGCCAATAAATTCAGAAAAAAATATGATTCAATTTTTAAAATATTATTTAAAATATAATTCTGCTTCCATTTTCGATTGCCAATAATTTTTTTTCCTTTTTTTCCAATTTAGGAATATTTTCCCCTTCTTTCCAAATCAGAGTTTGGCCAATTAATTTATTCATTTTCCTTCTCTCCTTTTTTGATTGTTCATCTTTTCCTCCTTCATTTTCGGCTCGTGTCTCGGCCTTTTTGATTTGCCATTTTCACATTTTTTGTCCGGCTTCCCTTTGTCTTTTTTTTGTAATAATTATGGATGAATAAGTTTTCTTTTGGCTAATTGTGAATGTCGATACCCTACACAAATTACACTTCCTAAAAACTGAATAAGGCAACAGATTTGCATTCACATTTTTCATTCATTTTATATAATATTAAAAAAATTCTCAAATTTGTAAACAAATTTACTTAATTAAATATTTTTTTTATAATTTTATCATATATCCTTGATTGCATTTTAACCCTAATTATACAATATATTTCAAGAAATCCTATGTTAAAAAATTTATCGGCTATTTTCGATCATTTTAATTTAAAAACAAGCAAATTTTTGATTTATCATTTTTTGGTATTGCCAAACAAAAATGGCTGCAGATAATAGCACATTTTATTTATCATCATTTTTTGCCAAATTTATGCAATAAGTATTTTAGAAAATCATTTAATTTAATAGGAAAAATGAAATTGAAAAAATTTGGGCATTTTATTGTGATGAGTCACATTCATAAAATGTGGTTGGACAATTGAATGATGTCTGAAGGCGAATTCAATGTCAAAAAGAGGGCACATTTTCCTTCTTGATTCAAAATGAGAAAGAAAGAAGAGTACGGTGCTTCATACCGTAAAAATTGAGGGAACGCATTGATAATTTTTTTTATATCCTCCTATCCTTAACTTAAATATCCAAATTTCTTGATAGCCAAAATATTTGACTTCAAAGATAATTTAAATATTTTTTTTGCAATTTTGACTTAATGGTTCAAAACTAAAACCCATTGCCAAAATATAATCAAATGATACGTCTTTGATCTTTGACTAGATCTATCGATTAGGTAAAAGGTTTAAGGATTTAGGATAAATCGCTGAACTGCTACAATCTTTTCGGCCATTTCAATGCTCTTTTTTTTAATATTTTCAATTTTTTTCTGCAAATTAATATTTCTATTCTGAAATTTTGAAGGCAAAATCAAAAGGCGGAGGAGATGTTTGGCGCTTCATCACCTATGTCCCAGTGGATGGCAAAATCTATGAGCTGGATGGACTTAAAGAAGGGCCGATTTTCTTGGCAAATATGGAGCAGGGCAAAGAATGGGTCGATGTGGCCATTCCATTCATTAACCGTCGAATCCAGAAGTAATTTAATTATTAATTGATATAATGAAATTGATAGGAAATATAGACATTCCTTATGAATTGCCATTCTAAAAAAAATATTTTTCATATTAATTTCGAGGGTATTGATTTTTAAGCATTAAATTTGGCATCGGTTTTATCCATATTTTTTTATTGTCATTATTCCTGTGATTTTTTTTTGGTGCGATTGTTCACAGATTCTGAATATTTCTTGACATTTACTTTTCTTAATTTTCCCATTGGTGACAAAATAAATGAATTGACTCTCCTGAAATCCTATAGAAAGCTATTTAGAATTTTTTGGAACCACAATTCACAAGGAATGCCTCTAGAGGGTATTAAAATCCAGATTATATGAAAACATTTTTGTGATTTTTTGGGGAAATTATTAATTATCAATATCCGAATTTTATATGCCAATTTACATTCAAGGTACACTGCTGCCAAAATTCAATGCAATTTGCTCGGATTTGTATTGCATAAAAATTTGAGGAAGATTGATGAATTGGTAATGCTTTTTATTAATGGAAAATATTAATTTGCCGAAAAAATATTAAAAATGTGAAAAGAGTACTGAAATTGCCAAAAGGATAACCGTTCAAAAGTTTATATTCTAGTCCTATAAACCTTTATATTCAATGGATAGATATCGTCAAGAAGCATCATTTGATTCTGTTTTGGCTTAGATTTAATCAATTCTAACTTAGTTTTGAACCATTAAACAAAATGGGTTTAAACCGTTTAATACCCTTTAATTGTTGACCAAACTAAAATGGGTTTAAACCGTTTAATACCCTTTAATTGTTGACCAAACCAAAATTGGTTTAAACCGTTTAATTCCCTTTAATTGTTGACCAAACCAAAATGGGTTTAAACCGTTTAATACCTTTTAATTGTTGACCAAACCAAAATGGGTTTAAACCGTTTAATACCCTTTAATTGTTGACCAAACCAAAATGGGTTTAAACCGTTTAATACCCTTTAATTGTTGACCAAACCAAAATGGGTTTAAACCGTTTAATACCCTTTAATTGTTGATCAAACCAAAATGGGTTTAAACCGTTTAATACCCTTTAATTGTTGACCAAACCATAACAAATTATATACCATTCAATGCGTCTTGACCAGCTCTATCCAATTTTTGGTATATTTGATTTGTGAATGAAGGGCAAACCCATTTTAAACCATTAGAATTATTTTTGTACAATTTATTTTTTTCATTTCAATACTTTTTTGACACTATCATTTTTCTTATTCAATTTAATTAAGAAAAAACTGGCAATAGAACACATGCCTGAAACCTTTGCTCCAACTGAGCTCCTCTTTGTCGATTTGATGATCAACGACAATGCCCCAATTCAAGCCCTCGTTGATAGCGGTTCCTGCTTTTGCATTCTATCAAGGGAATATGCCGAAAAATTGAATATTATCGAAAAAATGGACCCCAGGGCATTGGTAGATATTATTTTTAAATAAAAAAATTTTCCGGAAAATTTAATTAAAATTTTTCTGGAAAATTTAATTAAAATCTTCCTGGAAAATTTAATTAAAATCTTTCTGGAAAATTTAATCCGGAAAATTTAATTAAAATCTTTCCGGAAAATTTAATTAAAATCTTTCTGGAAAATTTAATTAAAATCTTTCTGGAAAATTTAATTAAAATCTTTCCGGAAAATTTAATTAAATACTTTCCGGAAAATTGAATTAAAATCTTTCCGGAAAATTTAATTAAATTCTTTCCGGAAAATTTAATTAAAATCTTTCCGGAAAATTTAATTAAATTCTTTCCGGAAAATTTAATTAAAATCTTTCCGGAAAATTTAATTAAAATCTTTCTGGAAAATTTAATTAAAATCTTTCTGGAAAATTTAATTAAAATCTTTCCGGAAAATTTAATTAAAATATTTCTGGAAAATTTAATTAAAATCTTTCTGGAAAATTTAATTAAAATCTTTCCGGAAAATTTAATTAAAATCTTTCTGGAAAATTTAATTAAATTCTTTCCGGAAAACTTAATTAAAATCTTTCCGGAAAATTGAATTAAAATCTTTCCGGAAAATTTAATTAAATTCTTTCTGGAAAATTTAATTAAAATCTTTCCGGAAAATTTAATTAAATTCTTTCCGGAAAATTTAATTAAAATCTTTCCGGAAAATTTAATTAAATTCTTTCCGGAAAATTTAATTAAATTCTTTCCGGAAAATTGAATTAAAATCTTTCCGGAAAATTTAATTAAATTCTTTCCGGAAAATTTAATTAAAATCTTTCCGGAAAATTTAATTAAATTCTTTCCGGAAAATTTAATTAAAATCTTTCCGGAAAATTTAATTAAAATCTTTCTGGAAAATTTAATTAAAATCTTTCTGGAAAATTTAATTAAAATCTTTCCGGAAAATTTAATTAAAATATTTCTGGAAAATTTAATTAAAATCTTTCTGGAAAATTTAATTAAAATCTTTCCGGAAAATTTAATTAAAATCTTTCTGGAAAATTTAATTAAATTCTTTCCGGAAAACTTAATTAAAATCTTTCCGGAAAATTGAATTAAAATCTTTCCGGAAAATTTAATTAAATTCTTTCTGGAAAATTTAATTAAAATCTTTCCGGAAAATTTAATTAAATTCTTTCCGGAAAATTTAATTAAAATCTTTCCGGAAAATTTAATTAAATTCTTTCTGGAAAATTGAATTAAAATCTTTCCGGAAAATTTAATTAAAATCTTTCCGGAAAATTGAATTAAAATCTTTCCGGAAAATTTAATTAAATTCTTTCTGGAAAATTGAATTAAAATCTTTCCAGAAAATTTAATTAAATTCTTTCCGGAAAATTTAATTAAAATCTTTCCGGAAAATTTAATTAAATTCTTTCCGGAAAATTTAATTAAAATCTTTCCGGAAAATTTAATTAAATTCTTTCCGGAAAATTTAATTAAATTCTTTCCGGAAAATTTAATTAAAATCTTTCCGGAAAATTTAATTAAATTCTTTCCGGAAAATTTAATTAAAATCTTTCCGGAAAATTTAATTAAAATCTTTCTGGAAAATTTAATTAAAATCTTTCTGGAAAATTTAATTAAAATCTTTCCGGAAAATTTAATTAAAATATTTCTGGAAAATTTAATTAAAATCTTTCTGGAAAATTTAATTAAAATCTTTCCGGAAAATTTAATTAAAATCTTTCTGGAAAATTTAATTAAATTCTTTCCGGAAAACTTAATTAAAATCTTTCCGGAAAATTGAATTAAAATCTTTCCGGAAAATTTAATTAAATTCTTTCTGGAAAATTTAATTAAAATCTTTCCGGAAAATTTAATTAAATTCTTTCCGGAAAATTTAATTAAAATCTTTCCGGAAAATTTAATTAAATTCTTTCTGGAAAATTGAATTAAAATCTTTCCGGAAAATTTAATTAAATTCTTTCCGGAAAATTTAATTAAAATCTTTCCGGAAAATTTAATTAAATTCTTTCCGGAAAATTTAATTAAAATCTTTCCGGAAAATTTAATTAAATTCTTTCCGGAAAATTTAATTAAAATCTTTCCGGAAAATTTAATTAAATTCTTTCTGGAAAATTGAATTAAAATCTTTCCGGAAAATTTAATTAAATTCTTTCTGGAAAATTGAATTAAAATCTTTCCGGAAAATTTAATTAAATTCTTTCCGGAAAATTGAATTAAAATCTTTCCGGAAAATTGAATTAAAATCTTTCCGGAAAATTTAATTAAATTCTTTCTGGAAAATTGAATTAAAATCTTTCCGGAAAATTTAATTAAATTCTTTCCGGAAAGATTTTAATTAAATTTTCCGGAAAGAATTTAATTAAATTTTCCGGAAAGATTTTAATTAAGTTTTCCGGAAAATTTAATTAAATTCTTTCCGGAAAATTTAATTAAATTCTTTCCGGAAAACTTAATTAAAATCTTTCCGGAAAATTTAATTAAATTCTTTCCGGAAAATTTAATTAAAATCTTTCCGGAAAATTTAATTAAATTCTTTCCGGAAAATTTAATTAAAATCTTTCTAATTTTTCGGACCCAAATTCGTAAAAATGTGCCCATTTTGATAAGTAAAAATAAATGTAAAATTATATTTAAGATTCTTGCGAAAATATATCGGCACATCGGATGGAGAAAATGGAAAGAAGCCAATAATGATAACGGGTTGGGATGGTACAATGAAGGATTACAGCGCCCAATATGCCACAAATTATCAACCAATTTACAATGCATTGAGCATGGCCAAATTTTCCGAAGTTGAAACATTTTCAAAATATGCCTTTAAATTCCTCATTTTTTGCCAGCTATTCAATCAAATTACGGCAGTGGTGACGGCTGGTCCATTGCGAGGTCCTCCTGGCATATTGGATTTGACTTCCCTCCCAAAAGAGAGTCCAATCATTTTTTGCGGATCATTGGGACGTGAATTGTGGTCTAGTGAAACATCGTTAGCATTTTTAATCAAAAAGCTATAAAAATTATAATTTTTAGTTCTACCAACTATCCTGGTGGAAATGCCCATGTCCTTAAGCAATTTTCAAATGAAGTAATTTAGCTTTTAATTTACAAATTTTTGAACAAATTAAGATGGATAATTTGCTCGAAAACCAGGAATTCTCAAAATTTGGCCTTATTGGCAGTGGTGTCCAACGGAAAGTTGATCGATTGACTATGAGCGTTCAGACAGTTGGAAAGGTGTTTTTCACCCCAAATTATTGTTTAAATATTCGTTTATTTTAAGCACATCGATCCGGGTCTTTCAGCTAAATATCAAAATGAAATCAGAGAAAGGCTGCGCAGAATTGATCCAAATGGAGAGGTTAGACGGAAAAAAGATACTCTGATTATTAATTAATTCCTTTAATTCAGTCATTGTCTCTGGTGACGACTTCAGCAGAAATGGAAGTAATTTTACATAGCGGATTTCGTTGGAACAAAGGCGATGGAATCGCCCATTTGATGCAAGCCATTGAAGACAATTTGGACACCGGTCATTTGCTGATTTGTGGAAACACCCATGCCGATTTACCAATGGTCCAAAAAGCAAAATTGCAAAATAAAACGGTAAAATAAATAAATTTTTCATTTTATTTAACATTTTACTAGGGCGTAAAGGCACTTTTCGTTACCACAAATCAAGGCGTCAAGCAGCAAGTGATTCATAATGTGGGTGATGTTAATCGTTGCTGCTTTGTTTCCTCGCCAGATGTGATTCATGCCGCGGTAAATTAAAATTACAGATAAATTCCCCTCAAGTCAAAATCAATTCAAATTCAGATGATGAGCATATTGGCAACACAATCGGCGGAGGAAAGATCAACTTGAAGATGGAAATGTGCCCCAAAATTGCCAACTAAATAAAGCCTACCGTAAATGCTCTTTAAAAACCCCGGGGGAATTATTTTTCAGCCCTTCAAAAATTGAGAAATTACGGGATCAAATTAATTTGGGGACATTTTTGAGCAAATTTTATTGAATTTAATTGAGCTTTAGGGAACTAAGAAAAGGGGAATAAAAAAGTTCATCCGGCCATTAGCTGTGGATTCTCAAAATTGAGGCTGGGCTGGGTAATTATTAGAGATGGGGTTTTAATAGAGCATTTATGGTATTACAACATTAAACGACTACATTTATTTTTGAGGTACTTGTCGGTTGTTTATACGCAAATTTTGAATAAGGGAAGGGGGAGGGGACCATATAGGTGAAGACTGAAGAATATCCGTTGATTGGCTCCGAATTGTGAGCGTCTTTGCTACAGTAATTTCTCCTTTCCTTTTAATCAAAGATTGATTTTGAGAGTGTGCCAAAGGCAATATTAATATTCACACTTCCTTTTAACCTATTCCCAGGGGAAGGATATGTTTTTAAAAGCTTAAGCTCATCTAAAAGCTTAGTAGAACTAATCAATAATTGGATGAAACGATTTTATTGATCGCAGTATGCTTTGATAGACCGGAAAAGTGCTCTGTTTAATGATGCTATAATATTTTGCAATTATTAAATTGAATGAATTTAAGGAAATATACTTTATTTTTAAAACCTAACTAATTTATGGAAATGTGGGATGAGTTTGTGGTATCAAAATTTGCGTACAGAATAACCGATAAGTACCTTTTTTTTATTTTCAATGAACAATCAAACGACCTGCTTCGATTTCAATCAAAACGTCCTCTGCCCGCACACATTTCACAATTCCACATTTAATTTTTATTTTCAATTAATATGATGAACTTTTTTCTGCTCCAATTTTCAATCAATAAATATTATTTTTGCCATTGATAAATTTGCTGATTATTTCCCCTTGGCCAATTCTCCATAAAAATTCCCATTGAATTTATGATCCAAATAAAAGATTTCAATTAAATAAATTTGTTCATTTTTTCTCAATCAATAATTAAGAATTTAAAGTTTTTATTTTGAATTTAAATTTAAGGGTTTGAAGTTAAAATTTTTAAAACCCAATCATAAATTATAAGAGATTAATCCATTTTGATGATTCCATTCCAATCCTTTGTGTTATTCTCATTCGGCTGATCCTCTACATTGATTTAATTTTCACCGATCGAATTGGCAATCAAAATTTGGTCAGGTCCACAGGGTAAAACAATCAACACAATGGTCGTTGTTTGTGAATCCATGTTTTTCCCCTATGGAATATTTCAAATCTATCACATTTTGGTGGATGTTCCTTGAGGCAAATTTACTTCTCATTCCTTCCTTCCAAATTCTTTTGCCTCTTTTAAAAGGGCCTCTATTTGCATAATCAATTGGTGTTCGCCATTTTCAACACAATGCCCCGGCTTTGGCCCTATCTTTGGAACGAATATGGTGGGAATGAGATTTTTTAAAATGCACAAAAATTTAGTTAATAAGATGTTCCCTTTGGTGCATATTGCATAAGTCAATTTGGCTTGAAATTTTGCTAATCAAAAAGGAAGGAAAATTGGAACATTGTTTGGGCTCATACTATTGGGAAATTGAATTCTGGATATTGGACGGGCCGAGAATGGCACAATTGATTATGAATATTGGAACAAAATGCGAAATAAACCGATCAATTTCAGTTGAGAATACATTCTTTATTTGTGAATTGTGATGCCCCATCCAATTTACTATAATTGATATCAGAAATTTTGAATATTTTTATTGTGTTTATAAATATAATATTCTGTTCAATTTGATATACGAATAAAATTATTATTGAATAATAAAAAAAAGGAATCAACAATGGTTAAAAAACACAATCAAAAACAAATATAAAAATAGTTGTCATTCATTATTCAATTGTTTTTGTCGGGATTTGTCTTTGTCTCTTTGGCTTTATTATTTATTTTTATTGGTCATCGAATCCAAAAGTGCCCTCATTGTTTGTTTCCCTCTGATTTAGCTGCATATTTTGAGGAGGCATCAGTTTGATGGCATGAAGTACGAAGTCGCCGGTCACCTTTAATTTGATAGAATATTTATGATGTTGGAAAAAAATTTGTGCAGAAAATTATTATTCTTATAAAAAATGACTGAATTTACAAAAAAAAAAAGATACTTGTTAACTATCCCGGACCAGATGTTTTCTAAATGAAGGGTCCTCTCATGGGTGATTAGGGCTAGGGTTACGGATATGTGAGATAATAATCTATCCCCTAAAGACCCTAACCCTATAACGGATGACCCATGGGGATAACCGTAACCTTTCCATATTAGATTTTAAAAAATCTGGTCCGGGATAATTAACAAGTACTAAAAAAAATAATTTAGAAAAATTAAGGCCGCTTAACTTTGGTCAGAACGAAGTGATAAGATTTATTAGGCTTTGGTTTAAGGCTATTAGATTTAATTTAGACTGCATTATAATAAAAATTAAAATGAATTTCGACCTTCTTTTCTTAAAATTGAAAATAGCTTCAGCCATTCGGACATGTTGTGAATGGTTAGCAGGGTTGTGGCCAGCATTTCCTTACAATTAAGTAGATGATGTAAATAAGATCGGGTATAGCCCTGTTGACATGTATAGCAATTACAATTAGGGAACAGGCCAATGTGTGCATCAAAATGCCTAAAAACTTGAGATTTTGGATTTTTAAGTTTTTTTTTGATAAATTAAAATATTTTGATTTTTTGTAAATTGAAAATTTGAGGTTTTTGGATACTAAAAGGTAGGGGTTTTTGCTTTTTGTATAAAGAAAATTCAAGTTTTTTGGATATTAAAAACGATGTCCCGGACGCGGACGGCCCCATTAATAATTTTCCGGCCAATTTTTTAAAAATTCGGAATTTTTTTGCAATTCAGCTAAATTAGTAGATAGGTAGAAAAAATTGTCTAAAAATTTAATTTTATCAAATGCCTAATAATAATAATAGGAAAAAGTATACTAAACAAGAAACAACTAAACAATCATCCTTTCTCAGTCCTCTTTCCCCATAATTTTTGGCCTTAAGGCATTTGATAATATTGCATTTATTTTATCCGCTTTTAATTTCTTTTGTTTAAATTAATTTTTGTCTAATAGTTTGGATTGAAAAAATTCGAATTTGCAAAAAAATGTCCGAATTTTTAAAAAAGGGGCTAGAAAAATCTAAAATTGTACCGGGAAATTCGTATTTTGAGCCGGAAAAATCCGAAAAAATAATCTTAAAGAAAGAAAAGTTTTTGGAAATTAAAAATTTTAAATTTTTGGATTTTTGAGGCTTTTTTTTATTAAACTTTAAATTTTAAATGTGATTAGATTTAATTAAACTCACAATTTATCATTCAAATTTATTGTTGTAAATTGTTTATCCTTCCCAAATGGGAAATGATCGTCCAATGCAAAAGCCATTCCCTTTTCCGTCAACATTATTGCATAGGATGAGTCGAATAAGTCGATTCCTTGCCGAATCAGGAATAAAACTTGTTCCGGATTGAATGGACCTTCCACAATTCGCATAATATTTTCTGGGAAATGAGACTGGAAAAATTAGTTGGAAAAATGATAAAAATATTACAATTGTATTTTTAATAATTTCCGCAATGAAATCATTGTCAAATTTATTGGAATTCTGCACATCCGAAAATTGGTAAAGGTCAAGTGAAATTGCATGGGCATCCGGCAAAAGTTGACTCAATTCTTTTGCAATTAAAGTTCGATATTCAATGGAAGGGCCACCGCCAATACTTGGAATTAAGCCTTTCTGAAATTGATTTTTTAAATAAATGTTTTTTGGAATAATTTTAATTAAATTCTTTCCGGAAAATTGAATTAAATTCTTTCCGGAAACAATTTAATTAAATTCTTTCCGGAAAACTTAATTAAATTCTTTCCGGAAAATTTAATTAAATTCTTTCCGGAAAATTGAATTAAATTCTTTCCGGAAAATTGAATTAAATTCTTTCCGGAAACAATTTAATTAAATTCTTTCCGGAAAATTGAATTAAATTCTTTCCGGAAAATTTAATTAAATTCTTTCCGGAAAATGTAATTAAATTCTTTCCGGAAAATTGAATTAAATTCTTTCCGGAAAATTGAATTAAATTCTTTCCGGAAAATTTAATTAAGAAAATTTAATTAAATTTTTTCCGGAAAATTTAATTAAATTCTTTCCGGAAACAATTTAATTAAATTCTTTCCGGAAAATTTAATTAAATTCTTTCCGGAAAACTTAATTAAATTATTTCTAAAAAACTTTTAAATTCTAAAGTAAAATTTACATTCAAATTCGTTCCATCATTGTTTAGAAGAAGCAATGTTTCCACAAAATTTATTGTCCTCTTTAAAAATTTTTGATTCTTTTTCTCACTGCTTTCATCCGCCGTTGATATATCAAAATCGAAAGGTGCCGTATATGTGTCTATTCGAAAGGATTCCAACATTGATTTGTACATTTGCATATTTACCTAAGGAAAAAATTATATAATATTAAAAAATTCGAGTTTAAAATGGTTTTATTAAACACAAAAAATGCCTTTAATTAATCATCCAAAAATCAAAATTTTTTTAAAATTACTCTCTCGATTATTTTATCAAAATAAAACCCGAAAAAAAAGCCGTTTTAATTGTTCAAAAAATCATTATTTTATCTTTTGCAAAAAATTAATTTTATATTGAAAAATGAAACCTTTTTTCTATTTCCATTGCTCCACAAAAATATGTAATTATTGCTGACAATATCCCTTCGTCCAAGCGGATCCAATAAAGATAAATGCACAAAATCGTCATTCTAAAAAAGTAAAAAATCAATTAATTAATAACTTAATCTAAAATTTACGGATAATCTGCAAAAATTCTTGACTCCACCGGCCATTTTGATAATATTTTCTGAATCAATTCTGTAAAAATAATAAATTATTTATTGTTAGCCTTAAATAAATAAATACAAAGATGGAAGAGGAATTTGATACAGCTTTTCTCCAGTAATTTTTGATAGAAGAAGCTTTTCAAAAAGGTCGGCAGTCAAATTTGGAATTTGTCCAAATCTTGTGTAGATCATTGTGTTCGGTTTTAGCATCCGTTTTTTAATCATTGGTCTCTCAAGTCTCTATATCTTTTAACCTAAAAAAGTATCCATTTAATTTACATAAAAATATTATTAAAACAAATAAAAGGGATAGTCAGTTAGTCACCCAGAATTATAATTTTATTAAAATGTTTTTTAGGGATCAATTGAATTAAAATGGGATTGACTTAAAAATCCTTTTTGATTTCACGAGTTAGTTTTAGTGACAAAAAGAGCAACAAGATTTTTTTTCAGAATTATAAATGTTTAACTAGCAAAAACATTAAACGAAAAAGTTTTAAACAACTTTTTCGGTGAAACATGCAATCAGAGAGAGAAGAGAAGAGCATTTAGTTATTTTTTAATTTTAAGAATTGTGGCGTTATGTATTAATTTTGTAAAAAAAAAGTAAAAAAGACAAGACGCAAATCGCATTCGCACCATGGTGGGGAAAATCGGTAAATTTACCGATTTCGGTAAAATGGGGAGTTCTGGCGATGTGTTAATTTTTTTTACCGATTTTTTATAGGACCTATAAAAACCGGGTAAAATTGGCGAAATATGACAATTTGCATTTTTTTATTGCGCCAAAATTTAAAAAAGGCTTAAAGAGGAATTGGTGCATTGAATTAAATGAACAGCTTTCAGCATATTCAACCACTTTATGTTGCGATATTTAATTTTACTTCTCGAATTCATATTTCAAATAATTAATTATTCATTTTCAATATTTTAGAAAGTATTAAACGCGTCATGCCATTAAATAATATTGAAAATGTTAATGTTCTGCGCGATCATCAATTTGGAATCAAAAATGCAAATGATGGCGGTGCAATTGAACAAGAAAATCGAAACGAAAATGCAAATGAAGGTGAGAACGAACAAAATGAACAAGGAAGGAAAAGGTGCCGATCCACCAAAGTTAATTTAAAATTTATTTTCTTTTAAAATTTGTATGTAACAGATCCGATTTAGTCCGGAAATTCACACAACAATGCCATGGCCATCAAAACTATTTGGCAATCATTTCGACTGTCTTTTGTGCAATGGAGAAGAAACAAAACAAGTTATTTGCAAATGTCGAGCAATCTATTCTAAAGATTGCACTAAAAATTTGAGGTTTGAATTAAAAGTTGAATTCCATTTTTATAAACAATAAACATAGGCTTCACATCCAAAATATCCATCAACAAATGTTGGCAGATCATGACGAATTTGATGAGGCTTTGAAAATATTTGTTGTCAGTACGTTTCAATCATTCAGGCTGGTTGAGGACGAAAATTTCCACGCTTTGGAAACATTTGCCGAATTGATGTAAGACGAGCGATGCCATTGGGATGGTCCAATATTTGGAAAATTCAATGCAAAGTGGATCATTTGCAGCGCCTATTTAAATCCCATCACATTCGGCCAAATCGAAGCAATTGCCGAAAAAGTGCCTCGACTTCAAATTCTCCGCATGCTTGTAAATTATTTATTTATTTTTTATTGTTAAATTTCTCTTTTTTTAAAGGTGCCTCATCTAATCAGTAGAATCAGTAGAGAATTGGCCGGTTTTGGAGAAAATGCGCCGCAGCCACAAATGGACGTTGCCAACCAAGAGCCATTCGAAGTCCGCTTGCAACACAGAACCGGCGCAGTTGAAATGACAGATTACGAAAGAACACCAATCGAAATGACAAGGCAAAACCCGTTGGAATTTTGGCAACAAAATGAAAATGTAATTTTTTAAAATTGTTTATTATTATTAAATTTCAATTTAATCAGCGTTTCCCACTTTTGGCCCGACTTGCTCGCAAATTCTTGTCGGCGCCGGCTTCATCCGCTCCCAGTGAAAGGGCATTCAAAGAACTGAAGTGCATCATGGGAGATTTCACAAGAAATAGGCTCCAACCAAACCGAACTGCCGCACTAATATTCATGAGATCGCAATATTTAAACAAATTATGATTTATTCACCAATTTTTGATTATTTTTTCACTCATTTTTGATTATTTTTCACTCATTTTTTTTATTATTCCTTTTCCGTTTTAATTAATAAATTTTTTTAAATATAAATAATTTAATTGAAATCAATTTGAACATATTAGACATGAAAAAAAACGTTAAAAAAGCATATTCTCATTTCAATGCACCAATTCCTCTTTAAGCCTTTTTTAAATTTTGGCGCAATAAAAAAATGCAAATTGTCATATTTCGCCAATTTTACCCGGTTTTTATAGGTCCTATAAAAAATCGGTAAATTTAAAGTTCCGCCAAGTCAAAAAATTCATTTTACCGAAATCGGTAAATTTACCGATTTTCCCCACCATGATTCGCACACAATCGCAAACGCAATCAAATGGTAGTGCAATCGATTATCGATATTGACGGATCGCTGATCGATCGATGGTGATGATGATTACGTACAAGTCAACCACCCATTTTTGGTTTAAACCACTCTAAATTATCTGAAGGTGAAACCGGTTTGGATAAAACGTATTAAACAATGACCTTTTTTGATGAAAAGCTTACGTACGTAAATAAAACGATCATTTACCTACTCATCTATTTTAACGATTATTGGCTCATGATAATTGAGCAACATATTCAGACCATTTCTTTATATTAATCATCGAATTTACACAGATTTATCTATTATTAATCTATTAATTATTTGCAAGTGAACTTCTCGGATCGGACATGGAAAACAAAAATGTGAAGCTGGACAAAATGGTTTTTTTTTTCCATTTATTAACAAACTTAATTAATTTAATTTTAAGGAAAAGGCTGAATTGATGCAATTTGCTTCTAATTTACAATCAAGATTGAATAAATCTGAGGAATTGAATGTGGATTTGAGGGCACAATTGGTTTTATGTGCAGAAGAGCGAGATGTAAACATTCAAAGTTTTTAATTTTATAATTTATCAAATTTTAGTTAATACGGAAGAAATTTGAAGAGCAATCAATCAGTGAAGAAAAGTTCAACTTAATACATGAACAAATGGTGCACAAAGACAACAAAATTATGGAACTAAACAATATCATTCTGGAAAGAGAGCGACAAATAATTGACCTACAAGAAATGTGCACTGAACAAGGGAAGGTGGCAAAATCAAAGTCGCTGGCATTTGGCATTGTCAATAAGCGATTGCATGAGCTGGACTCCCGGAATATGAAAGATGCTTCAACGGAAACTGATTTTGGGGACGAGAAATTTGCTGCTGTTTTGAAAAGACAATCGAGAAGTCCACGTCGAAATTCTCCAGGCCGTGCAATTCCACAGTTTAAATTTGGTTTTTAATTTGAATAAATAAACAAATTTAACAATAAAATTTTAAGGAACAAATGGAAGCGGTTCACCGCCACCAATTGACCCTGAGGATGGCTCTTCCTTTACAACTGAAACATTGAATCCGGCTGATTTAAATGAAATTTCGAGGATTAAAAAGCAAAGGAAGAAAGTCACATTTGACGATGAAACCAGCAGTGCAAGCAATTTGAGGGAATTGGAACCATCACCAAATGTGCTTTTGAAAATCAATAGCAGTCCATCAGATTTGGAGGAACTTTTACTGGAAAATGAGAATTTGCGGCAAATAATATCGGAAATGGAGAAGAGGAATTCCAATATTCATGTTAAATTACATAAATAATTAATTGCTTATTAACAAAAAATAACCTTAAGTTTTTATTATCCAAAAAACCTTAAGTTTTTATTATCCAAAAACCTTAAGTCAATTTTTATTATCCAAAAAACCTTAATTAAATAAAATTCAGAAAGCAGTTCAACCGGAATCACTTCAAATATTAAAAGTCAAAGCTGCTGCCCAAACTCGTATAAAAGAGTTGGAAGGAATTGTGGCCCAAAATAAACAGAATTATGATTCAATGGTTTGTTTTTTAGTTTATAATAACTTTAATAAAAACAAAATTGTAGACTGCCGAAATGCATGCCATAATAGAACAGCTCAAAGAGAGTCGAGAATGGGTACTGAATGAAAATTATAAACTCCAAGAGCAGTTGGATACATCAAAGTAATATTTAATTACCTAAAAACACTGAAATTATCGAAGAGATTATCAAGCGGTTCAGTGGTTATCCTAAACTCATAACCTTAAATTCAATCAATAAGTCGTCAAGACGCATCATTTTATCTAATATGTTTTGGCTTTGGGTTTATCCAATACCAGCTTTGTTTTGAACCATTATTAAACCGTTTAATACCCTTTAATTGTTGACCAAACTAAAATGGGTTTAAACCGTTTAATACCCTTTAATTGTTGACCAAACCAAATTGGTTTAAACCGTTTAATACCCTTTAATTGTTGACCAAACCAAAATGGGTTTAAACCGTTTAATACCCTTTAATTGTTGACCAAACCAAAATGGGTTTAAACCGTTTAATACCCTTTAATTGTTGACCAAACCAAAATGGGTTTAAACCGTTTAATACCTTTTAATTGTTGACCAAACCAAAATGGGTTTAAACCGTTTAATACCCTTACCCTTTAATTGTTGACCAAACCAAAACAAATTATATACCATCCAATGCGTCTTTACCAACTCTATCCAATTTTGGGTATATTTGGTTTATGAATATAGGGTAAATCCTACTTTAAGCCATTATAATTATTTTGGGTTCTTTTCGGCAAATTAATTTGTATTTTCAAACAAATATTGGAATATTTCAGGGAGAAGTGCAATGATTTACACAATGAATTGGATACCAGCCTCAAAACGATTGATATATTCCGAAAGAAATTGGATGGAAATTCTCGAAAATTTGAAGAAATTCAAACGGAATTATATCAAAATCGAATTCAAACTCAAAAAATCAATGATGAGAAGGCAATTTTGGCCATTGAAATTGAACGGCTCAAAGGTTTAAAATTGAATTAATTATTTTTTTAGTAAATTATTTTTAGAAGCAATTTTTGCGCAAGACGAATTCATCAGTTTATTGGAGGGCGATTTGATCGTTTATGAGGTTTTTAATTTAAATAATAATACAAATTAACTTCGGTTATCTCGAATTTTCGTCAAGATATTATTATAGAATATTTAAACTGAAGGGTTATTTTTTGTTCGAAAAATTTCAAACAAATTTTTTTGGTCTACAAATGTACTATAGTAATGTTTGAAAGTGCATAAAAGTGAAAACCAAGTCCGAAAAAAAATATTGGACCTTGAGGGGATTCGAACCCGAGACCTAAATTTTGCAAAAATCAAGCCCCCAAAATTAGGTTGAAAATTTTCAAAAAATTATTGGTCTAGAAATTTCAATAGAATGATTAAAAATGAATTAAATTGTTTATAAGCCCGAAAAATATTTTCCCTTGGCCTGATTCGAAACCGCGACTTAAATTTGGTAGAAGTGATAGGTCTCCTCTGGGTTAAAAACTTTCAAAAAATTTTTTTTTCTCAAAATCTTCATCCCAACCAACCAAAACCTAGCCAGTAGCCACGAAGTAGCCAAAGCCGCTTATATATCTTTTAAAAATTTATTCAAAAAATTTATCAATTGCCCAAATTTAGGCACATGTTGGCATTCTTCGCGACTCACTTGGAGCCGGCAGCACCAGCAAAAAAGAGGATCGTCAACATTTAAAATCCAAGGCATTTTCTGCAAAAATAAATGCACTGGAATCAGAGAAGGAGGAAATTGCCAAAAAGAATAATGAAGAGAAATTACGGGTCAAGGCATTGGCCGTGAAAATCAAATATTTGGAGGAGGAAAGGGACTCGTTGAAAATGAAAATTCGTCAAATTGAGAAGGCCAATTTCAATGAATTTGAACAGCAACAATTAGCAGGTTAAATTTAAAAATATTATTAAAAATTAAATTGAGTAAAGATAAATGGAATATTCAAAGGGATTAAAATTTTTGGTATTTTTTAGACGCATTTTGATAAAAAAATTTTCCAAGATATTTATTAGCCTTAAATTTGATCCCATTTGAAGCGCAGAATTTGCGCTTCAAAATGATATATGGTTTATGGTGGTTAGGGCCAACAATTTTGGAAATAAACCGGTTTAAACTAGGGTTCGGCGGTATCGGGATACCGGTCGGTATTGATACCGAAATACCGGGGGTTGACCAATACCGTTACCGATTTGGCCAAAACCGCTACCGACCCCGGTAATACCGTTACCGTTTTTTCCAATCGGTATTAGTCGGTATTGACAAGCACCCCCTAAAATGGCATTTTTGGCCAAATTTTTATTTTTTTTCAAATTTTTTCATTTTTTTGGTGTCTTCAAAATGATATTTTGGCACCATTTTTTTTATTGCATGCACTATCCATCCCAATTCGCGCATTAGTCAAAATTTTCTACCCGATTGCCGATTTAAAGTGTCCAATCTGCTAGAATCTATAAAAAATCTCTAATTCATGATCTTCGTTACCGAAAACCCTTTTCTCCTCACATTTTTCTCATATTACTAAAATTAAAATACTTGGGCTCATTTGGCTAAATCTAATTGCTCGTATTTTTTGCCCTTGCGCACACCATTCCGAAAAACTTTACCCCAATTTTATTCAATAAGAACTTAAAGAAATTGACTTTTAAAATAATACTGATTTTTGAAAGAAAAAATTGGTTTTTAAAATTTTTTTGCCATTTTTCATTGAAATACCGACTAATACCGAATACCGATTTCTGAAAATACCGTTACCGTTTACCGACCATAAACCCAATACCGATACCGAATCCCGAGTGGGCTGGTACCGGCCAATACCGTTACCGACTTTGGCCCCAAATACCGATACCGCCGAACCCTAGTTTAAACCAAGTGATCTTCGGTTGAAATTGAGTTTAGTGTAGGGGTTATAAGAGAAGTTGGAGGTCGAAGGGTCGAGTCCAGGTGTAGTCAAATGATTTTAAACGGAGAATAATAATGAGAATAATAATTATAAACAGTATTAAACCGCTTAAACCGGTTTAAAAAATTTTTTTAAAAATATTAAACCCATTTAAACCAATTTAAAAATTTAAATTTCTAAAATTTTAATATAAATAAAATATTATTCTATTAAATTCCAGATTCAAATGAAGCAACAATGGCAATGAAAACGGATGAATTATTAAAATTGGAAGAAGAAATAGTGCAAAAGAATGGAGAAATCGACCATTTAATGGATGAAAATCAAAAAATGACAGAACAAATCAACAGCTTAAAAGAAGATATTTCGGACACAAATTTGGCTATTGGGAATTTCTTTTCTTCAATTTCATTGCTCATTGGGGCCGAAAATATTTCCTTTGATGATGATTTGATGGGAAAATTGAAATTTGTTGAAGAAAAATTGAATGAGGCCTATCAAAATTTTGCCAAAACAAATGAAAAATTGAATTTACTTGAAGAAAATGTTGCCTCAAAAGACGAAGAAGTGGAATCGTTGAAGAATGAAATTCGATCAGTACAAGAAGCCAGTGAATTGGTAAATTTATTAATTTTTAAAGAAAATTAATTTACCCCAAAAAAAAAATCACTAAATTTATCCCAAATTTTCGAATCAAAAAATAAATTTGATGAAGCATTAAAACTTGGCCATAATAGAATAGATTGTTTCGGAGTTTAAGGTTTAAGATTTGGTTTGAGATTAAGATTAGGCATTAGGCAGAATTTGGGGGTATAAAAATTAGCCAGATTTTTTTAAAATTTTATGGTCACAAAATGATGATTTTTAGAAGCAAAAAATTATGAATAAATTCAATTATTCTTATTCTAAGTAATTTATTTATTATTAAATCCAAAAATTTTATTCATTTAATTTTAGCAAACATTGGAATTGAACAAATTCAAAGAGGAATATCAAGAAATATTGGTGAAAATTCAACAAAAAGACAATATGATTGGAACATTTGAGCAGAGGAATGTGGAATTGGCAAAAGAATTGGCGGCGGACAAAATTGCATTGACTTCTTTGGAAACGAAAAATAATTCATTGGAAAATGAATTGGTAAAATTTATTAATTGAGTATAAATTTATGGATATTAATTTTAGTTGGGACTTCGAAAACAATTGGAATTATTGGAAGAGGAAATTACTCAAAAGAAGGCGGAAAATGATGAATTGGAAGAAAAACTTCATTCTTCAAATGTAAGTATATTTTATTTGCATATGAAAAAACATGAAAAACATTTTTTATGAGCATTTATTTCCTTTTAGAGACTATAATGTAAATTCTGATTTGTAATTGCACTAAATTGTAATTCTGATTTGTAATTGCACTAAATTGTAATTCTGATTTGTAATTGCACTAAATTGTAATTCTGATTTGTAATTGCACTAAATTGTAATTCTGATTTGTAATTGCACTAAATTGTAATTGCCCCAAATTGTAATTGCCCCAAATTGTAATTGCCCCAAATTGTAATTCACTAAATTGTAATTGCACTAAATTGTAATTGCCCCAAATTGTAATTGCACTAAATTGTAATTGCCCCAAATTGTAATTGCACCAAATTGTAATTGCACTAAATTGTAATTGCACTAAATTGTAATTGCACTAAATTGTAATTCTGATTTGTAATTGCACTAAATTGTAATTCTGATTTGTAATTGCACTAAATTGTAATTCTGATTTGTAATTGCACTAAATTGTAATTCTGATTTGTAATTGCACTAAATTGTAATTGCACTAAATTGTAATTGCCCCAAATTGTAATTGCCCCAAATTGTAATTGCCCCAAATTGTAATTGCACTAAATTGTAATTGCACCAAATTGTAATTGCCCCAAATTGTAATTGCCCCAAATTGTAATTGCACTAAATTGTAATTGCACTAAATTGTAATTGCCCCAAATTGTAATTGCCCCAAATTGTAATTGCCCCAAATTGTAATTGCACTAAATTGTAATTGCCCCAAATTGTAATTGCCCCAAATTGTAATTGCACTAAATTGTAATTGCACTAAATTGTAATTCTGATTTGTAATTGCACTAAATTGTAATTGCACTAAATTGTAATTCTGATTTGTAATTGCACTAAATTGTAATTGCACTAAATTGTAATTCTGATTTGTAATTGCACTAAATTGTAATTGCACTAAATTGTAATTGCCCCAAATTGTAATTGCCCCAAATTGTAATTGCACTAAATTGTAATTGCACTAAATTGTAATTGCCCCAAATTGTAATTGCCCCAAATTGTAATTGCCCCAAATTGTAATTGCACTAAATTGTATTTCTGATTTGTAATTGCACTAAATTGTAATTCTGATTTGTAATTGCACTAAATTATAATTCTGATTTGTAATTGCACTAAATTATAATTCTGATTTGTAATTACACTAAATAATAAATTTACCAACTATTAATAATTAATACCCCATTAAGATTGAATGTGAATCACTTTCCAAAACATTATCGGAAAAGAAGACTCAATTGGATAAATTGATTTCAATATTGACGGAAATTGTGAATCGCTTCAAAATGGGATCAAATTTGGACACATTTTCCACCACCTCAACCACTTTAAATGATTCAATCGATGAATTTATTAACAAAATTGAAATTGGATCAAATGTGACCGTGGCACAAATGCCATCTACAGTTCAGAAAGAACAAATTGTGCCACAAAAGTCGACAGCATCATTCTCAAAAGGAATTCAGGCATCGTTGGATGGAAATGGTGAATTGAAAATGGAACTTCAACAACGGGAAATGCAAATAAAATCGATGAAAATTGAACTAGAAAATGAGAAGAAAAATTCCATCGGGATTCGGGCAGAATTCGAGGACACCGGTAAGTTTTTTGAATTTAAGATTAAATTAGTTCATGCTTTATAGTCGATTTTGGTTCCTTAAAATTTCTTTTTTTTTTAAATAAAAACCTAAATAGAGAATTTTTGCTCAAAATAACCGAAAATGGGAGAAATCCAAACCGAAAACAGTCATTTTTTGCAAAACAGGGAAACCAGCCTTTGCAAAAAAATTTCAGTTTAAAGCCGAATTTGAGGGCTAGACTAGCGCGTTTAGGACCTGGTTTTTCGGTGTCTAATCTGGTCGAATATGATACCATTCGATAGAGCTCGACGAGCTGAGTCGAAAAAGTCTGTAACCGAATTGTTCTGACAATCTACAAAAAAGATACGGTATCATGAAAATCAAAAAAGTGCTTGGTCCCCCGTCCCCCCTATGGGTCCAAAGTCGAAAAATTTTTTGAAAATTGTTTCGGTCATATTATAGCTCAATCGACGCGTCTCGATGAGAGAAGCTCGAATCTGCCATCCGTTTCGCATAAAACTCAAAACTAAGAAAGTTATGGCCATTTTTGTTTCGCTGGAATGTGTTGGAACTGCGGAGGTAATGTAAGAAGGGACTCCGGAGTGGCGTAGCCGTAGCGACGACCCGGACCGCGGAGCGGTCCGGCGGCGAGCTTAGCGAGCGCTAGCGAGCTAAGTGAGCCGTGAGGAGCGAAGGCGGAGCACACGTAGGAGTCCCTTCTGAAATGCCCACCGGAGCAGTTCCAATCCGTATTTCCTTTGCGCGACTAAAAAATTTTTTTTCGTGCTTGGTAACAACTTTTATGGGTTTTTAGACATTTTACAATACATTTCAGGACGAAATACTGTCATTCGACCCAAAAAAAACGAGGTCCTAAACGCGCTAGTCTTACCAATTTGAGCTACTCTAATTAATTAAAATATTTGAATCTAAAAAAGTCCTTATTTTTTCAGTAAATTCTTTGATGTCGGAAAAAGAAGAGCTGATGAAACAACAAAAGACGACAGCATCATTCTCAAAAGGAATTCAGGCATCGTTGGATGGAAATGGTGAATTGAAAATGGAACTTCAACAACGGGAAATGCAAATAAAATCGATGAAAATTGAACTGGAAAACGAGAAGAAAAATTCCATCGGGATTCGGGCGGAATGCGATGAGACTGGTGAGTTTTTTCATTATTAAAAATTTAAAAGAAATCAAATTTTACAGTAAATTCAATGATTGCCAAAAATGAAGAGCTAAAGAAATGCAAAGAAAATAGTGAAATTCAACTGGAGAAAGCGCAAAAATCCAATTCAAAAATTAATGCGGAATTAATTGAGTTGAAGGAATCGATTGAATTGATGGAAAAACAGAGGCAAATTGAATTGGAGAATTCAAAAAAGAATTTGCCGGTGGAAAAGCAAACAATGACGGAACATTTGGAAACGGCAAATCAATTTGTTCAAACATTCGGCGATGATGAAATTAATCAGAATTGCGAGGATGAAGAGGAAAAACAAAATGGTGAAGGAGAAGAGGTAAGTTCATTTATAAATTGCAGAAATTTAAAAAACCATTGAATTTATCCATAATTTTTCTTATCGAATTTTTCATGGTTTTAAGGTTATTTGGCCATAACATTAAGTATTTGTGTTTAGAAATAATAAATTCCGCATTGGCCTCATTGGTGTAGTGGTAGAATTCTTGCTTCAATAAGCAAAGTGCTAAAGCTCAATTCTCGCAAGTAGCAAATAATTTTTTTTCTCTACTTTGAGGAGAATAAACTTTAAAATGGGCTAATTTAACCAAATTTTACTGACTTAAAATATTTATTTTTATTGCCAAAAAAAATATGGATATTCTTTTTTTTTGCATAAATTAATTAAAATTATGATAATATATATTATTCTTTTAATTTTAGCAAAAATTGCAAGCTGGTTTGAGCCGAAAAGAAAGTGAACAATTGCTGGTGGATTGTGTGAAGGAACGTGCGGAATTTGAACGGCATTTGGGCGACAATGTTCAACAATTATTGGAATTAAAAGGAGAATTGGAAAATTCAGTGGATGTTTTGAAAGGCGAAATATGGTCATTGAATTCAGAGCTGAAAAAGGTAAATTTATTAATTATTAGAAAATAAATGAATTATGCCAAAAAAGCAGCATTTCGATGAGCGTGATTTTCTGAAAAGTCAATTGAAGGAAATGGAGCAAATAATTCATGTTTATAAATCGCAGAATGACAATTTACAAGCGGGAATGAGCGGAAAAGACGAAAAAATGATGGAAATTCGAGAGCAAAATGGCCAACTGGAAAATAGAATAAAGGTGATTTATTAATATTTAATTATAATAAATATATTATTTTAATTAAAATCTTTCCGGAAAATTTAATTAAAATCTTTCCGGAAAAGTTGATTAAATTCTTTCCGGAAAACTTAATTAAATTATTTCCGGAAAAGTTGATTAAATTCTTTCCGGAAAAGTTGATTAAATTCTTTCCGGAAAAGTTGATTAAATTCTTTCCGGAAAAGTTGATTAAATTCTTTCCGGAAAAGTTGATTAAATTCTTTCCGGAAAATTGAATTAAATTCTTTCCGGAAAAGTTGATTAAATTCTTTCCGGAAAAGTTGATTAAAATCTTTCCGGAAAATTGAATTAAATTCTTTCCGGAAAATTGAATTAAATTCTTTCCGGAAAATTGAATTAAATTCTTTCCGGAAAAGTTGATTAAATTTTTTCCGGAAAAAGTAATTAAATTCTTTCCGGAAAAAGTAATTAAATTTTTTCCAGAAAAAGTAATTAAATTCTTTCCCTAAAATTTAAAAATATTAAAAATTAATTTTTTTTTTATTTTAAGGAATTGAATTCTCTTCTCGAAGAGAAATCCAAAAGAATAAATGTGCTCGAGGGATTGGCATTAAAATTGAAGGAACAATTCAAAATTTGCACTCAAAAATGGAAATTGGATTTGGAAGAATTTCGACAATTAAATTTGGCTTACAAAAAACAATTTTTTCAATTAATTGAACAAATGGTTGAATGCACAAACAGTGGCCTAAAACAATTTGAAGGTGAATTTTTCTCTTTTACAAATTTAAATTTTCCTCCCTTGCTTATTTTTCTCCCATTTACCTTAGTTTTGGCTTTGGATCCCCAAAAAAATTTTTCGTTTTTCTCGACTTTTTTAAAATACAATCAAAATAAAATATGGGCCTTTTAGCCTCTCGGCTTCTACCAGGCCCTGGCCTTCCTCCTCTTCATTGTCCCAAATGCTTATTTCATGTTTCTGATGAGACAAAATTCGCCATTTTAGCCTCACGATTGGCCATTAAAACGACGGACAATGAAAAATTGTTGCGGGAGAATTCGGAACTGATTCAAACAAATTTGGAACTGCAAACAAAATTGGACGGGTTTATGAATGACAATCTGGAAACGACGCATTTTACACATGAAGAGGAGCCAAAAATGGAAACAACTGCTGAAATGGAGACGATTGGAATGAAGGAAACAAAGGAAGCTGACATCAATGATGTTGAAATGGATTTACAAAAATGGAATTCTGAAGGAAATAATGACGGGGAATTGGAAACAAATGAACCATTGGATGATGATGAAGGGAAGAAGGAGGAAATTGGAAATGAGGAAGAAAAAACAATGCCAGAGGCAATGGATGATTGGAATTGTTGGAATCAAATTGGCCAGGAGGAAGAGGAACATTCAACGGAAGTTGATCAGCCAAAAGAGGAAGAAAATTCATCGGATGATCAACAAAAAGAGAGGAAATATTCATTAGAAGTTGAACAGAAAAAGGAAGAAGAATATTCATCAATTGATCAGCCAAAAGAAGAGAAACATTCATCGGTAGAGAAGCAAAAGGAAGAAGAACATTCGGAAGTTGAAGAGCCAAACGAAGAAGAAAATTCACCAGAAATTGATCATCAAAAGAATGAGGAACAATTTGACAAAAAATCTACGGTGGAGACCGCAAATAATGGCAATCCGGACGATTGGAATTGGGGAGATGAACAAGAAGAGGAGGAAGATGATGCCAAGGAAGAGAATGGGAATGATGGAGGAAATACACCGAAGAATGATGAATGGGCATGGAATGATGAAGATGAGGAAGAGGAAGGCAACGATGAAATGAATAAAGAAAAAGGTAATTTATGGGGAAAATTGAAATTGCCTAAAGCGAAACATATTCAGCATCAGGAACAGTGGACCATAATAAACAGCAACCGGAAAAGAATGTTAAACAGCTTTTCGAAGATTGGGTAAGTTGAACCAAATTTTAATAATGGGAAATATTTAATTTGCCGAAAAACACTGACAAATAAATCCATAAGCTTTATATCAATCGATATCATTTGATTAGGTCATTTGGCTTTTGGGTTTAATCAATTCTAACTTAGTTTTAAACCATTAAACCAAAATGGGTTTAAACCGTTTAATACCCTTTAATTGTTGACCAAACCAAAATGGGTTTAAACCGTTTAATACCCTTTAATTGTTGACCAAACCAAAATGGGTTTAAACCGTTTAATACCCTTTAATTGTTGACCAAACCAAAATGGGTTTAAACCGTTTAATACCCTTTAATAATTGACCAAACCATAACAAATTATATACCATTCAATGCGTCTTGACCAGCTCTATCCAATTTTGGGTATTTGGTTTGTAAATTTAGGACCAAACCCCTCTTTAAACCATTATAATTATTTTCGGCATTTACAATACTTTGGCAAATTAAATATTTCTCATTTTATTAATTTGTTTCGGTGAATAATTTTCCATAATTTAGTGAAATTTGCTCATGGACAATGCACTCGACTTTGCTGACAAATGGACAAATTGGATTCATAAAAAGAACATAAATATAATTCCTATTTTAATACTTCAATTTCATTTCTTTCCTCCAGCAAAATGTGATATTATTTTATATTATTTGTATTTTATTTTCGGATAAATTGGTGCGTTAATAAAAGTGTAATTTTCCTAATCAAATAGAAAACCATGACTCTCTAGATGAAATAGGAAGAAGCGCCCAATTATTTTGGGTAATTTGAGTCACTGTTTTAGCCTCGTAAAACCGATCATTTTCACCCGTAGGGGAGATTCAAGCGAATCGCGGCCAAAATGATACATTTAATTACACAATCGGCCTTCCCACTCTCATCAAAATGAGGTGGGATTGGAAGCGTATAAAATTGTGTGGTACAATAGTACAAAACAAGTCACAAATTCCTTCTCCTCATCAGCAGAACCAGTCCACTCTTCTTTCTCTGATCATTTCCCACACGTCCGAAGGAATTATTAAATTTATTTACACAAAAAACATAAAAGAAGGGGGACCATTGCACACGCGATGGGTCCGCATCTCCGATTCTCGACGTTTTTTGCTCCGTTTTGCCTATCCACCAGCCGGCCACATCTTGATTCCCAGATGGCCCAATTCAAGGCCCAGGACCACAGGAGCTGGCTCCTCTCAATTCATCCATCCATCCATCTCCGAGCAGCATTCCGGTCCATCCATCCAATTCCAATTTATTCATTGTTATTCCTCATCCTCTTCCGTGTTATTGTTTCATTTTTCTCCTCCACTCGATCCAAATTCCTTTGTTCCCACCGCCCTCTTTATTTTGCCTTATTCCACACATCCCCCAAAAATTTGCGCCAAATTTGGCCGCAATTTTAATGGGCCCATATAGGGCACATTTTATTCTATTTTCATTCGAAATTTTCCAATTCTAAAATTTTGTAGCAAAAAAAGCAAAAATAATGCATCCAAATTTTGGATTCGTTTGCCTCCTTTTCTCGGCCATCTTTCTTTTGGCCAATTCCGCCACTCCAACAATAAATCGGACAAAACGGTTTGCCGGTTTCGGTGGTCCACTTTCCACTGTAGGTGGCAATTTGGGCTGCGTTGTTTCGGTTCGTGTGATTTTTGGGAAAAAATTGGGAAAATTTGGGGAGAATGGGGGAATGGCCAAATTGGCCAAGGCAAATCCCTTGAAGACTAAATCGCTTTGTAATTTTTTGACATTTTTGAAAAAACCATTTCTTGGTCATTTAATGGAATATTTCATAAATAAATTTGGTTCAGTCTTTGACAAAATATAATAATTTCCAGAATGAGGATGGCACTATTTTTCCGCCTCCTTTAGACATTTATGGCCATAATTCTATGAATTTTCATTCAATAAAATTATTTTATTAATTATTGGATAGAATTAAGTCAGCTCTTTAATTTGATATAGAATTCACTCAAAAAGGTTCAATTCTTAAAGTGCTAGAAAGGCCGAACCAAAATGGCTGCTCTCAAATGCTGAAGGGAATAATTGTCGAATTTTTGGCCGTAATTCTTTGAATTTTAAGCCAATTCAATTTATTTCTTTATTTTTGGATAGAATTAGGTCGGCTCTTTTATTTGACTTCAAATTTACTAAAAACTGTTTCATTTTTGAAGCGGTAGAAAGCCTCGAGCCAAAGTGGCTTTTCCCAACATATTTTATGACCATATAATTCTATGAATTTTAAGCCAAACCAGTTATTTTCTTTATAAATTGATAGATCTAAGTCTGTTCTTTAATCTGTTAATAAATTCACCGAAAATGACTTAAAAATTAAAGCGGAAAAAGCCTCGGGCACAAGTTGTTGTATCCAAATATGGAAAGGATATTTTTTCAATTTTTTTGGTTATACTTCTTAGCAAATCCAATTGTTTTCTATATCTTTAGATAGATCTAAGTCTGCTCTTTAATTTGACATAAAATATATCAAAAATGGCTGACTTTTTAAAGCGTAGGAAACCGGGCCCAAGTGGTCGCTCTTAAATAGGGAGTGAAGGGGAATGGCCAAATTTTTGGCGATAATTATGTGCATTTTTAAGCCAGTCCTATATCATTGTATAGAGAAAAGTCAACTCTTTAATTGGATATAAAATTTACTGAAAATCACTCAAAAATTAAAGCGGTAAAACTTAAAAGACTTCCACCCAAAGTGGCTGCTCCCATAATCCATGGCCCAATTATGGAAGGGGCTTGAGGGCATTTTTGAGGGGAATGAATAATATTTTAAAGTATATTTTGGTAAATTAAATAAAAAATTATATAATTTTTAAGCAAGACAAACTCTACATAAATGGCCGTTTCACAAAAAGTTTGGACGAGGATGAGCAGGAAGAGATGCGCGAATATCGCAAAGCGTTGGGCCGATTCCGCGATGAAGTCCGTGCATTCCTTGAGCAACAGCAAAAACAATTCCAACTGGCCGAATCCGAAGTGAAGAGTGCATTGTTGCAGCAAAAGAAGCAACCGGAACCGCCGAAAAGGGTGAATAAAGAAGCGGAGTAGGCTGATTACGGGGCCAACTTTCCCATTTAAAATAACTCATCAAGATCTGAACCAATTTTGATGATTTTATTATCAAATTAAAGAACAGATTTTTGGCTACTGAATTATATTAAATTTATTTAAATTGGTTCAGGAATGATTAAGTTATGACCAAAAAACCAATGAACATTCTACTAATCCACATTAAAAGATCATCATGGTTTTTTGGCCATAACTTCACCATTTTTGAACCAATTTAAATAAAATTAATATCATTGGATAGCCAAAAGTCTGCTCTTTAATTTGATACTAAAGTCATTAAAATTTGTTCGGCTTTTGATTAGTTTTATAAATGGCGATAAGTTAGGGCCTATTATAAAAAGACAACAATGAATGAACATCTCCTCATCAATCATTTTCAGCCATCATTTTGCTCGGAAAAGGCCACCACCCAATTTGGTTTGAATTGGAACAAAAACAAAAGCATTTTTCCCAATTATTTTTGCAGTCTTTGATGGTTGCACTGTCCAAGGGGACAGCGTATTCATCGGCGATTCATTTGTGCGAAAATTGAGCGCCGGTGAACAACGGGAATTGGCCCAATTTGAGGCACAATTCACCGCATACCAAGAGGCAATTGCGGCTGGCTTTAAAAAGGTGAATGAAATGGGAAAAGAATTCACAAAATGCAATAAATTCTGTAGCAAATGGAACAATTCTTTGGCCGTCAATTTGGCCTCGGCGGTCCCATAAATTCAACGGCGTCGGTGGGAATTGATACAAAATTGGGCCCAATTGAAGGAGGAGGCGAAGAAGAAACAATAGAAAAAGCAAAAACGAACACGGAAATTCCAAAAGAGCCAAAGGCACCCGAATTTTGCACTTTGGTTGTTTAAAAAGGAAATAAATGAGGGAAATAGCATAAACTGTGGACATCAAATTTGATTATTTTTGATTATTCCATTCTCGATTTTATTATTTTTTAATTTGATTTCCATTTATAAATTTGTCATTTTTGCTTGAATTAATTCAAAAAAAAAATATTTGGGAAAGAAACATGGTGTGCTTTTCCCCCACTTTTTCCCGTTTCATTTCCCGCCGATCGCCGGTGCATTCGACGATTCCCTCCACATTGCCTTTTTCCTTCCCTCAATTCCCATGGCATTTAAAAAATTGTTTGGCCATCCCAGAAGGTGCATAAATATGGAATATGGATAGTTGAAGGGCATGGGAAGTGGGAAGATGTCCAATTGATGAGCCATAATTGACTTTTGGATGGATTGATGAATTTAAATTTTATTAAATTTATTTTACATATGAAAAAAACATGAAAATATTTTTTATGAGCATTTTTTAGGGGCTGTAATTGTAATTCTGATTTGCGATTGTAAATTCCGCCTGTTCTGATTTGTAATTGCAAATGCAAATTCCGCCTATTTAAATGTTTTTCGGAAAGATTTTTAATTCACCATTTTTTCGGAAACATAATTTAAATATTCAAATAATTTTCTCTATTGAAAAACCTAAAAAAGGCATCGATTTGCAATTTTTTCCCAGCAATTTCTCTCCTAACTAATGTGCCATTTTCGAAGCAATTCACACCACACCGCCTTTATCCCAGTAATTCGACCGCTCCATATCGGCTTCTTTGATGCCCATTGTTCCTCCTCTCTCCTCCCTCCATCCAATTTCGCCTCCGGCTATCGTCAATGATCCCTTATTCTTTGTGAAAAATGGTAGTGGGCAATTTCAGTCCTTTTTTCTCAGTCTTTTTTTCAATTCTATTTTCGGCCAAACTTTAATCCCCCACCGCCAACTATTTTGTCCAAAAAAAATAAATAAATGGTAGGTCTAGTTCCAGCACTTTGCCTAACAATTTGGAGCAATTAATCTGGGCCATTTGTGTTTGGCCCATCCGCCATTATTTAATTGAAAAAGGGGATTGTGCCTCTGCCCCTTCTAGCAGCAGGCTTTCGCCCAATAATCCAAATTGTGAAAATTTGGCAGTAAATGTCCAGTCAATTTTTTGTTTCCCTTTTCGGCAAAACTTTAATCCCCCATCCCCATCCCCACCATCAACCATTTTGTCCAAAAAATAATTCGGACCAATTAATCTGCTGGGATGTTTGCCCACTATTTAATGAAGGACGGCGGCGAAATTGGCCAAAGTGAGTATTTCCGTCCACCACTTTGCCGAGGGCAAAAAGCCAATCAAACACACACGCTAATCCCTAAACTCCACACAAATCCCCCAAATCTTCGCCGGTTGTTGACTCGATTCCCTCCTTCCTTCGTCTTCAGCCGTTCCCACACTTCTCATCAGCATCGGCAACTTTCCTTCCACTCTAAACTTTTTTTTTGCCCATTTGCCGCGCCCATTCCCACATTTACGCGCCGATTAATCGGCCCCCCTTCACTGTGCTTTTTGTATGCACATTCGCCGCCACATTCATTTTGCCGATTATCCCTCTCTTCTACTTCGTTCCAAATTGCGCATTCAAATCAATTTTTCAAGTCAATTTTGGGGAGATTTGCCAATGCCGAAAATAACAACATTGACCAGAGCAAGGGAATATAGGATTTTTGTCGATCTAATCTTTCATTCAATGAGACAAATTTACGGTCCTTTTCAATGTACAAAAATGGAACTGAGAATTATGATTTATTATATTTGTTTACCCAATTTTTAATTCAATAAAGTATTTTCCATAGGGCTAATTTCTGAAAATGACAAGCATAAGTCTGGCCTTTCTATTTTTTCCAATTTATGCCAATCTTGTTAAGCCAAATGCCAACATTTTAACCATGGATAGGTCACCTAAATGTTGGAATTTTCTTTTCAAAGATGGTCAAATATGGGTACTTATCGGTTATTATCTACCTCCAGATTTGAAAAAGAAGGAAGGGTCACCCCTTAAGGTGATTAGGGTTAGGGTTAGGGATATGTGAAATAGGGTTGGCCCCCGTCCCCTCCCCGTCCCCGTTCCCCCCCCGTCCCCGGGCTTTTTTGCCCCCGTCCCCCGTCCCCGTCCCCGAAAATGAATATTCCCCGTCCCCGAATCCCTCCCCGTGGAGCCTCTCCCCGGCCGGGGACCCCGAAATTTCGGGGGAAATGTTTTTTCGGAAATTCAACTAAAAAGTCTTTTTTTCTCTATTTTCATGTATGAAAATTGATATTTTTAATGAAAAATAATCAATTTTTATTGAAAAATTCATTTTTCTCACTCAATTTCCATATTTTATACTAATTCATAATTCATTATTTTTTCTTTATTATTTCATATTTTATTATTCATATTTCATTATAAATTGTAAAAAAGGAAGCTGACAGGCTTTATGTTATTTATAAATTAAATAAAAATTATTTTACAGAGAAAAATATCGTCAAAACTTTAGACCACTTCTTTTTTGTTGAGAAGGAAGAAAGTGAAGGATTACCCCTAGGCATCATCAGGATTAAAATGTTTAGAATAATTCAAAGAATATCATGTAATGTAACCCTAAACTTACACTCTTAATAACTAGAGAGGGCCCATCCCTTTACTTTCCCTACGCTTTCTTCTTTATGACAAAAAGATGGCCTAAATGGGCCTAAACTAGAGTCTTCTAAAGTGTGTCCACCAAAAAATTCTTATCAATATTGAAATTCGTCTCAATCCATTAAATGCGCTTAAATGTTAATATTTGTCGGGCATTATGCCTCCTTATTCATTTTCGGGTTCATATCTACAATTGGTCAATTGGCATTGTAACTGTTGAAAAAGACGGCACATAGCGCAAAAAGTTTGGAACTTGGAAGCATTGGGGTCTGAGCTGAAAAGGGCGGATGCCATTGCCGAACAATTGGATACAACCCATGTATATTCCTTGGCTGGAAAGACATCCATCCACTTTCATTTCGCCCTCACAAGTCACAATCAAGGTCTTCTTCCATGAATTGGCCCGATCGACGGAATCACTCAATCGGCTACAGCTAATCTTCCCAGATGAACAATTGCCTCCATTGGCCATTGCATTCACTCCTTTGTTGAATGAAAGAAGGCAAAGGCATTTTTTGGCCGGAATAACCATCCAACAAGCGCAAGAGGAAGAACCGGATTTCGGATTGTTAGAGGCCGAAAGTGGGATCAGTAACTTTTTACTTGTCGGAAGGGACATGCCGAGTTGTGGACAGTGAATCTAACTATGGAGAACATCGACCCTGAGAAATTGGACATTTTCAAATGATGGGATGCTCATCAACTCTAATTTCCTATGCTTTCGCGTGCAGCCCTAGCACTTCATTTCTTTACTGCCACTTCCGTCTCGTCAGAATGCCTTTTCAACAAAGCAACTTTGCTTTTCTACAATAATTTGCGCAATAGGTTTAAGAACAATATTCTAATTTAATATTAAAATATTTCGACAATTCAGGATCCATGCTAGCACTGTTCAAAATTTGCTGGTTGCAAAGGCCAATTTGATTTCGAATCCATTGTTGGAGGAAGAAAAAACAAAAGAAAATGAGCCAGGATCGGATGATGAGCCAATTTGGGAACAAATTCCGGATGAAGAAATGGGACGACTTTTATTATAAAATATTTTAAATCATTCAATTTTATACATTTTATTTATTTATTAGACGTTCGGAAAAATTTTAGAAATAAAAAGATTTTTTGAAAGTTGGAAAAAAAATTTTTTCCAAGAAAGGGCAAATTCCCCGAAATTTCGGGGACCCCGTCCCCGTCCCCGTTCCCCTCCCCGCGAAGCTCTCCCCGTCCCCGTCCCCGAAGCTTGTCTCCCCGCAATTCCCCGTCCCCGAAAATCGTTCCCCGGGCGCCGGGGGCCAACCCTAATGTGAAATGATAATCTATCTCCTAAGAACCCTAATTCTATACCGGATGACCCATGGGGATCACCGGTACCTTTCCCCAGTTGACCTAAAAAAATCTGGAGGTAGATAACCGTTAAGTACCCAAATATGAATGAATTAGAGAATATTCGAGTTTGGCAACCCCAAAATTACAATAGAAAAACGGGTACCTCTCCCTCGAGATCATATTAAGGCCTGGAGATGGATAAAGCCATCCTATAAAATATTACAGAGGCTCTCATTGATGGTGACTAAAATTTGGAGGTAGATAAAGATAACCTTTACTTTAACCAGTCCCCCGGACTCCGGTGCAGCATTAGGGAAAATTTGGACCATCCTTTGGGGTGTTTAAAATCAATGGAGATGGATAACCGACAAATACCAAAAATATTTCTAAATAAATATTTTCAAAAAATTGACAATTTTGAATTCATCATTCCCTCAATTTCCTTTTAAGCAAAAATCATAATTCCTTTCCAATGATCGGTGCCCAATTTACTCAACCAATCCTTTTTCGCACACTGATAAAAAGTTAAAAAGTCCACCGGGCAAAAGGCTTGGGAAAATTAGGGAAACATTGGACAATTTTGATTGGTGCCCCAAAGATTTGGGCTGGGAAAATGAAAACAAATTCGATGGGAATGCACTTTTATTGTGTAAAAATGGCAAAAATATTCATGTGGAAAATTTTAAAAGGCGCACAAATTGGGAAACAAAAATTTGAATATAAAGAAATATGAAAATAGCACATAAAAATGAATAAAATATTCAGCACAGAATTGTCAAATTTGTCAATGGCCAGAAACGGCATACGGCTTCCAAACGCAATCCCTCGGTCCGATCCTTTTGTGTTTGATTTTCAGCGATGTCGTCGTCGTTCCACCATCGATATTATTGTTGTTTTGTTCCTGAAATTTTTTATTTAATGTTATTAAAATTGCCAATATAATTATAATGATTTAAGGAGTGTTTTTCCTAGATTCACAAGCCATATACCCAAAATTGGATAGAGCTGGTCAAGTCGCATTGAATGGCATATAATTTGTTATGGTCTGGTCAACAATTAAAGGGTATTAAACGGTTTAAACCCATTTTGGTTTGGTCAACAATTAAAGGGTATTAAACGGTTTAAACCCATTTTGGTTTGGTCAACAACTAAAGGGTATTAAACGGTTTAAACCCATTTTGGTTTAATGGTTCAAAAATAGGTTAGACTTAGCTAAACCCAAGCCAAAATATAAATCCACTGATGCGTTTTGATTAGACCTATTAATTGAATATAAATATTTCCCCCATTTCTTACCCCATCATCATTCTCGGTTTCCACATTTTTTGCTTCTTTTGGTCCATTTGCCGCCGCCACAGTTTCTCCTTTTGTTTCGGCTGCCGCCAAACTTTCCACGTCCACCAATTCCTCTTCCTCTTGTTGGACAATCGTTGGCTGACCATCAGAATCATCAGAATTTGAAGAAACATTTGGCAATGGGGTGGCCTTTGAATTTGTGGAATTGGCCGAATCGGCAACTGAAAAATGGAAAGGAAAGTTTCAAAAATGCCCAAAGGGACTAAATATTGAATATTTCTCCAATTTTTGACATAAAATGAATGTTTCAGGAGTTCTACTAATTAAGTTTTCCGGAAAGATTTTAATTAAGTTTTCCGGAAAGATTTTAATTAAGTTTTCCGGAAAGATTTTAATTAAATTTTCCGGAAAGATTTTAATTAAGTTTTCCGGAAAGATTTTAATTAAGTTTTCCGGAAAGATTTTAATTAAGTTTTCCGGAAAGATTTTAATTAAGTTTTCCGGAAAGATTTTAATTAAATTTTCCGGAAAGAATTTTAATTTAATTTTCCGGAAAGATTTTTAATTAAGTTTTCCGGACATTTTTTTTGGAAAGTTATAATATAATAAGTAAAAAAGAAAACCCACCGATGGCAGTGGATGGTGGGCTAGAAAATGCGGATGATGGCTGAATGGGCGTCGATTGTGATTGCTGTTGGAAAAATGATTGTGGCCAACAAAAGTTTAGAATTGGTTGACGGAAGAATGGATGATGATGTGGATGGGCAACTGGGGCAGCAGCAGGCGTAAATTGAGTTGGCATCGGCACAATAGTGGGTGCCGCCATTGCCGGTGGCCTCAATGTTGAAGGGGACACTAAAAATTTGATGTGAATTTAATTTAAATTTACCGCAAATTCTCTATTAAAAGCCCACACCACAGGAGGGGCTGAATTTATAAGCCCGTGGGCTTTTAATAGAGAATTTACTTTATTTTATTTAGGGTCTCATGCCTTCATTGCCTCCAAAAATGCCACCGGCACATCCTTTTGTACGATGATTGTTTTGGTTGGGACTGATGAGAAGGCCACCGGACGCGGCTTGCCCCACTTTTTCCGGCACTTCAGCCTTAACCCGTTGGCAAAGTTCGGCGGAACAAAATGGTTGCGGTAATCCGGCCAACAAATCGACGGTGGCCGTCACCGACAGCGAAACACCCTCACGAATTCCTCTCTGAAAGGCCAAGCCTTGGTCAGTGCAGCCCAACAATTGTTGGAGTTGATGTTGGAGGCGGGCATTTTGCTGTTGAAGCAGTGAAACAAAGAGGACAGTCTTCTCCAGGATATCCGCTTTTTCCAATTTGCTGCTGAAAAAATGATGGATTTTTATGAATTTTTGATCAAAATTCTTTCGGAAAGTAATTTGGGAAGTGTCATACATGATGGTCTAATTTTTCTCAAATTTGGCCATCTTGGTAAGGATTAATGGTAATATTTATAAATGTGGCTAATTAATAATAAATGTTGGCATTTGCTTACCAAATTGGATAAAATTAGACAATTTAAGGCCAAAAGATCGAATTCAATGCTTTTAGTAAGTTCATATACCCTTAAGGCATTTCTGTGAATTAAAATGGCACATTTTATGGCTCATTTTTTTAGTAATTTTATGTTAAATTTTTTGGCACATTTTAGCCGAATTTTTTTGGGTACATTTTATGCTTAATTTTGTGGCAATTTTTAGCACATTTTATGCTTACTTTTGTGGCATTTTTTAGCATAATTTATGCTTAATTTTTGGCCAATTTTATGGAAATTTTTCGCAGATTTATATGAATTTTTTGGCAGATTTTAGCACACTTTTTGGCACATTTTCTGCCCAATTTTTTCTTATATTTTATGCATAATAATTTGGGTCAACCAAAACCCAACCACCTACTTTTGTTGTAATTCTGAATGCAGCAACAATTCCTTCAGCCGGTCAAAGCATGCATTTATTCGGGCCCGTCTCTTCTTCTCCATCAACGGTTTTTTTTGCTGAAATTTAAGTTGAAAAATAATTACGGAAATTTTTGGTCTTACAATTGAATTTAGGGACATTTTTAGGGAAAGAAATAATTTTCGGGAGAATAATTTTTTAATAATTAGGCGAAATTGAGATTCAAAAATTTGGGTAAATTCTTTTTTGTGTGGGGCGAAATTGGCCCAAGGCAATTGGCATACGACAGGGGGGTCGGAAAGGATTGAGTGCCATTATTCCCCTTACAAATTCCCCCAAATTTCCCTCGAAAATTCCCCAAAATTTAAAAAGGGCCAAATTATATTCAATCATTCACCTTCCTTTCCATGTGTTCAAAACTGGGGCATTCAGGGCTGGGCGATCGACGTCCAACAGTGGCAATGGCAGCAGCCGAAGGGTAGAGCATAATTTTGCCGAATTCCGCTGTAAAATTTAAGGGAAAATTAGATTATAATTGGAAAGTGGTAAGGGACGTTCAGTACCGCCATTTTAGTTCCTATGCCATTCATTTGGCCATAACTCAACAAAGAAGCAACCAATTTTTGAAGGCGATATATCAATTTAAAGCCAAAAGTGTCCTCTAAAAAGTGGCTGCTTAAATTTGACTAAATCCAGGCTTTTTAAAAAGTTATATGACTTTGAGTGTAATGAACCCGAATTTTTTGAGGATTCGTGGAAAATTAATTTATTTTGTAAAATTTAGAAATTTCTAAAATAATTTTAAGCCACTTTTTAGAGGACATTTAGGGCTTTCGAATGGCCCATTGCCTTCCTGAATTGGTTGCATCCTTGTTCAGCTATGACCAAAAGAACGTGGACAGATACTGAATTGACGGTATTGAACGGTCCCATTTCGATTTTGGCACATTTTTACCGGGCATGGCTGAATTCGGCGGTGCACCTTGGAATCGCAACAAATTGAGGCTGTTCATCATTGGCACACACAAATATTATTTTATTTAATTCTCTTAAAATTAATTTAAATTTACAAATTTTCCACGAAAATCATCCCGTCCCCCATTTCAATTTTCTGCCTCATTCAATGGCGATAATAGAATGTAAGGAGGAGGGAACGGAGGGGAAATGGATCATTTGCCGGCCCCGCATTCTTCTTTTTGCTTTTTGTTGTCCATTTCAGTCACACACAGTGTCTGTGGGAAAGCTCCATTTGTGAGTGGAAGTGGCCGAAGAAGTTAAGGTGGGGGGCGAAGAGTTAATTCGGTTGGGAAAATGAACAACTCCTTTGAAGTTTGAACTGTGCCGACGACCACTTTCCCAGGATGGATAACAAAACCAAAAGGAGAAAGGAGGAGGGAAATTGGATTTAAATTGGAATTGAAATTGGAATGGAACGGTGGGGATGCGCCAATTGGATGCGCAAAAAGGCAAATGAAAATGATGATGATGCCCAGGCGAATTTATTGTGGTGGAAAAGCGGAAAATGAGCCGATGGAGAGGGGGCGGTGAATTGTGTGGTGGAAAATTGTGCGGTGAAATTGGAGGTGGAAAGGAATGCGGTGGAAGGGATGAACGGATGGAATAGAGCCACTTTTAAGCCCACACAAATCTCCTACTTTTAGCCCACATTTATTATTATATATTTATCCGCCGCACATTTTTATTTGCCTCGCCTCTTCTAAGCCAAATAAGCCGACCACCGCCCTTCCCCTTCACTTCTTAGACTACCGTATCCGTTGGTGGTGTGGATGGATGACTCCCCCTTTCTTTCTTTCTGGAAAATAAATCGGCGGGAACGAAAGGGGCGCGCCAATCAGCCACAGAGTCAGTCATTTTGTGAGAGGGGTGGCTGGAAGAGGAATATTATGAATGAATGTTTGGGGTGGGTTGGTTTTTGCGATAATTTGGCCTTCGATTTTCACAACTCTGCTGATAACCCCACTCAATAATATTTTGTTGGGAAGGTGGCAATAGCAAAGGGAATAGGGTCCAGAAAAAAGATGGTTGGACTTGGGTTGAGGCCAAAGTAATTTTTGTAAGCGCTGACAATGAAGTCTATGGAGATGATTCAAAGGGTTTTTTTGCTTTTCGAAAATCGAAAGGTCCTTTTGACAGTTAGAATTACAATTATCTGGAAAAGCTAATCATGAAAAACTATGAATAGAGGTGAATTAAAAAACTTTCCGGAATGAATGAATTAAAAACTTTCCGGAAAGAATGAATTAAAAACTTTCCGGAAAGAATGAATTAAAAACTTTCCGGAAAGAATGAATTAAAAACTTTCCGGAAAGAATGAATTAAAAACTTTCCGGAAAGAATGAATTAAAAACTTTCCGGAAAGAATGAATTAAAAACTTTCCGGAAAGAATGAATTAAAAAACTTTCCGGAAAGAATTCAATTAAAAAACTTTCCGGAAAGAATTCAATTAAAAAACTTTCCGGAAGAATGAATTAAAAAAACTTTCCGGAAAGATGAATTAAAAACATTCCGGAAAGAATTCAATTAAAAAACTTTCCGGAAAGATGGATTAAAAAACTTTCCGGAAAGAATTCAATTAAAAAACTTTCCGGAAGAATGAATTAAAAAAACTTTCCGGAAGAATGAATTAAAAAAACTTTCCGGAAAGATGAATTAAAAACATTCCGGAAAGATTGGAGGCGAATTAAAAACATTCAGGAAGGATTGATGGTAAACCGGAAAATTTATTAAGAAGAATCATGGCCATGAGCCAAAAGGCCAATATAAACATTTTTGCTTCAGTTTACTGTATTTTTTGGGAATTTTGGTGCGCGAATGGCGATTATGGGATGAGATGGGTCAAATGGCATTCCCCTCCATTGACCTTCCCTCCCTCTTTTTATGCCGTCGGCTCTTTCCCACGCCCAAAAAACAACAGCGGAAAATGTGTTCGTTCGTTGGAAGGCGAAATTGGGGGAAAATGAATTGAAAATTGGGAATGAAAGAGTGGTTTTGGGAGGCGATAATTTGAGAGAATTTCTGGATTTGTTAGGGTAAAAATGTTCTTTTTTTGTACAAAAATGTTTTCTTAGGGCATTTTCAACTGAATAAATTTAAATTCCTGGGAAAATGAATTGAGGCAATGAAAAAATGTTTCAAATCAGAGGATGGGCAGGCTCGATAATTTGAGAATTTCTGGATTGGCTACTGCTACTGCAGTGTTTTTGGTAATGAAAAGATGTTCTCTTGAGGCATTTTTAATTGAATTAATTTAATTTCATGGGAAAATGGATTGAGGCAATGAAAAAATGTTCTGGGAAAATGTATTGAAAAAATGAATAAGGCGAATAATTTTGAAGTAATTTAGCTTAAAATTGGTTGAACTGTTTTGAATAATTCACTAATTGGATAAAGCAAAAATTAATTTAATAAATTATTTTATAATTAAAATAATTAACAAATTAGTCCACAAATATGAAAAAATGATAGTATTCGTTCAAGCCATCATAATTTGATTTATAAATTGTTTATAAAAAGAATTCTAATCAACTTTTGATAGAGAATTCTCCGCTCTATCCAATATGGAATTAAAATATTCAAATCAATTCAGCCAATTTTAAACTAAATCGCTTAAACATTGTTCGCCACAAGTTGAATTGAGCTCCATTGAATATTAGGCAATTCTTTTGGCCATAGCTCAAAAAGGAAGCAACCAATTCAGGGAGGCGATATGCCATTCGGAAGCCCTAAAGGTCCTCTATAAAATGGCTTAACTAATTTTTTTTGAAAACTTAAAAAATTGGTAAGATTAAGCGACTTTCTAGGATGGATGTCTTATTAGGACTATGAAAAATGGAAAATGTTGAATGAAAATGTTGGGCACCGGATGGGGAAGAAAATGAAATGAGGAGGAAAACGGGAAGTTGAAGATGGTTGGTGGTTAAATGGGTGGGAAATGGGAATGGTGGAACGATCGGGGACGGCGGGAAATGGGCGAGGACCGACAGATGCTCTCTGGGAAAAGTGGCAGTGGAATTGAAGTGAATGGGGACGGGAATTGTGGAAGGACCGCCGATACGGTGGATTTATGGAGGGCGGCTGGCAGGAAAAATGGGGTGGGAAAGAATGGTGGGGAGAGAGAATTGGACTTTGGATTGGTCCATTTTCATTCTTATTTGGGAGTAGCCCAACTTGCGCCGTCTGAAATAACTCATGGAGGACTGAACCAATTTTGATGAATTTATAATCAAATGAAAGAGTAGACTTTTGGCTATTAAATCATATTAATTTTATCTAAATTCGTTCAGTATTGATGAAAGTTAAGGCCAAAAACTACTGGAAATTTGGTTAATCCCTGATAAAGATCATTTTAATTGCTTTTTTGGTCATAACTTTATAATTTCTGAACCTATTTAAATAAAATTAATATCAATTGATAGCCAAAAGTCTGCTTAATACTAAAATCATTGAAGTTGGTTCCATCATTGATGAATTATTTATAAATTGCTTGAGGGCTATATCCCATTCATTTGTGGGGAGGGGACCATCGTCTCAAACGTGAAGGCCATCATTGGCCAATGCCGAAAGCTGATGGCCATAAATTCATTCCTCCCTCTTTCAATTCCTTTTAATATCATTTTCTCCCAATCAAAAAGTGCGCATCGATGCCATCACTCTACGAAAAAAAACATTTTCCCACACGCCATCATAAATGCGCCGACCACCGATCCGCTCCCCAAGGCTCCCCGCCGAATGTGTCCATCACATCAATTTTCCACCCGTTTTTCCTCCTTTCGGTTTTTTGCACTTTGATTGCCGCCACCAAACCACATTTGAAGCGAAAATGAGGGGAAAAGGCGATGGCGGTCATCAATGGGCGAATATGAAGGGACAAGGAAGTGCGCAAACAGACATAAACCAATGGACACAAAAAAAACGTGGGAATGAATCAAAGTTTTGTTGGTGATTGGGTGGCTGGAAAATAGCTGGAAAATGTGGGGGCAATTTTCATCATGCAATTTTATTTGGATACAGAAAAAAAGAGTACATAGGGTTTAAGGAGGGGTTTTTCCTACATTCACAAAATAAATATATACCCAAAATTGGATAGAACTGGTCAAGATGGACACATTGAATGGTATATAATTTGTTTTGGTTTGGTCAACAATTAAAGGGTATTAAACGGTTTAAACCCATTTTGGTTTGGTCAACAATTAAAGGGTATTAAACGGTTTAAACCCATTTTGGTTTGGTCAACAATTAAAGGGTATTAAACGGTTTAAACCCATTTTGGTTTGGTCAACAATTAAAGGGTATTAAACGGTTTAAACCCATTTTGGTTTGGTCAACAATTAAAGGGTATTAAACGGTTTAAACCCATTTTGGTTTGGTCAACAATTAAAGGGTATTAAACGGTTTAAACCCATTTTGGTTTGGTCAACAATTAAAGGGTATTAAACTGTTTAAACCCAATTTTGGTTTGGTCAATAATTAAAGGGTATTAAACGGTTTAAACCAATTTTGATTTAATGGTTCGAAACTAAATTAGAATTGCTTAAACCTAAACCAAAATATAATCAAATGATGCGTCGGCCTTTCTATTGTGTTTTAGGTTTGGGGTCTAGTATAAACTTCCTGAATTGGTTCAACTTTTGAGACATTTTCAATACTCATTCGGCAATTTAAGTCATTTATTTGGTAAATTATAAAAAAATCAACAAAATAAAAATTTAAAAATTGACAAAAATTCAAATTCATCGGCATGAGAAAATTTTAATTGTAGAATCCACAGATCCACTTCCAATTCTTCCCGACGCAGACCAATCAACGCAAAGCACCCGATCCTCATGGCCCATCAAATCGTAGAGAGCTGCTTTTGGACTTCTGAAAAAATGAGAATAAAAAAGAAATGGACCCAAAATTCTCACCGTATATCCCATATTTTGACAGTTTTGTCAAAGCTGGCCGAAACGAACAAATTCTCATCGGTTGGTGACCAGCAAATGTCGGAAAGCCAGCCAAGATGGCCAAAATATGTGTTTTTGACCATTGAACCCTCTTTGCTTTTTGGGTCCCACATTCGGATGAGGGAGTCCGTTGAGCCGGTCAAAACAATTCCATTGAATTTGTTCACTGCCAACGAAGTGAATGCTTTGTTTGAAGTCAGCTTGGAGATTGGGCCTGCAAAAATTGGAGGGGGAATTTGATATTTTTACGAAATTTATACTAAAAAAAATATAAAAATAATGGAATTTTTAATTTATTTTTTCTTATTTTTTTCCTTAAATTTTGTTTTTATTTTAATAATATTGGTCATGAAATAACTTATTTCTTTATGTTTTATTAATAAAAACAATCTTTTTAATTTTGGACCCAATTGACTGGGTTAGTATGGAGGTAAAATCCTTGCTTTTAGCTATTAGGAAGCAGAAGTTCGATGCCCGGTGAAGTTAAATGATTTTTTAAACAATGTTTTTTACTTATTAAATAATTAAAAATTTAATTTGAAATATTTTTAATTTATTTGGATCAAAAAATTTTATTTTTCATTAAATTTTGCCTAATCGAAATGTGGATTTCTTTTTCTTTCTTTTTAGCTTCTCAGTTAGCGAAGCGAAATTCATAAATATAATATTTCCCATAATTTTTTGGATATATTAAAACGAACCGGCCAATTCCAAATCCCAAATCAACATTTGATTATCCCACGAAACACTGATGGCCCTGCTTGTATTGAGTGGATCCCAGCAAAGGTCGACCACCGCCTCTCGATGCGCCTCCAAAGTGACCATTGGGACCTTAAATGGAGGAGGGGGATTTTGTAATATTTTGATGCGAAAATTGATTTATTTTACTTTACCTTGGTTGTCAATTTGCTTTCAATTCGCATCTTTTTGCTTTTGGTTTCCGCAATTTCCGAATGTTGTTCCTCATCAATTGGATCACCTAAAAATAAAAATAATTAATAAATGGAGAAATATTTAATTTGGCGAAAAAACAGCTCCCTGGATAATTCTGGACAAAACGTATCATTTGTTTGGTTTGAGTTTAACCAATTCTAACTTCGTTTTGAACCATTAAACCAAAATGGGTTTAAACCGTTTAATACCCTTTAATTGTTGACCAAACCAAAATGGGTTTAAACCGTTTAATATCCTTTAATTGTTGACCAAACCAAAATGGGTTTAAACCGTTTAATATCCTTTAATTGTTGACCAAACCAAAATTGGTTTAAACCGTTTAATACCCTTTAATTGTTGACCAAACCATAACAAATTATATACCATTCAATGCGTTTTGACCAGCTCTATCCAATTTTGGGTACATTTGGTTTGTGAATTTAGGACAAACCCTCGCTTAAACCATTATAATTATTTTTGTTTCCATTTTTTTTACTTACTTTGTTCATCAATATTCCAAACTTTCATGCATTTGTCGAATGATCCAGAAATTGCGCGTGTTCCTTAATTGGCTTGTATTTTTGATATAAACGTTTGTTTTTTACCCTCTTTATTCGCTGACAAACATTCAACACTGCGTTGGTGTCCTCGAAAAATGGATTGTGGGATGAATTTGAATGCCTTCTTTTGCCCATCAATTTCCTTCCATTGCAATTTTGTCAAAATTATTGTTTGATTTTGGGCTCCAATCAGCGCAAAAAGTTCTAAAATGTTTAAATAAATTGATTAATTATTTAATTAAACCTTTATTTTTCCAGAAAATTTCCAAACATTTCAATGGGTCATCGTCCAAATTCTCGGCCAATATTTTCGCAAATTTCTTTGATGAACCACCCCAAATGTTAAATTGACCGCCATAATTCACGGAGAAGACGCTTAAAAAATGGAAATATTTTTAAAATCTTTTAATTTTATATTTACTGACCAATCTTGATCCAATATTTTAAGATCGGCCACCCATTCGGTATCCTTCAAATCATGTTCCGATTTTGGGGCTGGAGTTTGAACTATGCATTCAATTTTTAGCACATTTTCCAGTGAAAGTTTGTAAATTTCAATAAATTCCAACAATGTCGTCCGAAGCAAAATTGAATCGATTAGAAAATCAAAATTGATTGGCGCCCAATTCTCTGAAATTATTTTTGTTTTTAATTCAATCTTAGCAAATAAAAAACCATTTGTTGATTCTGCAATTTGGTTTATGAGAAGATTAAGTTGTTCAGGCTCGGATGTGATTGGTACATTTACGACTTCATTTGGCAAATTGAACAGAAATCTAAAAAGAATTTGTTTTATTTTTCACATTTCACTTATAAAAACGTACTTTTGATCATTCGAAATAAATTGAATTTGCAAATGGGCCAAATCCGTTGAAAAATTATTGGACATTTTTATTTTTGTGAATGTGAATTGTGAATGCGATTGTTGTGGTTATAGTGATAAAAACGCAAGCAATATCGCTAAAAATTGAGGCACAAATTAAAGGTCATTTACTCAATTTATAAATTTAATAAATGTTGGCATTTTATAAAATAATTGGATAAAAAGTTGATTATCGATCGATCGATCGTCGCGTCTCGCGTCGCGTTGAGGTCGGATCAGTCGATTCAATATTTTGCGATCCAAGTTAAATTAGGTTTTTTACTTTAGAGTTTAGACGCTAATACTACTCGCCTAATAATAGAAATAAAATTACGGGCATTGTTGCTTCTCCTATGTAAAAAGCTAAATCTAGCTAAAAAGCAAAAACTGAAAAATTATTGTTAAACTAAAAAATCAAAAGAATTAACTTTTTACTTTTGTTACAAGTACCAATCAGAAACCGCTTTCTTCTTCTTATATTTAATGCAAAGCATCTGCTGATGAACTGTTTTCCAAATTTACAAAGATTCACATTCAACCAAGAACCAAGGAAATTTCGGATTTAGCAAGCTGAAAAAAACCATTAAAACCAATTGCAATTTTAAAACATCCTCATCCTTTAATGAATGCTAAAGCAAAAACATGACTTAATTGAAATGCTTTAAACGGCTTTTTCGGTGAAGCGCATAAAAACAACATAATACGCACCCACCGCCAACCCTATATCCATAATAACCCCATTTGGTTCATCCCAATTCAACAAAAGTTTCTCATGTTTATTTAAATCATTTTAAACAAACTAACAAAAATATCAACTGAAACTAATTTAGATCATTGTTAATTATCAGAATAGAATAAATTGAAAATGGACGGCGATGAAGCGAAATCATCATCAACGAACGGGAAACAAGAACGACTGGAGGTTGTCGATGACGACGGAGGTTATCTTAATTTAATAAAGATTCAAATAATAACTCAATTACAGAATCAGAATCAACAATATCAGAAATGGACATGCAAATCAACCATGAATTTAATGGAATGCTGAACTTGCAAACCGGCACCAAATGTGAAAATTGTCTCGCTTATCAGGCAAATGCACACCAAGCTTGGACCATTCTGGCTGATTATGAGAAAGCGCAGCGACGAATCAAGGATCTTGAGACGGTTTTAAAGATTATTATAATTATAAAATGAATCAAAAATTCTTTTTAAGCGATGTGACCAGCTGGACAGGATTGGCCAAGAGGCTAGAGATTACAACGATACTTTGCGCATCAATGATGAGGCACTGAATGAAACAATCAAAGCGCGAGATATGGAAATTCGAAATTGGCAAGAGAAGTATGCAGACATTGAAAACCAATATGCAAAAGTCCTGAAAGCTGGAATGGAGGCCAAGGTAACTTAGTTAATTAAAAAAATTGATAAGAAATAAGATGATCGATGATCACTTTTAATGGTCGGGGTTTTATGTTTTAACTTTTAAGCACTGTGTTTATCACCTAAAATGTGTAATAGAATGTATAAAAATGCATAAAAGTGTCAACCGAGACCGAAAAAGAGTATTGGACCTTGAGCGGGTTCGAACCTGCGACCTAAATTTTGCAATAGTTAAGGTCCCTTCTTTAGGTCGAAAGTTTTCAACAATTTTTTATTGATAAAATCTTTATCCGGTGCTAATTAAATGATTTATTTTATTCAGAAATCGACCGATGAATTCAATGCATTGAGGAAGAAATTTAAAGAAGTTGAACAGGAATGCAGCGATTTTAAGAAGAAATTGAAGGAAGCATTGGCCAGTAAAGATGAATTGCAGAGGAAATTCAAGGCAGCATGCCTTATGTTGTCGGTGGGTTTAATTTGAATTTTATTAAATAAATTTTTGAAAATATTTTAGAAGTCAAAGAAGAGCCCGGGCCAGAGCCACCATTTCAACCTTGACACAATGTTCAAATCGAGGTTAAATTTTAAATTGAATATTCCATTTAAATTTAGTTTTTTAGATTTTTAATGGAAATGAAGAAAATGCCATTGCTCGTGGACGACATCGATTTGATTTTTGGGCCGCCACCAATACCGGAAATTGCACCGCAGAGTGAATTACAGCAAATGGATGTGGAGGAGCAAACAATTCCAGAGCCAGCCAATAAGCCACCAACAATTCAAAAACCTCAAATTGAATCATCACCGGAGAAGGAGGCACCAAATTTGCAAATTGATGAAGAGGAAGAAGAAGAAGAGGAGGATGAGCCAACAATTCATGAAGAGAAAGTGGCCTCAACTTCACCAAATGAATTACAACCGGAGAAGGAGGCACCAAATTTGCAAATTGACGAAGAGGAGGAGGCACCAAATTTGCAAATTGATGAAGAGCCAGAGGAGGCACCAAATTTGCAAATTGATGAAGAGCCAGAGGAGGAGGAGGATGAGCCAATAACAATTCAAAAAGCGCAAAATGAAGAGAAGGTGACCACCTCAACCCCAATTCCAAATCGTCAAACTTCACCGGAGGATGAAGATGAAGAGCCAATGATAATAATTGAAAGATTCGAAATTGAAGAAGAGCAAGAGGAAGTGCCCACAACAATTCAAAATCGCCAAATTGATAGTTCACCGGAACCAATGGATGAGGATGAGCCAACCACTTCCAGCAGCAGTGTAGTCCTGAAGCGAACCACCAACATTCAAAGTCGCCAAATTCAAAGTTCGCCGGAGCCAGAGGATGAAGAAGGGCCAACCATTCAACAAAACCGTCGAATTGAAGAGAAGACGGCGGCGGCGGAGGCCTCATCAATTCCAAAATTGCAAATTGACCCAAGCCAAATCAAATATGATTGGACTCGACCAAGAGATTTGGCAATAAATGATATCAGGAAGAAATACCGCATCGACAAGTAAGTTTTGGGAAAATATTGATCAAAATTAATATGATAAATTTAAGGGATGAAGCCACATTAGTGTATTGCGAGGCACTCCGAGAGCAGAGGAAACAATGGTTTGGAGGCAAGCGTATGCGGATTTCGTCGGATGAGGATGGGCAGGATGGCAACGGTGACTATGGATTGGGTGGTAGCAAAAAGGTTTGTGAATTACAAATTTCTCAAAATTCAGATTTGATAGTTTGGTTTTCGATTTCGGAACCATTATTCAATAAGCATAATTTGTTTTATGTCCATAGAGATAATTTAATTTTAACAGCCAATCACTCATGTAATGTTTAGTGTAGTGGTTGAGGTGCTAGCTTTAGGGCACTTCGGGCTCGGGTTCGAATCTCGGTGGTGGCAAATAATTTTTTGGACTTTATTTTTCTGGCAAAATTAAATTTACTACCTTCTAGACATTATAAGGGGTTTTATAAATTACCAAAATTGTTTTTTCTGTTGATTGAAAAAATTAGGAATGTTAAAATTCTACCATATTTTAATCTTAAACATTTTTATAGATTCGTAATGAACCAGCTGCAATGCCTTGGGTGCCAAAAAATCAGAATCTTCTTCCATTGAATACTCGACCCTCAATTTTGACATTTGAAGAGCACAAACGCTATGTGGCAATAATTTCGAATGAGCTGAAGGCGGATGCAACTTATCGACATGGGGAGAACAAATTGGAATTAAAGGTTTTGGTTTTTTTTTGGTGATTTAATGAATTAATTATTTTTGTAGTCTTTGGACAAAAAGCTGGAAGAGGAGCGAAAATATTACGTGGAAACAGCCTTGAAGAAAGCCAAAAATATCAAGGATGCATTCAGCTGCCCGGATTGGACCGTGAATTTATTCAAGGTTTTTTTTATACAAAATTCAATTTTTTTCAATTTTTGATATTTAAGGATTTACAACGAATGAAGATTGAACTTTACATTGGAGATCGGGCATTCCAGGGAGCCGTCCATTCAATTCCGTGGCCAACAACAAACAGAACAACATCGCGGGCGTTGAATTTGCGAATTGTGAATGTGCTCTCCCAGGGCTCGGCGAAAATTGCTTCAATTCCGGATATTAAAAGGAAATATGAGTTGCGCGTGGACAAATTGTCGAAGGCAATGAAATGGCAATATAAAAATAAGGTTAGCAAATTTTTATTCATTTACGAAAATGACATTGAAATTATCGGAAATAAGATCCCAAAACAATTATAATGGTTTAAGTTAGGCTTATCCTACATTCACAAACCATATACCCAAAATTGTTTTAGTTTGGACAACAATTAAAGGGTATTAAACGGTTTAAACCCATTTTGGTTTGGTCAACAATTAAAGGGTATTAAACGGTTTAAACCCATTTTGGTTTGGTCAACAATTAAAGGGTATTAAACGGTTTAAACCCATTTTGGTTTGGTCAACAATTAAAGGGTATTAAACGGTTTAAACCCATTTTGGTTTGGTCAACAATTAAAGGGTATTAAACGGTTTAAACCCATTTTGGTCAACAATTAAAGGGTATTAAGCGGTTTAAACCCATTTTGGTTTAATGGTTCAAAATTAAATTAGAATTGGTTAAACTTAGACCAAAATATAATCAAATGATGCGTTTTAACCAGATCTATCGATTGAGTTATAATTTTTATGGAACTAGGATAACCACTGAACCGTTATAATCACTTTGCCATTTTAAATATTTTTTCGATTAATTAAATATTTGTCCTTTTCTTAATTTTCATTAATTTTTTTACAGGAACCAATAATCGATGACCAACAAATTCAAGACTATGGATTGGCCAATAATGTTCCACTGTTGATGAATGCCAGCACCCTCCGCCATTTACTTTGCTCCGCTTGGTCTCATCGACTTCAAAGTTATGCCTGCCGTTTAACAGTGATGCGAAGAGTGCATTCAGGTTTGGTTTTAATTTTAATTAAATTTGAAAATGGAATTTCGCCTATGGTTCAATACCAAAATGAACGGTCAATAATAGTCATCCATTTTACGATTTTTCACCTACAAATCTTCCTTCTTCACTGATGAGTAACTCCAAAATAAAAATTCTACCAGAGAATAGGTGCTTGGGTATAGGCTTAGTTTTGAATGGTCAATTTCAAGAAGACAGGCAGAAGAATCAAAATACAGCAATAATTCACAACATAGAATATAAATCATTTATAATTAATAAACAAAATTAAAAATACCCATTTAAAAAATTATAATTACCACAAAATAATTTTTGTAATTTTAGCCCAAATGAAGAGTATCATCATCATTTCGCCTCCCATCATTGCTTCACAATTGAACAAAACAACCGTGGCACAGTCATTTGTGAAATGGGCCTTGAAAACGAACATTTTGCGTGAAAAGCAGCGACCCAAAACATCATCCACTTCCACTTCATCACCACCGAAAAAGGCCAGAAAGGACGAGGATGACGATGGGGAATATTTGTCACTTTTGGCGGAAATGGGCGTGGTCATCGGCGCCTCAAACAAATCGGACCAGTGTGGCAAAGGGAAGCGATATGCAATTGTCAGTTTGAGTGATCCAAAGAAGGAGGAGGCAGTGGCAGACGATGAACAAAAATATCGAGTCCTGGTGCGCAGTGCTTGCCGTCTGTTGGAGAAGAACACGCCGGAAGAGAAGCATATTTCCACAACTGCACATGCCGAATTCCTGCCCGAAGTTGGAGCGGAGGTAAGCCGAAATAATTTGAAATACATTTTAATTAAAAAATATTAAAATTAAATAGTAAAAATCAATTTTAAAATTAAAATAAATTATAATTAATTTAATTTTCAATTTCAGAAATTGACCGATGAAGAAATGCTTTGGAATGTTGTCACCGGAATGCTGAAGGGATCCGAGGAGCATTTGAATTTCCGCATAAATGTGTCAAGAGTTGCGTCCGAAAAACCCAATGTTTTGCAAATTGATCGTCGCCAATCCACAAATCTCCAGAAAATACCAAATGAAATTCGCCAATTGTAAGTTTAAATTAATTTTTAAATAATTTTAATAGATTTTAAAAACAATTTAAAAATTAATTTAAAATTATTTAAATGGGAAATAATTTTCAGGCTTTCCGCTCGAATTCAACGATTTTGTGCGCTGTTGGATGCGGTTTCTGAGTTGGCCGTGGGAGAATATCTTTTGATGCCGGATTCGAAAAATGGTGCTCTTCAAATTGTGAAGGAGAGAACGGATTTTAACATGGAGGACGACGAAATGGACGGGTAAAAATTTTTATTAATATTAATTTAGACAATAAAATTCACTGAATTTACTAACTTTTTAATAGAAAAATGAACATTTTTGAAGAATTCGGCTATAGCAAATGTTGAAGCTAAGAATTAATACTAGGGACTAGGCAGAATAGACTTTAACTTTAATTTCTCAAAAATTTCAACTACAAAATTTTGGGTAAATTCAATAATTTTAATCAAATTATAGGGCTTATTATGATTCGGACTGGTTCAAAGATTTGCTCAACAAGAAAGGAAAGCCGATTCCTCCAAATGAAATTGAACGATACTGGAATGGCATTGACCCGCATTGTTTGTTTTTAATCATAAATTAAAGGAATTAGAATTTAATAAATATTTGTTAAATTTTAAATTGATTAATTTTACAAAATTTTAATTTAATTTGAGCCTAATTAAAATAAATAAATTAAAAATATATTAATTTTTATTTTATTTCAGATCCTCTCCAATATCAAATTGTTCGAACTCAAATTCCTGGTGCCCTTCGCCCGCAGCCTAAAAAGAAATAATTTATGTGAGTGCTGGAAGAAAATCCCAAATGCAATGAATATTTTTTGAATTTTGATTGATGCCCTTTATTTATTTATTTGTTTTGTTTGTTTGATCTCCCACCACAACTTTAATTATTGTTTTTGTTGAATTTTAAATATTTTATTTTGTCTATGACAGACCTGCTCAATTTGATTGCATAAATAAATTTTACAAAAATAATTTTACACATTTATTTGTTAATTTAATGCTTTTTATGCATCTATAATTCATTGATTTTTAATTAATTTATTAATTTTCATTTATAAATTCAAGACGAAAAATGCAGCAGCTGGGCCAATAAAATGGACGACTACAAATATTTGTTCAAAATTGTTTTGGTTGGCAATGCGGGCGTTGGTTAGTTATTTAATTAATTAATAATTAAATTAATATTTAAATCGTTCAGGCAAAACATGCTTGGTCAGAAAATTTACCCAGGTTTGTTTTTTAGCAAAAAATTTAAAAATTTGCAATTAAGGGCTTCTTTCCGCCCGGACAAAATGCAACAATTGGTGTGGATTTCATGATTAAAACGGTGAAAGTGGACGGCGACAAAATCAAGCTGCAAATTTGGGACACAGCTGGTCAGGTAACACAATTTTAATTTTTAAAAAGATTAATTTATAGTTGAGGTTTAGAGAAAAACACCAGTGAAATTTTCTTCTCTAAAAACATTACTTTTTGAGACTAAAACGGACAATTTAGAAACTAAAACCGATCTTAATTGATAAGTACAAAAACCACCATAAAACTTGACAAATTTGCTACCTTAAAACTTATGGGTCCCAAACTCCCAATCAAGGCATGGCACCTTTTCAAATCTATTAATAAGCCTAAGCCACAATTCTACCTTATGGCCAAGATATATGGCCTTAACTCATTTCTTCCAAATTAAAATTTATCACAAAATAAATTAATAAAAAAATAAATAAACAAATTAATTCACTTTTTAAGGAGAGATTCCGTTCGATAACGCAGTCCTATTATCGTTCGGCACATGCAATTGGTTAGCTCAAATTATTTAAAATAAAATTAAAATATTAAATATTGTTCAGTTCTCGCCTATGATGTTTGCTGCCAACCAACTTTCGATTGCATAAATGAATGGATCCGGGAAATTGAGAAATACGCGAACAAAAAGGCACTGAAAATTTTGGTGGGTAACAAAGTGGACAAAGACGACGACCGGGAAGTGCCAACCCATATTGGGGAGACATTCGCCCAAACAAATGGATTCGACTATTTCATTGAAACTTCGGCGGTGGATTCAACCAATGTGGACATTCTGTTCCAGGAAGTGGCCACACGGCTGGTGCAACAAATGAAACAAAATGAGGAAAGGTTTGTCTTTATTTAACTAGTCAAAAATAAAAAATTTTGAAAAATGATAAATGATAGATCTCATAAAAAACGGTTCATTTGATTATGGTTTGGCTTAGCTTTGGCCAATTCTAAATTAGTTTTGAACCATTAAACCAAAGTGGGTTTCAACCGTTTAATACCCTTTAATTGTTGACCAAACCAAAGTGGGTTTCAACCGTTTAATACCCTTTAATTGTTGACCAAACCAAAATGGGTTTAAACCGTTTAATACCCTTTAATTGTTGACCAAACCAAAATGGGTTTCAACCGTTTAATACCCTTTAATTGTTGACCAAACCAAAATGGGTTTAAACCGTTTAATACCCTTTAATTGTTGACCAAACCATAACAAATTATATACCATTCAATGCGTCTTGACCAGCTCTATCCAATTTTGGATATAGGGATTATAATTTAGATACATAATTTTTTCGGAAAATTACATTCTTTTCCTTTATATTAAATATTAAAATTGATTATTTGACTAGATATGGAACGCAAACAAAAAAGAAGGCAACAACCACCCGTGGAAGTCAAAATTCAACAACAGCTGGATTAAATGTGCTCATGGAGAGGGCACAAAATCAAGTGCGAAATTGTTGCGGAGGCCCAAACAGAAATGACTGATGAAAGATGTACAAAGATGAGCCAATCACTTAATATTAACCCAAAACCTCCCCATCATTTTTTATTTTATTCATAATCCTACTTATTAGCGAATTGCTGTGATAATCTCCTTTAAATTTTGTCATTCTTCCGCCCAAATTTAATTTTCTTATTTTCTGCTTATTCTGCCAATTTCCTTCCAGCATATTGAAAACCATTTTAGCATAATTAAACCAATTTATTATGATTCCCAATTTTTTTTGTAGAATTTGCATTTTTATAATTTTCCATAATAAAATTTAATAAATATTGTAATTAATTTATGACAAAAATTATCGATTTATTGATTTTCAATATTATTTTTGATTATTAAATTAATTTTTATAAATTCGCTAATTTGACAGCACACCAGAAAATGTCAACAAATCGGAGTGGGAATAGCAGGAAACGAAATGCATTGGTCGATTCGCCGCCGCAACCGCAACAAAAGGATCAACAAGTATTTATTAATTATTTACGTAAATAAATTAATTTAATTCAAAAAGCCGAAATCAAATCAATCCGCTGGCCAACAACCGCATGAACTGGACGAATATGCACTCAAAAGGCAAAGGAACAATGAGGCAGTGAATCGAACAAGGCAAAAGAAGAGGCTGGAACAAGCGCACACATCGCAGCGGGTGAAGGAGCTGCGCGAGGAAAATACAAAATTGGAGAGGTAAAATTATGAATCATATAATAATTTTTATATTAACTTGCTGTTGGTTTCTGGTTTTGGATCACTAAAACAATTAATCAACTATTTTGACATTTTATTATTCTTTTTATAAAATCATAGAGATAATAAACGCCATTCACCAATGTAATGGTTGGTCTAGTGGTAGAACTCTAACTTTACTTCCCTTTGGCACTCGGGTTCGATTCTCGGCGGTGGCAAATATTTTTTCACATTTTTTATAGGCAAAATTAATTTTACTAATAAGCTTAAACATTAAAATTGGGATTTCTTTTTCAATAAATCAAGAATAGCACATGTGATCGATTAAATATTTTAAAAATTAAAGGACACTCGACACAATGAGGCGGGAGTTGTCATTGCTCAAAGAAATGGTCGTTGTTTGTGCCGCAAAAGGAGATGCCTCATCATCCACTGCTTCTGCTGCCAATACGAGCAAAAAAGGAGCAGAAGGACATCAATGAAAGAATTGTAGAAAATATTATCACAAAATTATTCCACAAATTTATTGACACAAAAATACGAAAATATATTTATTTAAATTGTGAATTTTTAATCAGATCGAATAAATCAATATTTAATTCATTTGTTAGAAAATGTTTTTAGATCTAAATCTTTCCGGAAAACTTAATTAAAATCTTTCCGGAAAATTGAATTAAAATCTTTCCGGAAAATTGAATTAAAATCTTTCCGGAAAATTGAATTAAAATCTTTCCGGAAAATTGAATTAAAATCTTTCCGGAAAATTGAATTAAAATCTTTCCGGAAAATTGAATTAAAATCTTTCCGGAAAATTGAATTAAAATCTTTCCGGAAAATTGAATTAAAATCTTTCCGGAAAATTGAATTAAAATCTTTCCGGAAAATTTTTATTGAATTAAAACTTAATGTAAGATCGATTCGCGCATTGATTTCCCTCAGCCTGGTGGAATTTTTAATAATTATATCCATTTTCTCACTTCACCTTTACTATTCAATTTCACTTCAAGTCGGTCATTCATAAATCATAATTAGGCATTGTGTGGATGACAGTAAATTTGCTTCCACCTTCCTTTTTTCCTTTCCACAATTTTATTAATACTTTAATCCAAAGATTTTTCCATTTTATTCCCAGGCCATATCCATCCCATCAATTTCCATTTTCCCACAAATATTTATTGCCGGATTATTACAACATAAAAAATTAAGGTGGAATTTGCGCCTTTCATCCATTCCACCGGCGGAAGTCCATTTTGTTTCCAGCCCAGCAGTCCTTTTTTTTCTCATTTTCATCTTTGAATTGTGCTTCTCCAATTGCTTTTCCAATGTCCAAACATCCAGCAGAACCACTAAATTTGGCTTCACATCGATAGGAAATAAAAAAATATTCAATAGGAAATAAAAAATGAGAAATATAGTCCACAATGGCCATGCATGCCATCACATTCCCTTCCATCCCCTTCTCTTTCCGATGATCGGATTATTTGAATGCGTGTGATGCTTCACATCCATCCCCCTCCAACTTCCATCCAAAATTGATGAGGAACGATTTATGGTGGTGGGACGGCTTTTTACAATCATATAACTAAATAAGGCTGGTTATGCGTGTGTTTTTTTGGTGGCTTCCAACTGGGCCATTCTTCTCTATTTGAATCGTTCCATTTCCCCCTTTCAATTTCCCCACCATTTTTAGCCACTTTCTTCCCTAAAATTCTTCAAAATCGAGTTTACTCTAATTTGCGCACACAAATTTTTCAACACTGGGTCAATTTTCGATTATCATCCAAATGAATGAAACCTTTTTATCTTTGGGTTAATCTCTTTCTGGATAACATCTTGATACGAAAATTAATACTACAAACTTAATTAAACAAAAGTTATGGCCACAAACAAAAGTGCCAAATTTCGACCTATTTTGTCATCTTATTTGGCCATTATTTTTCAGTTTCCATCAGTCCAAAATTCTTTCTCTTATCATCGCTCAATCCAATCCAGAGGGCCTATATTCAATGGTACCGAATTTTACTAAATTTGTGCCCAGATTTCATTTCATACAACTACGCGAAAAGGATGTTTCATTTTCAATACTTTGGGCTTTCTTTTGGTTATAGCTCAACAAGAAAAGAGTTTATTTTGGAAGGCGATATGCCATTTGAAAGCCCTAAAAGTCCTCAAAAAAGAGGCTTAATAAATTTCTGAAATCCTAAAATAATTTGTAAAATAAATGGATTTTTCTCAGTTAACTAGAAATTTGGATTTTTTTCATTTCAATGACATGTAAAACTCATAAAATGCTGGAAAAGATAAATTTCAATTTAGCCACTTTTTAGAGGACAGTTTGGGCTTTCAAATAACATATCGCCTTTCCAAATTAGCAATAGCTTCGCTGAGATATGGCCAAAAGAAAGATTCAAAATCCGATATTCAATACTGAAACATCCCCTACCCTCAAATGCAATGAGATTTCTCCATTTTAAAAATTTTAAAATAAATTTGATTTCTATTATTTTAGAGTGATATAATTTTACGCATTTCCTCCTTTATTAAATGCATCGTCCCCGGATCTGGAAAATGGAATCATCATCGCCATCCTCCGCCAATAATAATTCCCTTCAATCGTCCATTTTTCAACGCTTGAATCACCAAGAAGGATTCCGTACTCATCAAATTCGGCTGCTTCAGAATTTTTGCCTCATTTTGTTGCTTTTGGTGGCCTCCGGCTACATTCAATTGGTCCAATCCCAGCAGCAGTCAAGATTCTTTCAAAGGGCAAAATGCCCTGGGGGATTCCCCATGGATGGAGATGTATGTGTAGCAAATAGGATCACCTCAATTTGTCGCTAATAATTCATCAATAATTGTGTCAAATTTTACGATTTTAGTATCAAATTAAAGAACAAACTTTTGGTTATCAAATGAAATTAATTTTATTTAAATTGGTTCAGAATTGATGAAGTTATGCCAAAAAAACCAATAAAAAGATCTTTATTATGGATTGTTGAATTGTCATTTGTTTTTTGGTCATAACTTCCTTAATTCTGAACCAATTTCAATAAATTTACTATCTTCTGATAGCCAAAAGTCTGCTCTTTAATTTGATAATAAAATCATCAAAATTAATTTAATCTTTGAGTTATTATAAACGGCGAAAATTTGGGGCATATCCATGCAAATTTCCCTCCAATGAATGTCAAAAATTTGTTTTTTTTAAGAATTTGTGCAGTTTTTGGGCTGCCATCGGCGAATGTCCCCGCAACCCTCGATTCATGACCGTCCGATGTATGGCCTCATGCAATGTTTGCCCAGTCCAACGGGCAGCCGCACAATGTACGAATACATTTAATTTGGGCTTCAAATAATGACCAGAATCTTACCTTTTTAGATATTTTATTAAAAAATTGGGATTGCGATTTAAATAGCCAAAATGAGACCTTTGAATGGCAATTCTCATAAAATTTCCCCAAAATTGAAATAAAATTCATTTTTCTATGCCAATCAACATATGCAAATTTACCAAATTTTCAAGATTGTTTGACCGAAATTTAAATAGCCAAAATGCCATGATTATTGTCTCCATATTTTTTCTAAATGGTAGCCAAAAAATTGGTCATCGCCTTTATAATTTGGAGTTTGGACCATTCTTTTCAAAACAATGTTACTTTTTGGGGCACAAATTATCTTTAACCTCCACCAAAATAATTAAAATAGTTAAAATAATCCCCTTGCTTCTTTCTTCATAGCAACCCAATTGGGGGCTTTTGCACCACAGCAATCCGCTGTCGTAACCCAACAACAACCACAAAATTCAGCCATTGTTGTTCAGCAACAACAACCCAGTAGATTCTTTCAGCCTTCTCCTATTGGCGGTGGTGGAGGCTTCGAATGTTCTGGCCGAATTCAAACTGTGGAAATTGCAACGCGCATTGTGCCAACCAGGGACCAATTCGAGAATCGGGGTAAGTTTTTTTTTGCTAAAATTTAGGGCATATCATTCCCTTTTTTCTACCGTAAAATCTGGAGGATTTTGTTCCCTTCTCCTCATTCCACCTTAATAGAAATTTGAGCATTTTATCCTCGGGGTAACTCAAATGTTGACTTTTAAAATAAACTCATCAAGGACGGAACTTATTAATGATTTTATTATCAAATCAAAGAGCAGAATTTTGGCTATCAAATTATATTAATTTTATTTAAATTGGTTTAGAATTATGGGAGTTATGCTCAAAAAATTAATTAATGTGGCTTATCCAAATTGGAGGTCATTTTAATTATTTTTTTGGTTATAACTTCATCATTTCTAAACCTATTTAAACAAAATTAATTTCATTTGATAGCCAAAAATCTGCTCTTTAATTTGATACTAAAATCATCAAAATTGGTTCAGTCCTGGATGAATTATTTTAAATAGCCAAAATTGGTCGATAATAAATTGATCCGTTAGCGACAAGAAGTTGGGTCGGTAAAAGTCGGAAATATATGCTTTTCTCCAATTGTTTTCACAGGTTTTCGAATCGGTTGCCTCGGTATCAATCAAGAGAATATCTGCAGCCAAAATATTTGTTACCATCAACGTTACCGCACATTTGATGGTCTTCTTTGCATCATTTAAATTAGGGTTGCGCCCCCGCACCCGCGGGGGCCACCCCCGACGGGGATCCCCGCACTTTTTGGGTTTCACCCCCGACCCTACCCCCGCATATGCCACCCCCGCGCCCCCGCATCCCCGCAAGAGCCACCCCCGCGCCCCCGCACCCCCGCGGGGGTGAACATGCACCCCATATTATTGGATTTTTCAAGGAAAATGGGGTTCGATAGGGAAATGTTGACCAAATTTTTGTAGGATATTAAAATTTTTTATTAAAATTTTTCTCTGCGAGGCTATTTTTAGGTAAAATTTTTCGCTGCGCGGCCATTTTTGGATGAAATTTTTCTTCAAAAAAATTTTTTATTTGAAAAATGTGGCTTTTTAAAAAATTTACGCTACCCCCGCCCCCGCGGGGATCCCCGCGGGGGCCCCCGCAAGGGGTCACCCCCGAACCCGTCCCCGCAAGTGCCAACCCCGCAAACCCCGACCCCCGCACAACCCGCCCCCGCACTGCGGGGGCGCAACCCTAATTTAAATTCATTAATTTAATTATACCTAACCCTCAAGGTTCCTGCAATAATTTTCAAAGTTCACTGAAGGGTGCCGCCTTTATGCCCTTCGCTCGTCTGCAACCGGCCAACTATGAGGATGGGGTGGCCAGAATGGTGGGTGAGTTTTATGAGGGGACAAAAATTTGGGGCAAATTAGGGCCAAAACAGGATGTTTCAATACTGCCGATTCAGTACCTAATTCTTTTTGACCATAACTCAACAAGGAAACAACCAATTTCCGAAAGGGAATATACAATTTGGAAGCTCTAAATATCCTTTAAAAAGTGGCTAAAATAATCTTTTGAATATTTTAAACATTTCGTAAAATAAACCAATTTTCCCCAGTCAACTAGAAAATTCGGGTTGAGTATATTTAAAGGCATGTAACTATTTTTAAAGTTTATATTCAATAAACTTAAAAGATAAAATTGTAGAGGACACTTTAGGCTTTTCAATGGTATATAGCCTTCCAAAATTGGCTTTAGCCTCGTTGAGCTAGGACCAAAAGAATGGCGCAGGTATTTAAATGGCAATATTGAATCCTCTATCGAAATGGCGTGGAAGGGAGTGGGCAAAATGCAATTTAATTTGTGCCAAATTTATTCATAATTTAGGCAACACCAAGCCAATGCCGAATCCTCGTTCCGTAACACATTTGTTGCTTTCCTCCTCATTTGTTGTGCTCACCAAATTCAATGGACTTTTGATGCAATTTGGCCAATTCCTCAGCCACGATATAACCAGTCAGTCATTTTTTGTTTGAATTCACTGATAATAAACATTAAAAAGGGAACACGGTGACCAATTTCTGCCGTTGCAATGTTGCCCACGAGGAATGCGCAAATATGCCGGTGCCAATGCACGATACTCGGTTGAGGAAGTCAGTTAAATCGTTATAAATATAGGAAAGGGAAAATATGGAGACGGATTAACTCTTATTAGGGTATTTTTGGAAAGGCAAAAAAAAACATTTAAAAGGAAACCCTTATTAAGGTTTTGGAGGGAAAAATATTAAGTTTAGGGTAATGTAAGGACAAAACATGTAAAAAGAATAAAAAATACCCTTATTAGGATATTTTTGAATTTACTATTACTAAATGGATTTCCCCTTAATTTCATTCATAAATTAACCATCTTTGTAAGAACAATGCCAATATTTACCATGCGCGATATATCCGTGGTAAATAATATTGGCATTGGACTTAAAAATTTTGCCATAAATTGGAGAAAATTAAGATCACATTTATGCTTAAGATATAAAAAATTACTTGGTTTTATTCATTCTAAAATTACCAAAAATTCTTTTAATATTACAATAGATCCGGCCAACCAAATTTCTGCATCCCTTTGACCCGTTCCTCTGTGCTATGCGGCACCGGGACGGGCAGGCAAGGTCCCGGACGAACACCCAGGACACCGGTGAATGAGAACAGTGCTTGGATTGATGCATCCCAAGTGGGTTATTCATTTTTTGAGGCCTTTTGTCTATGCCATTTTCCTTCAAAAATTTACCAATGGCATCATTTTCCCTCCCTCCAAGGTTTATGGGAATGAACCAGTTTCGGCAAGGCAAATGCGTGTCGGTGCCCTTCTTCGCACCCTGCCTCTACAGAATCCGCCATTCTCGGCCATTCCACCGCCGGATTCGGCGGACAAATCCAATTTGATGACCGGCGACAATCGTAGGCTCTCCTTTTTCGTCCCTTCCCAAAACTTCTTTTTGTAGGTGGCAATTTGTTCGTTGGATTGGTTAGATATTTTAAATAATTGGGACAAAATTTGTGCATCCCAAAATATTTGTGTTTAGATGGCATTGCACACCGTTTTTGTGCGTCTTCACAACAAGTAATTTCCATTTTTCCTTCCAAACCGGGCTGATTTCAATATCAATTGTCAATCCAACTTGGACTAGGATAACTCAGAATAGGGACAATAATTCTTGATTTTATTTTTATGCCTAATAAGCCAAATATGCGAATAGAATATCGAATATGGACAATTCAATATACAGTTGAATTACTGGGCCAACTCCTCCTGTTCTGCTGATTTGTAATTCCATCAAATTGCAAATTCCGCCTGTGTTCCATTCTCCTCTTTAAATTGTTTAAAAAAACATTAAAATCCATTTCGTTTTCAATGAGTTATAATAAGCTTTCGAGGCAAGCCTGAAGCGTAGTAAGGGAAAATTTACATAATGTTAGCGCGAAAGTTGAAAATCCGCGAAAGTTGAAGTTTACACACTATTTCGCCGAAGAAGCAGAATACAAACCTAACCCTAGCCCTTAGCCCCTACCCCTAATCCCATGCTGCCGAGCCCCTAACCCTAAACCCATAGTTAGTTTTTCGGTATCTCACTTTTCTCTGCTTCTATGACGAAAATAGTGTGTAAATTTCAACTTTCGCGGAATTTCAACTTTCGCGCCGACATATATTTTCTCAATTTCAATAAAAAGCGATACCATATTCCTTCGCATTTGAAAGCAGAAAAAGGTAAAAAAATGGGTTTCCCTCCTTTCAACTTCCTTTCATTTATAGCTGCAGGGGATAGTTGATGTGAGTGACACCGATTCAATACCTTCATCGGTTTTCGGCTCATAGCTCGACGAAGCAATAGCCAATTTCTGAAAGTGATATATCATTCAAAAGCCCAAAGTTCTCTCTAAAAAGTGGCTTAAGAAAATTATGTGAATTCAAATTATTAAAAAAGTTACATGTCTTTGAATGTGATAAACCTTAATTTTTTGAGGATTTTATGGAAATCCGCTGATTTTAAAAATTATTATATATTTTCAAAAATAAGTTAAGCCACTTTTTAGAGGACATTTATTACTTTCGAATAGAATTTCGCTTTCTCAAATTGGTCATTTTAATTTTGAATTATAACCAAATGGGCTACTGAAATGCCCGTTTTTCTAATTTACCGCAATACTAAAATGGCCTGTTTCCTTAATCCATTTCGCCCCACATTAATTCATCTCCTTCTTTTCTTTCAGAATTGCCACCAATTTGATGCGATTGAATCCGCATTGGGACCAGGAAAGAGTCTATCAAGAATCGTAAATCCTTCACTTTCTTCAATTTCCCCTTTCTCATTTAAAGGCGCAAATTGAATGGCGCCATCCTCCAAATGATTACATATCAGGAATTTTTGGTCAATTCAGAATAATTTCCATCAATCCCAAATATTTCCTCAATTTCCAGCCTTCCCTGCTGGGCAATCGACTTAGCCGTCATATGCCCCCATATTCGGGGTATAAGCCCGAAGTGGAGCCGGCAATCGCCGTGGAATTTGCCGCTGGCGCCTATCGGCTCCATGGCTTGATTCGGGTGAGACAATGGGAGAATATTATTTGATGAATACCAAAATTTCTTGTCAAAAAGGAATTCTACCAATTGGCCGATCCGAATTTCCGAAAAATTGGCGATGTCCGTTTTGTGAGCAATGCGGGCAGTGTGGAGCTGATTTTGAGGACTGGGACAGATCAATTGATTCGGTTGGGATGAAAAGAATTATAATTTATGATAGAATTGTCATTTTTAAGGGGTTTAATGATGATTTCATCGAAGAAACCGCAACGATTGGCGCCGGCCGTGACCGAGGTATTTTGAAGAGGATACGCCTCAGCTTGATTCTGTTTATAATAAACTCATCAAGAGATGAACCATTTTTGATGTTTTTGTTATCAAATTAAAGAGCACACGTTTGGCTATCAAATAATATTAATTTTGTTTAAATTGGTTCAGAATTGATGAAATTGTGCCCAAAAAACCAATAATCTTTATTATGGATTATTGAATTGTTATTGGTTTTTTGGTCATAACTTTATCAATTGTGAACCAATTTAAATAAAATTAATTTCATTTGATAGCCAAAAGTCTGCTCTTTAATTTGATATTAAAATCATAAAAATTGGTTCAGTCCTTGATAAGTTATTTTGAACGGCGTCATGTTGGCCCGATAACAAAGTTGGGGCGATCTTTTTGATGAGAGGGATGGCAAAAATGGATTTAAATGTGAAAAAAATTTAGGAATTATTCGACATTTCGGACATGGGCTCATTGAACATCCAAAGGGGACGAGACCAAGGCCTTCAATCATACAATGTGTATCGGCCACTTTGCGGCATGAAACCGTTGACATCATTCCAGGATTGGCCAGGTGGGTGGATAGAGGGAACAAAAAAATGGAATTTTCAATTTGGATTGGATTTTACAGAAGTGAATGAACCGGAAGCCAGGAACAGAGTTGCCTCCCTTTATGCCAGTGTAAATGTGAGTTCATTTTATTTTGAAGGAATCAATGATGAAGGTTATTCAGATTTTCGCAAAATAAACATAATTTTTTTTTGCATGAATTCAATCGAAATTTAATGTTTTTTTATTAGCTTTTATATCATCATTGTAAAAAATTATATATAGTAGATTTATTTAAGGAATTTAAAAATCTAAAATGTCTTTAAAGAAATTCATAGAAAAATATTTTCCCCTGTCCGGAATTGAACTTTGATAAAAAAAAATGAGTAAAAGAAGAGCGTAATGCGTATCCAACTGCGCCACAAACGCCTTACGTAACTGCGTTATAAATTTACATATAATTTTTTACAATGATATAATAAGATAGGCCGCTAAATTATAATTTGAATCCAAGTAAAGAATTTATGAAAAGAAGCATAAATTTTTATTAAGCCATTTTGTAGATTAAACTCAGCCCTTTCGAATGTTATATCGCCTTCTCAGATTGACTTTAGCCTCTTTGAGATATGAGCCAAAAACCAATGTTAGTTTCTCAACAGTAATATATCCAATCACCCTTTTCGGAACATTTTAATGTATTTTTGCCAAAAGGACATCGACCTCTATGTTGGCGGATTGATGGAGGCACCTGTTGAAAATTCCCTGCTTGGGCCAACATTTTCCTGCATTATTGCCGAACAATTTAGGCGATTGCGTGATGCGGATCGGTCAGTCATTAAAATTTATTCCATTTTTCTTCATAACTTTAAATTCCAGACTTTTCCCGCTGAATCCGGGTGTTTTCACGGAAGCCCAAGTTGCATCCCTTCAACGGGTCACATTTGCGCATTGCATTTGTGCAACTGGCGAAGATTTTCGTACAATCAATCCAAACGCATTTCTTGTCGAGAATGGGTGGGTTCAAATTTGAATTATATTTCTCAAAAATTCCAATATATTTTTTTGAATAATTTTGGATGTTAAATGGTCATATTTGGTCTCATCTTATCTTAATAAGGAGGACAATGCTAACATTGACAATTTCTATAATAAATATTGGCATTGCACTCGCCAAGATCAGGGCTGGGGTCGAAATTTCGATTTTCGATTTCGATCGTCGAAATTTCGATGTATTAGTTTCGATTTTATGAAAAAAGCAAAGGTAGTACCTTTGATATACGGTTTCGATTTCGATCTTCGAAATTTCGATGTTTTTGAGTTTCGACCCCAGCCCTGGCCAAGATTGACATAAAATAGACAAAAAAATATATATATATAGGGAAAATCATGGGTATACTTATCAGTTACGCAGATTTTGAAAAAGGGAAGGGGACCACATCGTGAACAAAACACACCCTTAAGGCATATTCCCAGCTACCGAATTTTGCGGAGAGCTCTCTGCTACCGTAATTTTTTACAACCCTTTTTTATCAGCGGCGAGAATATTAATTTGGCGAAAAAAAACACTGATGAATTTGGCAACAACCTTTTGTGTCGAAAAATATTATATTTTTGAGGCCATATAACTTGGCTCTAACTAGGGGTTTAGGGTTAGGGTTAGGTTCAGGGCAGGATGGGATTAGGGGCTAAGGGCTAGGGATTAGGGAATCTTAAAGAAGCCTGCTTTGGCCAAGTTATATGGCCTCAAAAATATAATATTTTTCGACACGAAAAGTTTTCGGCAAATTCAGTGTTTTTTCGGCAAATTAAATGACTTCCTAATCAGCGAATGAGAATTAAATGCCCAAAAGTCAAATTATTCACAGATAATAGATAAGTACATACACCAATTTATGCTTTTAGCACAGATTTCTAATTTAATTCTTGTTCATGGGAAAATATCTTTCGTATTATAATTAAAAATATTCATTACTATTAATTTTACAGTTCCACCGCCGTTCCATGCTCCTCAATTCCCCAATTGGATTTGAGCCCATGGCAAGAAATGGCACCGATTCGTGGTTGAAGAAAAGAATACAATGCCTTTATTAAATAATTCCCGAATGTTTTTGTAAAATGATTCCAACCCCCAAAAAACGACCGAAAATTGCCATTAATCCTTTAAATAAATTCCCCAATATTTATAATAAACATTTTTACGCATTCAATTCAAATAAATAAACAAACAAAAAAAAGCAAAACAAACAAATAAAATTAATATTTTTGTAATTTGATGGAAATTAATATTGGCATAGAAGAATCTTTTGAAAGGCCCCGTAGAAGAAAGTTTGGTTGTGGAAATTTGAGGAGGCGAAGATGCGAGGAATTGGAGCCGAAAATAAACAAACAAATGGAAGAGAGATTTGGCAACATTTGATTAGATGAGCATTCGAAGAAGAGGAGGCACAGAGGCGAGGATGGAAATGAAAAGCCCGAAATGGAAAGGAATGACTGCAGGACTGTGGATGAATTGGATGTGAACTTTGGATGTTTGGATTGGAAATTTTAAACAATGTGAAATGTTATCTTTCTGGCTTAAAATTTGCATGAAAATAAAAAAGAGTAGAGGCGATTGTGTGGCTCGCCATTCTTTTGGTCATATCTCAACGAGGCTAAAGCCAATTCTGGAAGGCAATATATCATTTAAAGGCCCAAAGTATCCTCCCAAAAGTGGCCTAATTAAAATTTATCTTTTCCGACTTTAATGAAAGTTACATGTCTTTTAATATAATAAACTGAAATTTTATGGTTGACTGAGAAAAAGCTCTTTATTTTATAAAATATTTTAAAATGTTAGAAAAATTATTAAAGCCACTTTTTAGAGGACTTTCAGAGCTTTCCATTGGCATATCGCCTTCCAAAATTGGTTGCTTCCTTGTTGAGCTATGGCCAAAAGAATGGCCCAGATACCTAATCAGGGGTTAATGTTTAGGAAGAAGGAATTTGGAGTGGATATTTGGATTGAATTTTGAAACAATTACAAATTATGAACTTACTGGCTTAAAATTTGGATGGAGGAATGGATAGGAGGAGGAATTTAAGGAAAATTATGCACTTTGCGTAAATGTTAAAAGTTTCGAATTCATTAAAATCAGCTAAATTTGCCCACAGTCATCTTCTTTTGAATGGCCCTCTGCGTTGTGTAGAGGAATGAGTCCAAAAGGCTGGCAACAGTGTGAACACCGCCAATTATGGCACAAAGTGAGACGAGGAAAAAACTCAGAGATCTGAATGAATTTAGGGAATTAGCATTTTATGATCAAGTAGAAATGAACAGAAACAAATCCAACTTGTCGCCGTTTAAAATAACTCATCAAGGACTGGGCCTATTTTTAGGATTTTAGTATCAAATTAAAGAGCAGACTTTTGGCTATCAATTGAAATTAATTTTATTTAAATTAGTTCACAATTGATAAAGTTATGCCCAAAAAACCAATAACAATTCAATAATCCATAATAAAGATCTTTTTTATTGGTTTTTTGGGCATTGCTTCAGCATTTTTGAACCAATTTAAATAAAATTAATATTATTTGATAGCCAAAAGTCCGCTCTTTAATTTAATACTGAAATCATCAAAATTAGTTCAGAATTTGAAGAGTTATTTAGAAAGGCATCAAATTGGTCTGCGGCGACTGAAATGAACGGACCTTTGTCTCTCCTCATACTGGACCATCAAAGGCGAGAATTCATATTGAAAAAAGAGACCCGGAATGCCGGAGGCGCCAGCCTAAATATTTAAATGTAATTTTAATTAAATGAATTTTGTGCAAACCATAATGTCCTTTTGAAGGCGGGTTATGGCGAATTGATGGCTTTCCAGCGTTTCACCTTGCCGAATGTATTGGGTGGGGACCACCTTCAATTGGTATTGGTGCATAATTCCACCTGTATAAAAGGTAGTTTAAGAGGATTTTTAATTGGAAGAAGGGAGAGGGATTGATTCGGGAGATGAAAGATGATTGAGTACTGCTTGAGAAGCTGCTTTGGTTTTTGGCCCATATCTCAGCGTGGCTAAGCCAATCTGGAAGGGTGATATATCATTCAAAAGGGCTAATAAGTTTACTCTACAAAAGGGGCTAAAGACCTTTAACTTTAAATAATAACTTTGATTTCGGGAATGTTTGAAAAATTTTCCAACAAAAATTCGAATTTTGTTCCTAATCTTGATTTTATCTCCAAAACATTTTGTAAATTTCTAAAATATAATAAGGCAATTTTATAGAGGAAATTCAGCTCTTTTAAATGATATATTAATTTCAAAAATTGGCTTTAGCCTCTTTGAGTTATGAACCAAAAACTTAAGCAGCGTACCCAAATGTCTTATTCTAGGAGGTGGGATATTTGCCTCGATCCGTGCGGAATGTTTGCCCATCCAATGGATGTGATTTGCCCGGATATGGTTTGCCAAAAGAGAGATGCAAAATTGTATGGCTGGTGTCGAATCGAGATGGGGAAAGTGCGTGGAAATCATGATCTATGAAAGGGAGGAAAATTATGAAAATGGCAATAATTGAAACAAACAATGCGAATTGGATTGGCTGCTGGGAACGCCCGGAGCAATGTGGAAATTGCCGCCAACCTATTTAGGGATGTTTTTCATTGTTTAAATATGGATTGTATTATTTTAATTTGTCGAAGAGTTTGTCGAAAAAAGAGTAAAAATACCGATATAATTATAAAGTTTTAAAGAGGGGTTTGTCCTACATTCACAAATTATACCCAAAATTGGTTAGAGCTGGTCAAGACGCATTGAATTGTATATAATTTGTTATGGTTTGGTCAACAATTAAAGGGTATTAAACGGTTTAAACCCATTTTGGTTTGGTCAACAATTAAAGGGTATTAAACGGTTTAAACCCATTTTGGTTTGATCAACAATTAAAGGGTATTAAACGGTTTAAACCCATTTTGGTTTGGTCAACAATTAAAGGGTATTAAACGGTTTAAACCCATTTTGGTTTGATCAACAATTAAAGGGTATTAAACGGTTTAAACCCATTTTGGTTTGGTCAACAATTAAAGGGTATTAAACGGTTTAAACCCATTTTGGTTTGATCAACAATTAAAGGGTATTAAACGGTTTAAACCCATTTTGGTTTGGTCAACAATTAAAGGGTATTAAACGGTTTAAACCCATTTTGGTTTGGTCAACAATTAAAGGGTATTAAACGGTTTAAACCCATTTCGGTTTAATGGTTCAAAACTAAGTTAGAGTTGGTTAAACCCAAAGCCAAAACATAATTAAATAGCTTATAATCTTTCCGGCAATTTCACTGTTTTTTCGATAAATTAATTATTTTCCTTTAAATATTCCCTCCACTCCTTCTGCCCACCTTGCCAACATTCAATTTTCCCCAAACCCGACATCCTTCCCCTGGATTCTCATTCAATGCCTTCAACAGTTCATCGTTTTTGCATTGTTCAATTTGTTCCGGATTTTCAAGTACCCATCCCCGAATTCGATATGCGTCCCGAACTTCCTCACAAGTATTGCAACAACTGTGGAAGAGAGAGTAATGATAAAAGGGTAGTAGTCATTTTGTCGCCGAACCAAATTGTCGCCGTTTATAATAACTCAAAAAGGCTGAACCATTTATGATGATTTTAGTATCAAATTAAAGAGCAGACTTTTGGCTATCAAATTATATTAATTTTATTTAAATTGGTTTAAAAAGGATGAAATTGTGCCTCAAAAACCAATGCAATTTCGAGAATCCATTGATAAAAGTTATTTCTTGTTTCTTAAAAAAAACTCCATTAATTCAGAATCTGCTTAAATAAATTTAATCTAGTTTGATAGCCAAAAGTCTGCTCTTTAATTTGATATAAAATTCATTAAAAATGGTACAGTACTTAAAGAGTTATTACTATATGAATGGTAACAAGTCGGGATTAATCTAATGATATGAGCATTTTTTGATTTTATTTTGATTCTCCGGATTATGGTAGATTAAATTTTTTTAATCAAATTTTCCATCCAATAAAACTATTTAAATTTATATGTCTAAATTCTCCTAAATGTTAACTCGTTCATTTGTCTTTGGCCAATTTTACACAAACCCATGAATTGCTCCATAGCAGCTGCCGCATTTCTCGCCACTTTCCTTCTTCGACGAATTTGTGCTCATATTTTTCGTGTTCACTGCTACAAAAATGGAACATTCCATAAGCTTATATACTCGCTTGAGATCAACCTTGTTTTTCGGGCATTGCGCCCTCAATTGGATTGCCATTTGCATCCAATCTTTGCTTGAAAACATCATCCACAATTCCATCTTGGTTATCCCCGGATTGGCTCATCAAATCGATTGTGACCAGCGCGCAGGCCAATTTATGCAAATTTATGTCAAAATGAATTTCGATTCGCTGATCCGCACTGGTCGAATCCTTTTTTAGGAGGTCAGGGAAATTTGAACGGACAAATGCCAGGACTAACCACATAAAGTTGTTCGACCAATTGAACAGTCAAAAATGACCAAGTTTCGGTGATGAATAACAAACAAATGACAATGAAACTGACTAATGTGACTGTAGAAAAGAATAAGGGAAAATTGGAAAAGGAAAAATTGAATGGGAGAAAGGGAGGGGGATAATGGGGGATTGAATCTACTGCTTGAGAAGCTCCATTGGTTTTTGGCTCATATCTCAACGAGGCTAATGCCAATTTTGGAATGCAATATACCATTCGAATTCGAAAGAGCTGCGTTTACTCTATCAAATTGCTTAAATATTAATTTTATACAATTAGATGATTTTGAGAAAATGTCCATTTTCTTAGAACAACTTGAGTTTTTTCCCATTGTCAATTTTAGTGAAATAATTTACTTAAAACATAAGTTTAAAAAATAAAATTTTCTAGATTTTTATATAATAAACTTTGTATTTTAAAATGATATAAAGCTTCCCAATGTTAGCTTTAGCCTCGCTGAGATATAGGACAAAAACAAAGGGCACCGATTGAATGTACTCTGCTTGATAAGCTCCATAGGATTTTGGGCTAAAGCGCAGTGAGGCAAAAGCCAATCTGGGAAATATTATACCATTTAGAAGTGTTGAGTTTACTCTACAAATTACTTTTAATAAATTTTTTGAATTCCAAAAGTTTTGGAGAAAAGCAGCCTTTTCCATGAAGGACCTAGTTCCTCCATATTGATTTTAAATTAAACTCCTAATTTAATTTTAGTGTAAAATTTTAAAAATTAAATAATAAGATTTTATAGAGAAGACATATCTCTTTCAAAAATTATTTAGAATTCCCAGATTGGCTTTATCCTCATTAAGTTGTTACCTAAAATCGAATAGGCAATTTATTCAAGAGTTATTAATTTGTTGTGAGGAGAACTGAGAAGGTGTGCTAGTTTCTAGCTCTTATTTTAAGCAAGGCGAAAACTAATCTAGGAAAATGATATAACATTCGAAAGGGCTGAGTTTACTCTACAAAAAGACCGTAATAAAAAATTTTTCTATGAAATGATTTTGAGAAAATGTCCATTTTCCTCGAATAAGTTGTATTGTTTCCCATTCTCAATTATAGTCAATTAATTAACTTTACTGTTAAGTGTAAATTAAAATTTATTGAGCATTTTGTAAAGTAAAGTCAGCCCTTTCAAATGTCACACAGCTTACAAGAAGTGGCTTTATCCTCATTGAGATATTAAACAAAAACCTAAATAGCCCCTCAAGCAATACTCAATCTGTCTATTGGGACAATGGAAAAAGGGAATGGCTAAACTGATTCCGCCGAATGATGTTTTAACACGGCAATCCTCCACCGGTTTTGTGTACAAATCGAATCTAACAGAATTTTGGGATTTGAACATTTTAAAAAAGGAAAATGGAACCTCCTGAATCTGCTGAACAGCATTTTTGAACGGAGTGAATATTAAAAAAAATATTCCCTAAATTTGGGGGAAGGAAATTCAATTTGGCAAATTGGTCAAAGCAATGAATTCAGTGAAATATTCCCTTTTCGTTTATGAATTTTATGCTATGAAATTGCAGTCCGAAAATAGGTGAAATGATTGGCCAAGCGAAAAAAAAAAAGCCAAAATTCGGAGACAAAATTTGGGATTTTTAGAGAAAATGAACGAATGGATGAATTGGGCCAAATTGGCCAAAATGTCGTTGTGTCTAGCTCAAGGCCCCAAAATGTAGGGGAAATTTTGGTGAATAAACAAAATTTGATGTGCCCAAAATTATGCCAGCCAAATTCCTGAGCTGGAATTCCGCTCGCCTTTTGGCCCTAATGCTCAATTCGCTGACTGGACTTGTGGAATTTTTACAAAAAGAATCAGCCGAAAATTTGGCCAACATTGACACACTTTTGACACTTCGATTTATGCAGGGTTGGAGGAAATTAAGGGAACAATTGCAACTTTTGTATTAGAAAATCTTTTGGCACTTGATGGCAATTTTCGTGGAGATGGATTGCATCCTGGCATTTTCCAGGCATTTTCCATTTTTTATACATATTTTTGCCCAATTTCTTTTAAGGCAATCCGAAATTTAAGTAGCCAAATTGAAGAATTGAAGGCTAATAAAAATTTATATGACAAAAATAATGAATTAATTCGAAAGGTAAAATTGTTGTGAATTTTATGAAAATTGAATGATTCAAATTTGCCCACAGTTTGAGCCAATTTTAAGGCAAAATATTGGCTTCAAATTTGGCAAACATAAATTATTGGATGAAAGGCTAAGATGGACTGAAAAAGAGCAGAAAGGAATGGCAAATGAAATTGAAATGGAATCGACTAAAATTGAACAATTTTGGCTGGAAAATGGGACTAATTCATTGGAAAGGTTCATTCCTCTGAAAAATATTTAATATTCGAGGAAATTGGGAGCAGATGCATTTTGGCCACATTGTTGAATTGTACATTGCCTCAAAATTGTTTGATGGATGAATTGCATTCAAAGGGTAAAATTGGCTTCCAATTGACCAGACAAATTCTCCTTTTCCGGATCATTTTCATCGATGAATTGGTATGGTTGATTTATGAAAAATGGGAAACGATTGAGCTTGAGAAGGTGTTTTGCTTATTGGCGCAAATTTCAGCGAGGCGAAAGCCAAATTCGGAAAGAGATATATATAATTTGAAAGAGCTGAGTTTACTCTATAAAATAGCTTAAATTTTATTTTATTATTTTTCAATAATTTGGAGAAAATTTCTATTTTCTATGAAGAACTAAAATTGCTTCTCTTTCCCAATTTTAAGATTCCTAATTAACTTTTAATAATGATTGTTAAATAAAATTTAATTAATAAAGAAGTTAGTACTTTAAAATGATATAAATAACTTCACAAAATTGGCTTAGCCTCGCTGAGTGAGTTATGGGTCAAAAACCAAAGGATACCAATTGAGAGTATTGCTTGAGAAGCTGTATTGGTTATTGGCCCATAACTCTGTAAGGCAAAAGCCAATCTGGAAAGGGGATATACCTTTCGAAAGGGCTGAGTTACTCTACAAAAAGGTCTTAATAAAAATTTTTAACAATGAGAAGATTGAGAAAATGCCATTTTCCTTGAACAACTTGAGTTGTTTCCCATTCCTAATTTTAGAGAATTAATTTACTTAAAATTAAGTTTAAAATAAAATTTTGCAGTTTTTTTGTAGAGCAAATTCAGTACTTTAAAATGATATATAGCTTCCAAATATTAGCTTTAGCCTCGCTAAGACATAAGACAAAAACAAAGGGCACCGATTGAATGTACTGCTTGATAAGCTCCATAGGGTTTTGGGCTAAAACGCAGTGAGGCTAAAGCCAATTTTGGAATTGTTATACCATTTGAAAGGCTTGAATTTCCTCTACAAAATCACTTAAATTTATTTGAGTGTTTTTTAAATAATTTAGAGAAAATTTCTATTCACCCTGAAGCGATTTTTGTTTTTCTTCACAATTTTAAGATTCCTAATTTGTTTTAAATAATGAAATAAAGTAAATTTAATAAGTCATTTTGTAGAGAAAAGCCAGCCCATTAAAATGATATATAGCTTTCCTAAATTGGTAATGGCCTCGTTGAGTTATGGGCCAAAAAACCCAAAAGGAGATTCTTCAATCGCCTCTAACTTAGCTGATTGGCCATAAAATAATCCAATCCTTTTTATAGGCCAAAAAATGCACTCAAAATCAATTGCCCTCGATGAATGCGGAAGAAAAGGAGAAATTTTTAAATGAAAAATGTACAAATATATGGGATGAAATGAATGGAATTGTGCAGGGAAAACAGAGGAAAAATAAATTGGCCCGAATTCAAATTAAAACATTGGGATTGGTTGCGGAACAAGGTGATAGAAAGAATAAGCCAAAAGTATACTAATCTCAATATTTTAAAGTATTTTTGTGTGGCCATCAAGGTTTTGTGCAATTTGGCAATCCCCATTTGCTTTTGGCCATGTTAAGTTGGCAACATCCGGAGCTGGGTTGTTGGACAACGAAAAAAGCTGAACCTGTCCCAGATTTTGGCATGAAAGCGGCCATCAAATTTGAACATTTGAGAGGATTTAAAATGTCGAAACATACAGAGAAGGAAAGCCGAAAAGAGGGTGGGCGAATGGTCTATCAAAAGTTAAAATAATTGTCAAAAATATTTGTATATGTAGATGAATGTTTGGTGCACACTTCTTTGCTGATTGGATTGGCCCTTTCTGGTCTATTTTTGAGGCTTCTGCTTGATCCGGGCCCTTGGCCTGAACAACATGGACTCGCTGAGGCCCAATTTGATGGAATGATGGCAGAAGACAAATTCCATGCCTTTCCCTATTTGGAATGGGTCCAAGATGCGGAACCAATTGAACAAGGTCATTTATTTATGGTGCTGAATATCTGCCTTAGTTTTGACTAATACTTAACGAGGCTAAACCCAATTTGGGAAGGCAAATGACATTCGAAAGGCCTATAAAAAGTGGTCTTTTAAATTTGATAAAATCATTATCAACCTAAAATTATATGTCTTTGAGTGTCAATAAATCCTAGTTTTCTGAGGAAAAACTGCTTATTTTACAAATTATTTTAAGTTTACAAAAAAATTAGTTAGGTCAATTTTTGGAGGACATTTAGAGCTTTCGAATGGCATATGCCTTCCAGCATTTGTTACTTTCTTGTTGAGCTAGAGCCAATAGGCAAAAAAGGGTCCAAAGGTACCGTACTTTCCTTCACCATTTATCAATATTTCTCAAATAAAATGCTCATTTTTTAAAGGAATTCGACTACTTCGTCCGCCCCAATCCAGTTGGTCACCGGATTTGGTTGCATTCGTTTGCCTTCTTTTCATCATTGTTCTGGCTTTTGTCATTTTTATACATTTTTGTGGAGATGAAGGCCATCCACCGGGGCGACCAAGAAAAGGAGGCATTCACAAGAAATTATATCCATATGCTTTCAAAAAACTTTAATTGACAATGATCTCCAAATTTCATTGAATTAATAATAAAATAAATGATACTCAATTATTCTCGAAATGTACAAATGCATAGGAAAACTTAATTGAAATCTTTCCGGAAAATTTAATTAAAATCTTTATTAAAATCTTTCCGGAAAACTTAATTAAAATCTTTCCGGAAAACTTAATTAAAATCTTTCCGGAAAACTTAATTAAATTCTTTCCGGAAAACTTAATTAAAATCTTTCCGGAAAACTTAATTAAATTCTTTCCGGAAAACTTAATTAAAATCTTTCCGGAAAACTTAATTAAATTCTTTTCCGGAAAACTTAAAATCTTTCCGGAAAACTTAATTAAATTCTTTTCCGGAAAACTTAATTAAAATCTTTCCGGAAAACTTAATTAAAATCTTTCCGGAAAACTTAATTGAAATCTTTCCGGAAAACTTAATTAAAATCTTTATTAAAATCTTTCCGGAAAACTTAATTAAAATCTTTCCGGAAAACTTAATTAAAATCTTTCCGGAAAACTTAATTAAATTCTTTCCGGAAAACTTAATTAAAATCTTTCCGGAAAACTTAATTAAATTCTTTCCGGAAAACTTAATTAAAATCTTTCCGGAAAACTTAATTAAATTCTTTTCCGGAAAACTTAAAATCTTTCCGGAAAACTTAATTAAATTCTTTTCCGGAAAACTTAATTAAAATCTTTCCGGAAAACTTAATTAAAATCTTTCCGGAAAACTTAATTAAAATCTTTCCGGAAAACTTAATTAAATTCTTTTCCGGAAAACTTAATTAAAATCTTTCCGGAAAACTTAATTAAAATCTTTCCGGAAAACTTAATTAAAATCTTTCCGGAAAACTTAATTAAATTCTTTCCGGAAAACTTAATTAAAATCTTTCCGGAAAACTTAATTAAATTCTTTCCGGAAAACTTAATTAAAATCTTTCCGCGGAATTAAATTGGGGCAAACAGTAATTTGAAAAGATGGACGGGAAATATGGAAAATTAAGCATTTTTAAACTGTTAAAAGAAACTCACCAAAGCAAATTCATTCATTAAATTGTGAAGAGTAAATTATTTTAATTTTAATGAAGGAGGAGTTAGCCCATAAACAGGAAATTGAGGAATCTGTATAAGAGGCTTTTACTGATCAGACCAATCAAAATTTCCAACAAATTCCAATCAAATATCCGGCAACTTTGATCGAGAAAATGCTAACCTTTCGAATGGCACATCGCTTTCCCAAATTGGTCGGTCATGAATAAAAAACTTTCCGTAAAGATTGGTTATAAAATAATAATCATCAATTAAAAATATGTCCATAATTCTCTAATTAATTAAAACCAATTTCTCCAAAATTTGGTTGCTGGAATAAAATGGAAATGGAAGGCTAAAAATGTTGTTGACTATTGGTGATTTGGCGTGAATGGGGAGCATCAGGCCAATCCACCCGTCCATCAAACCCATATTTCCTTTTTACCCGATGTAATATTATTTTATTTATCGTTTTTTGGCTAATTAGCACATTTCACTTGCTGATTCACTCCATTATAGGTATATCGCATTTTCAATTCCATCCAATGTTTGGCAGTTTCATTTGATTTTTGGTGAGTATTTGGTCACATGATTCTGCCCAAGCCCGGGCAAATTGCTGCTATCACTTCCCTTCTAAAATTCTGATTTAATAAATAAATCTCATAATTCTATTAATATTTGGATTATTTATGATTAAATCCCCATATATGTCCATTTTTCGTTATAATTTGCACCTAAGAGCAAAAAAAAATCAAAAAATAAACTTCATATATGTTAGCCCTCCCTTTCAGCAGTTTGCACTGACCTCTGGCAGATGATTCAACTAGAGTAGATCGTAGTCGGTTTCGGTTGAGAAAATTGATTTAATTTAAAACAGAAATTGAGAATTTTTGTCCAAAAACGAAAAATATGAGCGAAACCGAAACCGAAAAGAAGGCATTTTTCAAAACCGAAAACTGGGCTTTAAAACCGACACAGTCTAAAAAACAACATTCTAGATCCAATCCCTCCTCTCTTTCTTGATGGATTAAAATTGCATTTGATTTTGTGTATTATTTCTCCAAAATGAATGGAATGTTTTAAATTGTTCAGCAATAACAAAAAAAACAAATTTTACACCATTTAATATTTGATATTTCCATTCCAACTTCGAGCGAATTTTCAATTAAATATACAAAAATGTCGTCAACCAAATTGAATTTTTCCATTGAGCAAATCCTTCTCCCCGATTGGCCAATGCCGAATGCCCTCAATTCCGGCCACCAAACCCAGCAAGAAGGCGGAATAATCCATCCAATAAGGCCACTTCCCCCTCCAATTTTATTGAATTTGGGCCATTTCCTCAACAACAGTGGCAAGGCTCTGAGAATGGCGACAGTCAACAAAAATGGTGGTACAGTAATTGATGATGCTGGAGGCAAAATGATGATGCAGGAAAGTGTGGATGAGGAGGAGGAGAAGGGCAATCAAAGGAAGGAAAAGGTGAGGTACCGTAAATGTTCTCTTGAAGACCCTTTCTTCAATAATTCCATATCCATACTTTCGACTTCTCAACAAAATCTACTATAATTTGTTCAAACATATCCACAAATTAAAGAATTATACCCCAATTTTTGAGGTGTTGAAATATAATATGATTTTAAAAGAGTACTATTTTGAAATGTTATATTATTCTTTTGATGGAGAAGTGGGGAATTAGGTAAATTAACCCTTCAATTTATATAAAATTCGGCCAATTTCCATTATTATAATTCAGTTTTATTAGCGTTTTTATGGTCAGTTTAAGACAGCTATCAGTTTTAAAATCTGATTTTTGATTTTTTAAAAATGTCGGTTTGGTTTTCCATTTTTCGCTTATTTTGAGTAAAAATCCCTTTGTCGGGTTTATAATGCATCAATTTTTGAAACCAAAACCGACCTTGTGAAATCCTAATTTTTATGGAATTAGCTCAAATTTCTTAATTCAATGCAACAATTTTTTGGTGATTTTTATACTAAGTTGCAAAAATTTTAACCCAAATATTTGAATATTTTCAGCACCAACCAACAAAACGGGCCATCGTTCAAAATAAAAAGAAAAAACTGCGTTCAACAAATGTGAATTCTGCTGCTGGGACCAATGAAAATTCGGATGGTCAAATGGCGAATGACAGGCCATTCCAATGCAAGGTGGTTTGGGGAGTGGGGGCTGGGGGTATTTTATTAGTTTTTTTGGTTAAATATTTAATGGAACAATTAGGGTTGCTCAAAATCGGTTTCGATTTAAGAAAATCGAAGCAATTAAAAAACCAAAATTGGGAAATTTTTGATCAAATTAACCGAAAATAGGAGAAAAAACTATACTAAAAACTGCCATTTTTCAGAAGCCGAAAATCGACACTTTATAGAACCGATTTAGAGCAATCCTAAATCAAAGATTAAAGCTGATTCAGAAATTTAAATTTGGCAATTATTCTTAAATTGTTGAATGAAAAGCTGTTTGTTTTAAAGGCTAAAATTCACATTTCTGAGGGGGAATTAACCATAAAACCAATAGTAAAATATTCATTTCCCTCCCTGAGAAGGTTTGCGGGAAGGCATATTGGCATGCCAGCAGCCTTTGCCGGCACAAAATTATTCATATCGAGAAAAAACCATTGCAAAACCTTCAGCAGAAAAAGCCATATTCATGCAAAGTTCGGTGACATTTTATTATTTTATTTATTTACATTTTAGTTTTGCAACAAACGATTTGGCCGGAATTATGAGCTGAAAAAACATTTGCACAAAATTCATCAAATGTCCGCAAACAAAAAGGAATAATGATGTTCTTTTCGGCAATTTCTCAACTAAAAGCCTTATTGTTGATTCCATTTTTTCCTATGACAAATCCGAATCATATTTATATTTACGTTTTCTTGTGCTTTTTTTAATATTATTTTTTGAAAATCCATGTTGTTTACCCTTTTTTTTATTTATTTCCCTTTTCTTTATTCACATTTTTGCGATGTTTTTTTATGGCTTATTATTTTTTGTATTAAATTGGCTATTGTTAAATATAATTTTTCTGAATTGTTTACAAATGAATTTGACTGTTTACAAACTGATTTTTCATTATAAAATTGCCAATTGATTGGTATAAAAACAAAAATTGGGAAATATTTTCTTATTAATTCCACAATCCACACTGATAGTATAGTCGAGTTATTGTGACCAATTCAAGTGCGCAAAATTCGATGAAAGCGAAATTGCATTCTTTGGACCTGTAGGAATAGGAAATTGAATGTTTTTTTTTGGGCCATTCCACTTGAATTATTCGTCCGCAGTGGCCGAAAAATATTAAATTCTGTCTGATCGATGTATTCAACGGAAGAATATTTATTTCCCCATTCTCTTTACACTCTTCATCATTTATAAAAAAAAACAATCGTAAATTGATGTTTTTCACGCGCAACCTTCCTCCACTCTCGTCCATTCTTTCATAAACTTGCCCTCAATTTGATCAATTTTAATACACATTCATGGACACGGACACATTCCCAATATTCCACATAATAATAAACATGGAATGGGTGGGGAACGGTTTAAATAAATTTTGGCCTCCGCAATTTTGTTTTCCGCCCACTTTTTTTAATCCAATGTACTTATTAGATTTTTTTGTTATTCGGGCGATTGATGAGGGCGGAAGGTCCATCATTCATTATTTACTATTTAATCCCACATTCGTCATCTACAATAATAATAACAAATATTTTGAATTGATTGAAAAGGAAAAAAAATTAATTTATTTTTCGCTTGATTAACTTCCTTATATGAGGCCATAATGCAAATCCATGACATTCCAAAGAATCGAGAAGAAAAGGATGAAGCCATGGAAATGGGCTTCAAATTGGTCAGAAATGACAAATTTTTCTTGAATATTCCAATTCCTTTTTTTTCACAGTTGAACACGGCTCCTTCTGCCACTGCTAATGAATTGGATATGGCAAAAAAATTGTCCACCAGCACAGAAAATACGGCAGAATCGGATGAAAAAGTGATTGAAAAAATTATTGGGGAAAATTGGAAATTAATGGTTTTTATGTACGTAAATTGGGGACGAAATAGTCTAACCTTAATAGTGGTAATTATTATGTATGGATTTAATAATGGCCAAAATTTTGCCCAAAAACCTCAAGGCTTAAATAAATTTTTTTTGGCTTACCTCTAGCTAATATATTTTGCCATCATTTTGTAGCTAATTTTATGGCCATAAAATCTTAAATAAATTTATCCAATTCCTTTGCAATCATCTACCCTAAATTTTTTCATTGCAAATTGTCATAAAGTTGAATTATAATTACCGTAAATTCTTTTTATTATCTCATAGGGAATTATTAAAGATGTGAAAATGGTAAAGGAATTATTTTTCTACCTCTCCAAAGTGTGGGGATTAATTAGAGAGTGGGAAATTTAAAATAGAATTTACTGTAGTATAAAAAATTACAGATTAATTCCACCCAAAAGGGCAACAATGCCGAAGGGAATGATGGGAATGCGCCAAATTGGCATTTGTTGATGACAAATCCAATGGGAGCGATTGAAACAATGCAACAAATTTGCTTGAATTTCCTCGAGGATAATTGGCAATTCATTCGAATTTTAATGTTGGTAACACTTCTCGTCATTTTCCATGCATTCATTGGTGCACATTTTACACTTATTTTTAATCCCCATTCAATCTTTTGCCTTAGTTTTGGCATTGCTCTACGATTTTCAAAAGGCCACAAATTTGTTTGTGTTGACCATTTTTGGTTGGCTACTCTTTTTGAAAAGGCGACTTGCCTTTTTTGGCCATCACAATGCATTCAAACGTGCTAAAAGAAGGCTTTTTGGTTTTGTTGACCCGATTAGGACAAATGAAAGAGTGAAAAAGTAAATTTGTTTCCTTTCTGGTCCAAATTTTCTGCTAATAAATAAATTTTCGTATTAGATAAAATCCAAGCACTCTTTCAAGCTATTAATCAAACTTTAGCCCATTATTTTCTCTTTGTAACGAACATTTTGATAATTGATTAAATTTAAAATGACCACAAAAGTTCTGGCCATAAAACCAAAAACTGGGGGATTTTAGCTTTTGTTGCTTTTTGCCTGCCAAGTATTTTTTAAATCTTACAATTAAAACCAAATCCAACAGTTCTTTCTCAATTAAGCCCATCACAATAGAAAATAATAAAAAATAAAATTTAAAGTTAATTAAAATGGTTGAAGAGTCCAGCCAAGATTTTATCAATTTTTATTTTGTTTCCAGGATTTTCTATGGATTAGCCATTTGCTTGCCCCTCCTTTTTATCCTATGGGACAGTCGAAGGTACGGTATACAAAATTTGTTGATAATTTTTTAAATGAATTTTACCTCAAGGAGTCCTCATCGCCTGACTGGATTATGCGGGCTTCTCTTTTTCTTCATTTTTATGTGTATCTGCTCACAAAAACCAACAAAAGTTGGCCTAAAAATAAATAAAATATAACTTAAATATATTTTATTAGGTGAATTGGCGCCCAGTCCTTTGGGGCTTTTTGCTTCAATTCATTTTTGCAATAATTGTCCTCAGATGGGTATGTGGGATTAATCAAAATAGGATTGCCCAATAAGGAAGTAATCAATTCGAGAAGGCAATATACCATTCGAAAGCCCTGGATGTCCTCTAAAAATGGCATTTTCTAATTTTTTGAAAATTAAAATATTTCGTAAAATAAGCGACTTTTTCTCACAGTCAACCAGGAAATTCGGGTTTATTACATTCAAATGCATGTAACTTTTTAAGAAGCTGAATAAGGAAAAAATTTAAAAAGCCATTTTATAGAGGACACTTTAAGCTTTCGAAAGGTCTATCACTTTCTTCATATTGGTTGCTTCCTTGTTAAGAATGGTCAAATATTGAAATGACTATTATTGCGCATTAACAATGCCCAAAATATTTTCCATTTTAATTTCCATTATAAGGAATGGGGCGCAGCAAAATTCGTGGATTTGTCCGATATGGCCATCAAATTTCTGGATTATACCAAAAATGGCACTGATTTCACCTATGGTTTCCTGTCATCACCACCGAATATTTGCGGAATGGAACCAGTGATTGCGTTTCAAGTAAATCACTCATCATTTTGGTATTAAAGTATTTTGGCCATCTCGCCGTGTTTAGGTCATTCAAGTCATCATTTACGTGGCCTCAATCGTTTCCGTCCTCTATTTCTACGGAATTATTCAAGCTGTGCTGAAGAGGATGGCATGGCTTATGCAACTAACAATGAATACAACGGCAACAGAATCGTTGAATGCATGTGCCTGTGTTCTTCTTGGAAATGTTTGTGAATTTGTTGAATGGAAAATATATTTAATTTGCCGAAAAAAAACTTTGATGTCGAAAAAATTCTAAGGGCTCAGAAGTTTATCTTAGATCCCGAAACTTTATATTCAACCGATAGATCTCACCAGGAAACATCATTTTACCTAATATGTTTTTGCTTGGATTTAACTAATTCTAACATAGTTTTGAACCATTAAACCATAATTGGTTTAAACCGTTTAATACACTTTAATTGTTGACCAAACAAAAATGGGTTTAAACCGTTTAATACCCTTTAATTGTTGGCCAAACCAAAATGAGTTTAAACCGTTTAATACCCTTTAATTGTTGACCAAACCAAAATGGGTTTAAACCGTTTAATACCCTTTAATTGCTGACCAAACCAAAATGAGTTTAAACCGTTTAATACCCTTTAATTGTTGACCAAACCAAAATGGGTTTAAACCGTTTAATACCCTTTAATTGCTGACCAAACCAAAATGGGTTTAAACCGTTTAATACCCTTTAATTGTTGACCAAACCAAAATGGGTTTAAACCGTTTAATACCCTTTAATTGTCGACCAAACCAAAATGGGTTTAAACCGTTTAATACCCTTTAATTGTTGACCAAACCAAAATGGGTTTAAACCGTTCAATACCCTTTAATTGTTGACCAAACCATAACAAATTATATACCATTCAATGCGTCTTGACCAGCTCTATCCAATTAGTTATATTTAGTGATAAATTTTGGAATCGTTATAGTTTTTTCACCAATAAGTAATTTTTTCTACCTTTTCAATGTTTTTCCAACAAGTTAAATAATTAATTGTTGAATTGTAAGATTTTTAATATTCCCAATTTTGAAGGCTGAATCCCCGTTGCTGATTCGTCCGTACATTGAAAAAATGACGGCATCCGGTAACTAAAAAATATGAATTAATCCATTCCTCAATATTTTAGAATTGCACGCCATAATGACAACAGGGTTGGTTAAAAATTAAGATTAAAAAAGCAATAGAATTATTCCACTTTTTTATAATAATTCCCATTTGAAGTTTTTCTTGCATCGCGGGTGCTGTTTTTGCCGCTTATATTAGCTTTGGGGCATGCCCTAAATATTTACTTTCTGCCGCGGTTATGTCCGCTCCAGGCTCATTAGCTTGCTCCAAATTACTGTATCCAGAAACGGAGAAATCGCACGTGAAAGACATCAAAGATTTGGAATTGCCTCCAAGGTGAATTTAGTAACTAAATTTTCACACAAATTCAATTTAACTACTGGCAGCTTTATTAAATTTAATATCATTTTATAACCAAATTTTCACGCAATTTAGTGAATATTTTAACAAATTTGATATTATAACTCTGAATGAATTTTTTATAGATAAAGAAAGAATTGGTGAATTTGATAAAAAGTTCAATTATTAAGACCAAAAAAAAGATGGAAAACAGATTAAGACCAGGCAGTTTTTGTTTTTGCCCATAACTTTCTGGCTAATTGAATTTGATCAATCATTATTGTAGAGAATTAACCAAAAGCATAAAGTAAGTAAGTATGAATAATAGTTGGAATTGGATGTGATGAGGGAAAATTCTGCCCCGAAGATGAATTATTTTGTCTCAATTCGAATTATGGTAATTGAAATTGAATATTCCAATTTCTCCAGCAAAGAAGCAAATGCAATGGAATGTATCTCAACAGGCTCAATTGTCTCGGTTCAGCTTGTCACCGCCGTGGTTGGTTCAATGCCCAGGGCAAAATTAAATTTGTAACAATTTAAAAGGTGGCAAATTTGATCAGTTTCATGGCCTTAATGGCCCTTCTCAATGGAATTGTTGGCTATGTTGGCTCATTAATTGGTTATCCACATTGGAATCTGGAATTCTTTTTTGGTTATGCCTTTTTCCCAATTGCCTATTTGATTGGAGTGACCGATAATTTGGAGGAAACAATGGTTGGTTGGATTGGGAAGGCACAAACCTATCGCAGGAGGTCAAATAGTTGCCATTTAAAATAACTCATCAAGAACTAAACCATTTGTAAACTTTTTGTATCAATTTAAAGAGCAGACTTTTGGCCATCAAATGATATTAATTTTATTTAAATTACTTTAAAATAATTTAATTGTACCCAAAAAAACCATTCAAAATTATCTCTAATATGGATTGACAAAATTTTTACTAGTATTTTGGGCATAACTTCATCAATTCTTAATTAATTTAAATAAAATTAATATAATTGGATAGCCAAAAGTCTGCTGCTCTTTAATTTGATACTAAAATTATCAAAATTAGTTAAATCTTGATGAGTTATTATAAACAATCATAAATTGAGTTGGCAACAATAGTTGGGCTGCTCATTATTTGGAATTGCCTCAAGAAATAGTCACAAAATTCAATCGAATATTTTAGATTGTTGGCAGATTGATTGGCGTCAAAATTGTGATCAACGATTTCATTGCTTACAAAAGATTGGGCGATATTTTGAGGCAGGGGTGCCATCTCCAAAAGTCAAAACCCCGGCATTCGGGTCTAAAAACCCGGCAAAACTCCGGCAAAAATTTTCAAAACCCCGGTAAAAACCCGGCATCTTTTAAAACGTGTTAAAATGCAATTTAGTAAAAGCTTGTAAAAATTTTCTACTTCAGATTTATATTTTTAATTGACTTTTTGAGCATATTTTTAATTGACTTTTTGAGCATGTGCGTTATGAAATAAAGATATCATAAGCTTTAAAAATCGGTCTGCCGTCAAAAAGTTTAGCCAGAAAAAGCCGCGAAGGAAGGAAAAAAATTAGCTAAAAATGGCCCTGATAGGTAGAAAAAGTAGCTAAAAAAGCCCTGATAGGGAGAAAAAATAGCTAAAAATGGGCCCTGATTGGAAGAAAAATTAGCTAAAAATGGCCGCGCAGCGAAAAATTAGACCCAAAAATGGTCGCGCAGCGAAAAATTAGACCCAAAGATGGCCGCGCAGCGAAAAATTAGACCCAAAAATGGCCGCGCAGCGAAAAATTAGACCCAAAGATGGCCGCGCAGCGAAAAATTAGACCCAAAAATGGCCGCGCAGCGAAAAATTAGACCCAAAAATGGCCGCGCAGCGAAAAATTAGACCCAAAAATGGCCGCGCAGCGAAAAATTAGACCCAAAAATGGCCGCGCAGCGAAAAATTTAGCTAAAAATTTAAAAACATGGCAAAACCCGGCAAAATATGAAAAACCCGGCAAAAAACCCGGCACTTTCAAAACCCCGGCAAAACCCCGGCCGGGACATCAAAAACCCGGGAAATGCCGGGTTTCCCCGGTATTATGGCAGCCCTGTTTTGAGGGAAGGATTGCTTTCGGTATATATTCATTTTGTTTTAGCAATTATGCCTTATATTTTGCCTTTAGCCTCGTTCCGCAATGATTGTCACGTATGCCCTCTGCAGTTTCAGCGACTTTATTGCCGCCGGAATTCAAATGGCCGTTTTAAGGCGATTAAATTATTAAAAAATTGGATAAAATCCTCAACTTTTTATTTTCAAGTGAAATGGCACCAAATAAGAAGCGATTAATTTCACGATTGGTGCTTCGGGCACTTTTGGCCGGTTGCATTTCCTGCTTCATGAGTGCTGCTATAGCCGGTCAAAACATTTTCATCTTGAAGCATTCTAGCCTGTATTTTTAGGTGTTTTGATCGAAGATCCAATTGCATGCAAACCAAAGACACAAATTGGGAAATGTTTCGATTTGGATGCCCATCAAAAATTCATGGAAAATATGACGGGAAATTTCTCTGATCCATTCAAACATTCGCATTCCAATTTTTCATCAATTAACGATGAATTGTAATTAATAAAAGTACTTAAATTCGTTTTGGCAGACAAATATGATTCCTCTTTTCAATCTCCAATCATTCATTTTACAATATCCATTTTGGTCGTCACTCCATTTCCATCCGTCATCTAATATTTGTTGTATGTAAATTCTAAATTGTGGCAATTTGGAGAAGGGAATTTGGACAATGGACATCACACATCAGTATTCAATACCATTGATAAGGGCACAACTCCTGAACTGTTTTCCTAATTACTTTGTTACCTTCCATTTCCTATCCAATGTTTCCCTCCTTGGCCGGGACCCGGGAATAAATGAATGAGCTCATCAGTGGAATCCAATTTTGCCATCGGCATATTTCTGTCTCAATTTGTGCTATAGATTTTCTTTTGCATTTCACTCCCAATGTCCCCAAAAATTGGGAAAATGTGAGGAAAAACAGGCGCCGTTATCAATTTCCGTTCTGTCTGTTCTTAATTGTAATTGTAAATTACGCCTGTTTTGATTTGTTGTAAATTCCGCTTGTTCCGAATTATAATTGTAAATCAGGCGGAATTAAATTGGGGCAAATAGGCGGAATTAAATTGGGGCAAATAGGCGGAATTAAATTGGGGCAAATAGGTGGAATTAAATTGGGGCAAATAGGCGGAATTAAATTGGGGCAAATAAGCGGAATTAAATTGGGGCAAATAGGCGGAATTAAATTGGGGCAAATAGGCGGAATTAAATTGGGGCAAATAAGCGGAATTAAATTGGGGCAAATAGGTGGAATTAAATTGGGGCAAATAGGCGGAATTAAATTGGGGCAATCAGGCGGAATTAAATTTGGGCAAATAGGCGGAATTAAATTGGGGCAAATAGGCGGAATTAAATTGGGGCAAATAGGCGGAATTAAATTGGGGCAAATAGGCGAAATTAAATTGGGGCTAATAGGCGGAATTAAATTGAGTGTATTTTGTCATTGTGCATTTTTAATCTTTTGTTGTTGTATTAATGATAATGAAACACATTTAATCGAAAAATTGATCAATTTTTTACCTAGTGATTTCATGAATTCATTATTCCCCAACGAAAAAATCCAAAATTTTTGTTTTTTTCCCTTCTAAAATCCATTTGTTGAGCTTTACGATGAAATATAAATACAAAACATTTCCGACAGATTTATTTAAAACCAAAAAATAGAATTGAAAAAAATAGCCAAAATGGAAATTGGTAGGACAAACGGACACAAAACAAAGTTTCTTATATAGTCGGAATTTGTATGTGGATGGGAATATGGGAGGATGAATAAACAAAACCATCATCATTTCCATCTTCTTCTTCCATTCATCTCAACTTTGGTTGGTTTTTTCCTCCTTAACTCATTTCGGTAGCCTCGGCGGCATTTCCATTTGTTCCAGTCCGGGTTTCAACTAAAAATTGAAGCATTAAGTAAAAATTATTTCCGGAGGTGACTTACTGTAGCTTCCAACATCAATTTGGTCAGGAAGTTCAGCAATGGTCACATCGAAACGATCCTGGACGCTGTTCAATGTTTGCGCATCGGTCTCATCGGAAACAAATGTGATGGCGAGCCCTTTGGTGCCGAAACGACCAGCACGTGCAACCTTGGAATTTTAGGGAATAAGATTAAAGTAATTTGGAAATTAGTAATTTTAGGCTTATTCCGGAAAGTGTTTAATCAAAATAAATTTATGAATTTAGTAAAAAAATATACTCGATGCAGATAGGTGTCCGTGTCTTCGGGCATATCATAGTTGAACACAATGTTGACGCGTTCAATGTCCATTCCGCGGCCGAACAAATTTGTGGCGACCAAAATTCGCTTTTGGAAATCCTTGAATTGTTGATAACGGCCCAGGCGTTCCTCTTGGGGCATTTGGCGATGGATGGCAATTGAGGGGAAATTTTGCTCAATCAACAATTGGTTCAGTGCACGGCAACGCGAGACGGAACGGACGAAAATGACCACCTTAAATAATTAAAATGAATTTTTGTTGATTTTATCAAAAGGTTACTTGATTGAATTCGAGGGCATCCAATAAATCCAAAAGCTTTCGGTTCTTCTCATTCTCCTTCAGTCGAACATAATATTGTTGAAGTCCATGCAATGTGAGTTTGGCCTCATCGTCCACATAAACTTCCATTGGCTAAATTAATTGAAAAAAGTTGAATATTAGTTTTTAATTAAATATTTTGAAGTTTGATTTTTTTGGAAGATTTTTGACCTAATTCTACCTATCCCTACCTAAAAAATTAACTAGGCTTAAATGCGGGAATAAGTTAAAGGCTAAATGTATGGTTTTTTGTACACTTAATGTTGAATGAGCCATTTTCATTTCACATTTGATTGTAATATTTGGGAATGGATGGATGGCTTTGTTTGTTTGTTCTTCCCGCCGAATCGCACAACGTCCCTCTGAGAGCCACACTCGAGTGTTTCGCAGGGGCCAAAAATGGCCTGCGCACTGAGTAAATGTGGGCCATGGAGCATTCCGAATACGATTTCTGAAATGAAAACTTTAGTTTTAATAACTATTGTCATCTAAGCGGCTAATACTAGCTCGTTTCGGACTTCGTTTTTATTGTATTTCGTCTAGAAAAGTTCAGTAGAATGTTTAAAAGTGAAAACTAAGTTCAAAAAAATTATTGGACCTTGAGCGGATTCGAACCCGAGACCTAAATGCTAAATTTTGTAAGTGAAGACCTCTCGCTTAGGTCAAAAATTCGTAAACCCCAACCAAAACCGAAAATCTAACTCTTTTAAGCTCCGAAACGAGCTAATCTAGCCTCCCAGCCCTCTACACATTTCACAAACCTCGTATCGAATGCTCCGCTTCAAATTCACCGGAGACGCACAAAAGTAAACTTTTGGCGCTCGGCGAGTTCGACAATTTGGACGTTGAGCTCTCCATTGGGGGCTTGGCTGGCATTTTTTGTGTATGAAAATTCATCTTCTTTTTTGTTTGCTTTTCAAAAAATTCCATAGGAGATGCCCTTTCCCGATCGGTTCAAAAATATTGGAGAATGTGCGCAATTTGGTTTGGTTCATCCCAATGGCCAAATAGACAATGTTCGAACAGAGTTGTAGAGAATATTTGTGTGTATGAATGGACGGCCCAGGGCCCGTATAGTCAGTGGGCGGTTTGATTAACAAACAGCAACATTCAATACTCACTTCCTGCATGAATTTCTTGCAAACGACGCGCAGCTCCCGTGGCAGAGTGGCACTGAACATCATGACCTGCTTTTCCTGTGGTGTCATCTTGAAGATTTCCTGCACATCGTGGCGCATATCTAATAAAAAATAGTTTGATTAATAATTGAATTTTTCAGCTTGGTAATATTAGCTCATCCTCATTTATGGTCGAAATTTTGGTACTGGTTCAGTTTAGAGGTGTTCGAAGAGAAAAAGGATGAGGATGATGCTGAAGAAGAGATGGCTTAGGATGATCTTCTTCATCATCCTCATCATTATCTTATCCTCCTTCTTCATCTTTTAGCCCTACCAGCACCAGCACCTAACAGTTTGGCTTCCAAAGGTAAAGGATGAGGATGAACGATGATGAAGAAGATGAAACTGATGATAAACTTCTTCATTCATCAATCATCATCCCCATTCCACTATGGCGGCCAAACTGCAATAGTAGTACCAAAAAACCTGGCCATCCAAGAACGTGCTAGTCCTAGTCTAGCTCAGCGTTATTACCGGCATCTCCAATCATTTTGTCGCATTCGTCCAGAACGAAGAATTTGATGTTCTTCAGCTTCAATTGACCAGTTCGCCCCAAAGCCAGCAGCCGTCCCGGTGTCCCAACAACAATGTGCGGAGTGTTCTTGGCCAAGGTCTCTTCATCCTTCTTGATGGGCATCCCCCCAAAAAAGACGGAAACCTTAAGATTATGGATCAAATGATTAACTCAAATTGTTTAATAATACTTTTGCTCCTGGCATATATTTGCTGAATCGTTCATATTCCTTTGAGATTTGGAAAGCCAATTCACGAGTGTGGCACATAACCAGTACGGAAACTTAAAGAAGAAATTGTTATTTTCTATAAAAACCACTGTAAACCTGTTCCATCAACCGGCGTTATTTGTTGCAAAGTTGCCAGAACAAAAACAGCAGTCTTTCCCATTCCAGATTTTGCTTGGCAAACAATGTCCATACCCAAAATTGCTTGTGGAATGCATTCATGTTGAACTATAATCACATGATTTTAACCATTTTCACATTTATCATTCATCACAAACCTTCTGAAGGATGTTCAAAACCGCAATCAATGATTGCACGGAGAAGTTCAGGACGGAGCATTAGATCACGAAATCCGCTGCTGTGGATACTGGCATAATTTCCCTACGAATTTGATCATAATTTATAAAATAAACAAGTTATAAAATAAACCTTAATCTTTTTGGCCGTATCTCCATTTGTCGCCAAATCATTCTTCGCTTGTTGCTCTTGCGTCTCGTCTTGCTCTTCCTCATAATCCAAAAGTTGCTCTTCGTCCATTTTATGCGTTTAATTTGATTAAAACTTTGTGTTTTGTTTTGAATAAGTTTTCTGAATTAGATGAGCATGAGCTTTTACTTTATTATTTCCGATAAAACACGAATAAAATTTGGGAATTTCTATTTTAAGTAAAATGGAAAATTGGATAGGAATGGGACTTTTCTTTTGGAATGGAATGGGTGAATTGACTTAAGATTGCATTGTCAAGTTATGAAGGGCAGGGTGAGAGGATGGCGAAATTATGGGATGGATGGGGAGTGGGGACCGTGTTGACTGTTGAGTCGATCGATAATATCGCTTCAAAAAACTTAAAGACGAATTGTGGGAATTTAAAATATAAAAGAATGAAGCTTTAAAAACAGGGCTGCCAGAATACCCACCACGTGCGGCTTAATTGTCCCTCAAAATGGGCTGAATTTTACATCAAATTTTCCTCTATATCAAAAGGGGCTGAATTTTGCATCAAATTTTCCTTTACATCAAAAGGGGCTGAATTTTGCATCAAATCGAGCGGGAATTTGAATTTTTCCCATTAATTCCTCTTCTCTCTTTATCAATTATAATATCTATAATTAATTTAAATATAAATTAAGGCCACTAGAAGGTCGGGGATAACAGAGGCCCGGAGAGTGCGCGGGATATATCCGGATATAGGGGCATTAAGGTGAATATAGGGGGATTAAGGTGAATATAGGGGCATTAAGGTGAATATAGGGGGATTAAGCCAGATTAAGCCCCGAAATAGATGGGAAATGGTCCGGAGGGCCAGCGGACGGTCGAGAAGTGGGCCGAAGGCCTGGAGAGTGCGCGGGATATATCCGGATATAGCGGGATTAGGATGAATATAGTGGGATTAAGTCCCGAAATGGATGGGAAATGGCCCGGGAGGCCATAGAAAGGTCTGGGATATGGGCCGAAGGCTCTGATGGTAAGTGGGATTAGCCGGATAAAGGTGGATATACGTGGATTTAAGGGGATTAAACCCCAAATAGATGGGCTCGAGTCCTGTTTTAGGCTGTTTTTCTTCCGGCTTCGCGAGATTCCAATGCTCCGAGCCCTAAGCCCCTAGCCCCTAAATCCCATGCCGACCATAACCCTAATCCCCTAGCCCCTAAATCCCATGCCGACCATAACCCTAATCCCCTAGCCCCTAAATCCCATGCCGACCATAACCCTAATCCCTAGCCACTAACTAGACTTATCCGGCTTAATTCCCCTATATCCATCTTAATCCCCTATATCCACCATAATCCCCCCTATCCGGCTAAATCCCGCGCACTTTCCGGGCCTCTATTATACTTCCCCTACCTTCTAGTGACCTTCCGAACCATTTTCAATTCTTTTCTTGGCTTAATCTCCCTATATCCACTTTAATCCCCCTATATTCACCTTAATGCCCCTATATTCACCTTAATCCCCCTATATTCACCTTAATGCCCCTATATCCGGATATATCCCGCGCACTCTCCGGGCCTCTGTTATCCCCGACCTTCTAGTGGCCTTAATTTATATTTAAATTAATTATAGATATTATTATTGATAAAGAGAGAAGAGGAATTAATGGGAAAAATTCAAATTCCCGCTCGATTTGATGCAAAATTCAGCCCCTTTTGATGTAAAGGAAAATTTGATGCAAAATTCAGCCCCTTTTGATATAGAGGAAAATTTGATGTAAAATTCAGCCCATTTTGAGGGACAATTAAGCTTTTCCGAATACCCACCCACGGGGGGCATTTGCCCCCTTTTTGAGATTTTGCCCCCTTTTGTGCCCCCCGAGCCGAGTTGCCCCCCAAATGCCCCCTTTTGATTTTTTGTTAAAATTTTCCCCAAATGGGTCATTTTTCTTCAAAATTTTTCGCTGCGCGGCAATTTTTTGGTCAATTTTTTCGCTGCGCGGCCATTTTTTGGTCTAATTTTTCGCTGCGCGGCCATTATTGTTAAAAATTTTCGCATTTTTGGCACTTTTTAAAACTGCCCCCCAAAATGCCCCCTTTTTAGCGGAAATGCCCCCCAAATGCCCCCTTTTTTATACCAAAATGCCCCCCAAAGTGAAAAACCATCTGGCAGCCCTGTTTAAAAAAAACAATTTTTAGGAAAAGCCTCACTGGTCAGTGGTCACACCTATTCACACAGAGAGCAGAGAAGTCAAAATTAGGGCTAGGATAGGATGGGGGCTTTTTCCATGTGCCCCGTCCCGTTGACATTTTTACAAGATTTGTAAAGCCAGTACCGGGATCAAAACAGATTTATTAACCGGATCTGATATTTTTGGCAATTCCCGAAACCCGTAATCCAACAAAAAACACTTTGAAGCTGAAATATCGACCAAAATTTTTATTTTTTTAATTCCGAATATCGTAAATAATATTTAAGTATGAATTTCAAAGCGAATGTTGCGAAATCGATATCGATTGATTAAAAGTTAAAACTTGTGAGAGACAACATAGAAAAAAGCAAGCAGAGAGTTAGAATAATTTGCATTCATCAGTGAGTTTCAACTCCCAACCTCCATCTCCATTCCACAATCAATGTTCAATGGCCATGCCATGTCCACATTCCACAACCACAATCAAATTCAATCCACACCCAAGATCTTCTAACACACTAAAAAAACAACCCAAATTTAGCTCATAAATAGTACATACCAAATAAGTATTCAACTAAATCTCCATACATTCTTCTTATCTTAAAAAGAAAAACTGAATAAAAAAAACATAAATTTCTCGTTAAGCGTTAAAAGGCCTTTTTATTTTGTTTAGAACTGATAGATAAATTGATTTGGAATCAACGTATTTGAGATTTAAAAACTGGAAGTTTCCCCCCGCTCCTCCCCTCTATCGCGTTTATTTCTTACTTTGTAATCAAAATATTAATTTGATTTATTGTTTTTAGAATAAGCTTTAAGAAATAAATTATGGAAATTGATCCAGCAACAAATCACCAATCGCTTGATGAACCGCAACTTGCAAATGGAGATGAAGGTTAATAAATCAATCGTTACTAACATTAATTATTGCATTAAATTTAAGATCCATATAAACCAGAAGGCAGCATCACATTGAAAATCGAGAACTTCAGCGAATTTGCCCGCGAAGGAGGTGATGCACGTCGACTCAGCGAGCCAATCCATATTCGAGGACTTCCATGGAGAATTCTGGCCATCCCCAGGGAGATAGGACGCCGTGTTCCAGCTGCAGGACCTCCACAAAAATCACTCGGCTATTTCTTGCAATGCAACGCCGATAATACAGGTTTAGTATTTTGGGAAAGATGAAAGTATTTTTGAACATTTTAGACCAAGGATGGAGTTGTGCAGGTTCGGCTACACTCAAAATTTTGGCACAAAAAGAGGGCAAAGAAGACCATGCACGCAAAATCAGCCACGTTTTCCATGCAAAAGAAAATGATTGGGGCTTTGCACAATTCATGACATTCGAGGTTTAATTTAAATCGGATTTAATAATATTCACATAATCAAAACAGGCATTGATGGAGCCCGAATCGGGGTGGCACAACGAAGAGGACGATTCCATCATTCTTCATGTGGATGTGACGGCAGATGCACCTCACGGCGTCAAGTTAGTTTTTTTGATAATAAAACTTAAGGTTTTTGAATAAATAGAACTCGAGGTTTTTTGGATAATAAAAAACTCAAGGTTTTTTGGATTACAAAACTCGAGGTTTTTTTTAATAACAAAAACTCGAGGTATTTTTGGATAACAAAAACTCGAGGTTTTCTGGGTAACAAAACTCAAGGTTTTCTGGATAACAAAACTCGAGGTTTTCTCTGTAAAAGAAACTTAATGTTTTTCGGATGATGAACAAATTTTTCAGTTGGGACAGCAAAAAGGACACTGGCTGCATTGGACTGAAGAACCAGGGCGCAACTTGCTATATGAATTCCATCCTTCAAACATTGTTCTTCACGAACAAGCTTCGCAAGGTTTATCAATTTTACTTTTCATTTTACATCAATACATTTTGTAGGCGGTCTGTCAAATGCCAACAGAAGAGGACAATCCCGACAGTTCGGTGGCGCTCGCAATGCAAAGAGTTTTCTATGAGCTGCAATTCTCCGATTCACCGGTGGGCACAAAAAAGCTGACAAAATCATTTGGATGGGATTCAATCGATTCATTCCTTCAACACGATGTGCAAGAATTTTGCCGAGTTTTATTGGACAATTTGGAGAACAAAATGAAGAATACCAAGGTTTGGGGGATTGGGAATTGGGATGATCAATGATAGGTAAGAGAAATTACTCAAAGATAAGTATGTGACTAAAAATCTTGAGTTTTGACCAAAGAAATATAGAGTTACTTGTCGGTTATGGTACTACTGCTATTGCAGTTTTGCCCCTAACTAGGGAAAAGAAGAGGATGATGAAGAAGACGATGATAATGTTTGGGAAGGATGATGAGGATGAAATGGAAGATGATTAAAGATGATGAGGAAGAAGAAGATTGAAGATGAGGATGAAGATGATAAGGATGATGATGATGAAGAAGGAAAGCCGACAGTCGAGGATGATCTTCTTCCGTATCTTCTTCGCCATTATCATCGTCATCTTCATCATCCTTTCCCCAATTATGGGCCAATGGGCCCAACTGCCATAGTACTTAGTACCGAAGTTATTATAGGGTAGGTAGAGATAAAATTTATTCCACAAACTTGACTTCCAACACAAATTTTGATAAATTAAAAATTATTAAAATTAAAGGTTGCGGACACAATTCCATCGCTGTTCAAAGGAAGAATGAAATCCTATGTGAAATGCAAGGAGGTCGATTTTGAGTCATCACGGGAGGAATGCTTCTACGATTTGCAACTGAATGTCAAGAACAAGTCAAATGTGCTCGAATCGTTCAAGGATTACATTGAACCGGAAATATTGGATGGCGATAACAAATACGATGCGGGTGGTGAGTAATTATTTTTTATTCATTTAGTTTAATATTTTAATTATCTAAGAATATGGACTTCAACCGGCTGAAAAGGGTCTCAAATTCTTGTCATTCCCTCCCGTTCTCCATCTTCAATTAATGCGTTTCCAATATGACCCAATTTTGGATGCAAATGTCAAAATAAATGATCGGTGAGTGATTTTCCTTTGTCTAAAATCCAATGTAAATAATAATTTTTTCAGATATGAGTTTCCTGACGTGCTCAACTTGAACGACTTCGTTGATAGGGAGGGCAAAGAAAATGCACCGGACGAATTCACATACCTCTTGCACGCTGTTCTCGTGCACTCTGGCGATTTTCACGGTAAGCTGCTGAAATTTTAATAATCCGAACAAATTAAATTAATTTATATTCAGGTGGACATTACGTGGCATTCATCAACACAAATTTGGGCGGTTCACAAAGGGTGAGTGAATTAAATAATTGTCGCAAAAAATTTCTACTCTAGTGCAATCTGAATTAGGTTTTTTCCCGAAATATTTTATTTCGCCTCAAACTGTAGAGTAATGCATATAAAAGTGTTAATTATCAAGTCTGAAAAAAATTACTGCCCTCTGAGCGGATTCGAACCTGAGACCTAAAGTTTGCAAAAAATGGGTCACTTCTTCGGTAAAAAGATTTTTTTTGATCTAGAAATTTTCAAAATAATTCATAAAAATGACAATCAAGCCCAAAAAAAAATTATTGTCTTCGGAGCGGGTTCGAACCCGAGACCTAAATAGCATACCAAAATTGACATTAACTGGACAAACTTAGGGGGCTAGTGCCACCATTCAGATTAAACACATTCCAAATTACTTTAAAAAGCATAACATTGATTCAATAAAATATTCCCATTTTTTTAGTTTTGCAAATTCGACGACGATGTTGTCTCCCGTGTAGCACACCGCGATGCAGTCATAGCCAATTTTGGTGGAGGGGAGGGTGGCGATGGAATTGTCCGGTCATTCAGCAATGCTTACATGCTGGTGTACATCAAGAAGGATTCAATTCGTAAGGATTAAACAATTTATTTTTAATAATTTTATTTAAATTATTAGATGACGTGCTTTGCCCTGTGGCCGCCGAGGACATTCCCGAACATTTGACGACTCGATTTGAAAATGAAAAGAAGCGGGAATTGGAGAAAAGGCAGGAAAGGGAAGAGGCGAATAATTATTGCGAAATCATGGTAAATAATAGAATTAAAAATTTACTAAAAAATCAATTAAATTTAGCTCATTTTGGACGAGGAAATGAAATGCCATCACGAATTTGAATTGTTCGATCCAAAAATGCCGGAAGTGCAGCAGAGGAAAATGAAAGTGCCGAAGAGCATGACCTACAAGGAGCTGTATAAATTCGTGGAGGATAATATGGTTTGCTTTTTTAATAAATTTTAATTTGCCCATGAAATCATTGAATTTACCTATAAGTCGAAAAATACAATATTTTTTGAAAACTGATCCCTTGACCTATAATTACTAACAAGTAAATTAAATTGTCAAAATGGTAAAGGTAAAGGGTCAGTATGTTCAATGATTTTATGTTAAAATTAATTTCCATTTTTTCATCTTTTAATAACATCATTTTCAGCAATTGCCAGAGAAAACCTTCCGCCTTTGGGATTTCCAAGAGATTGACGATCGCCAGGCAATTCAACGGTACCGCTACGACAACAACCGGCCGCGATATTTCCTCGACCCAAATGAGAGCATGGAGGAATATGCCGAATCATCCATTGTGCGCTTTGATCGAACCGTGTATTTGGAAATGGCCAAATTGGGTGCAAATGGCGAATTTGAATTGGACCAGTATAACCGAGAGAGTAAATTTTATTATTTTGAAGAATTAATTTTATTTGATTTTAATTCAGATGACACATTGGCTTTCCTGAAATTCTTCAACCATCAGCGGAACCGGACCGAATTCAAAGGAACGCTGATTTTGAACGTGCCCAACGAAATTGAAGCGCATTTTGAACAAATTTGCAGAATGATTGGCCAACCACCAGACACACAGATCAACATTTACATTGTAAATAAATAATTTTAAATTATTTAATTTTATTCAATTTTTAGGAGCATAGCCCAAGTCGGATTGTTCCCATCCAACAGGCCAGTACAAAAGTGCGTGATATCCAATTGTTGGCAACGGATGGGGCAATAATTGTGGCAGAAATAGCGGAAAAAATTACGGAGGAAGTGAACACTCAGGAATATTATCGCAAACTCTACAATCGAATTGAGGTTAGTTTTGCCTTTTGGGAATATTTTCCGCACTCTAATCTCAAAAATAAAATATTGAACAAATTTGTTCTAATTTGTGAATAATTTGAGTCATTTTTCAGGTGGAAATTCATCCGAACGAATTTGTTGTCAGCACCAACCCAGAATTGGCAATGCCCCAACCGATTAGAGGCCAAATTGGATTGGTGAGAAATTTTGTAATTCACAATTATTTTAACTTCAGGATTGGAAACCACCACAAATTTGCAAATGGATCGGCGCCCAAATTGACTATGACCCATTGAAAGTGCTCCTCTGGAAAAGTGAGTTGAATATTTTTTGCAAAAATAATTCTAATTATTTTCAACTATTTTTAGATGCGCCACACACAGAAAAGCCAACAAATTGTTTATTGGTGAGTATTGGGGAATAAATTTATGAGAAAATTATCCACTAATTCTAAAATCAATTTTAGCATCAACAAATGGCCGAATACACCCTTCTCAACATTCTTGGCATGAACCAATCCACCTATGATCCTCGACTCCAACGAATCTACAAAATCTTCTACACAAAAATGCCAATCACTACGCAGGAATACGAGTGCAAAACCCATTTGAACATCCATTTGTTGACGGATAAATTCATGCAAACTGTGAGTGAATTCTTTTCATATATTTAATTTTTAATTTTAAAGGAAATGAGCGTGTTCATCGAGAAGACTGGATCAATGCAGGACATTATCGAGGAAGCAAGAAAGGAATTCAAATTTTCTGAGGAAGGCACCGGCATATTGAGGTTTGTTTTTTGCACAAATTTAAAGTTAAGAGGATATTTATCGAAAAGTATTAAGGGTTCAGAAATTTATTTATTAAACTAATAAACCTTTTACCCAATCAATAAATCTCATCAAGACGCATCATTTAATTATGTTTTGGCCATTGGGTTTAATCACTTCTAATTTGGCTTTGAACCATTAAATCAAAATTGGTTTAAACCGTTTAATACTCTTTAATTTGACCAAACACCAAACCATATCAAATTATATACCATTCAATGCGTCTTGACCAACAGCTCTATCCAATTTTGGGTAATATAGTTTGTGAATGTAGGATAACTCCTCCTTAAACCAGTTTAATTACTTTGGTATTGCACTCTTTAATCAAAATAAATACTAATCCATTTAAGTTTATTCTTTTTAGAGTGGTCCACACAAGTTCAACCGAGAATTGCTCGAGGGCATACCAAATACTGAAACCGGATTTGGCCATCAGGGATTTCATGGCCCGTAACAGTAACTTTGTGGTGAGTTACAAAAACAAATCATTAAATTATTATTATTATTACTTTTTATTTTCAGTTACGATTGGAGGAAACGCCAAAGGACCAACTCCAAATTGAACCGGATGAGCATTTAATGCCAGTGGCACATTTCGACAAGGAGCCGGGCCGGACATTTGGCATTCCATTCTTCATCAAAATAACAAATGGCGAGAAAGTGAGCAATATTCGGGAGAGGATTCGCCAATTGCTGGATGTGCCGGAGAAAGAATTCGAAAAAGTAAGTGAAAAGGGTGGAAAATAAAATCAAAATTCCCTCAACTTTTTTAGTACAAATTCTCGATTGTCAAGCAGGGTCGCATTATTCGGGAATTCGACAGCCAGGACGACAATGCAACGGTGAATTTGGCTGAGCTGGCACAAACTCATATTCCATGTGAGTCATTTTCAAAATATTTCGCAAATTTAATTCACTTTTTCAGTCCCAACCACGGCTTCATTTCTGGGCATTCAGCATCCGAATCGAACACGGGCAAGTCGCGGAATTCTGGATTCGAAGAAGGCCATTGTGATTCATAATTAATGAAAGAGGAGGAAAAAAGAAGCGCAAAAATATTTGGACAGTAATTTCATCCTAATTATATTATATTCGCTGCTTTTTATTTTTTTTTTTTGTTTGATTGATTTTCTTCCCCATATTATTTTTTTTTGTCAATAGGCGCCTCTATAAATTTTCAATATTATTAATTCCATGATAAATTTTGAAAATGTGGAATTCAAATGCGCATTATGTTTTTTTTATTGTTTTTTTTCCTCCCCCACAACCCCCCTATTCGACATATGTTTTGTGTTCTCATCACCCAAATTTTACTGCTCATCATAAAGATGATATTATTAATAAATTTTGAAAACCATTTGCTTTACAATAAAATTATTAATTTTTCATTAAAATACTTTATTCAAAAATTTTACAAAAAAAAGCAATTTCAGCTCAAAAATCAATCAAACAAATATTCTAAAACAATAAACATTCAATTATGTCGTCGAATAATAACAATCAAAGTGGAAATAATTTCTGCACCAGCCAATTGGGGACCACAATGTAAGAATTTGAATTTATAAGAAAAAAATACCTATTTACCTCAATTTTTCAGTGAGCGATTCATCTGGACGGTTGGTTAATTTTATTAAAGCTAATTTTTCTTTTCTTTTGGTTTAAGATTGACAATTTTTCCGAGCGGCAGGAGAAATGTGGCGAATGTTTGCGTTCCTCAGAATTCATGTATTTTTTTTAAATTATGAACAAGTTTGAATTAATCTTTACTTTAAGTACTACAACACCGAAGAGTCAACTTTTAAAATGGCAAGTGAGAATTTATCCAAATGGATATGAAGAAAAATCCAAGGATTATGTTTCCATTTTCCTCTCGCTTTTCCTTGATAAGCGCAACAAAACCAATGAGGAAGTGAAGGCAAAATATCGTTTCTCAATACGCAAATCCAACGGTGATGAATTCAAGCCGAACATTGGTTGTGGTGGAGATGTCATTTTTCGTGGAGATGTTAGTTTTGGCAAATCGTTCCAACATAGCTACTATAATTGGACACTGATCAAAAGGGAAGACCTGCTCAATGAGGAAAATGGCTACCTTGATGGCGATCGACTCACAATTGTGTGCACACTGGCAGTTTCGGTAATCTTTTTGTTTTTTGGCTAAACTAAATGAATAACTGATAATTTTCAAAGGTCAATAAAGCTCCATTGCCGGATGTTAAAGTGCCTGATTGTCGAGGAATGGAGGATATGAGCAATTTGTTTGAGACAGGTCAATTCTCGGATTGCAAGATCACTTCGGAAGATGACAAAGAATTTAAGGTTTAAAAAGCAATTTACCACATTAACTCAATTTTTTAAGGTCCATAAAAACATTCTGTGGTGCCGATCGCCGGTTTTTAAGGCCATATTCGAGCATAAAATGACCGAGAACACCGAAAATGTCGTCGATATTGTGGACATAAAGGGCGCTGTGATCGAGCAAATGCTTCGCTATATGTACGGTTTCATCGAATTTATAATCATTTTTGCAAATATTGATTTTCAGATACACTGGGAAGGAACCAGCTGATTGGGGGAATATGGCCGAAGACTTGCTGATCGCCGCCGACAAATATGAACTCACTCGATTGAAGGTTAAAAGATTATTCCAAATTTTTAAATTGTTTTGTTCATTTCAAGCTCATTTGTGAACACAAATTGGTCGACTCATTGAAAATTGCAAATGCCTGCGAATTACTCTCATTGGCCAATCTCTATTCGGCAAAACATCTCAAAGTCCATGCAATCGACTTCATCGAAATGAATCTCACGGAAGTAATGAAATCGGATGGATGGAAGACATATGCCGATGAACAATTGAAGGAACAAATATTGAAGACCATTGCAAAATGCAAATTGAATGAAGATTAAATTCGGCACAGAATGATAAATAAATATTTGCGGATTGATTACATAAATCTCAATATCATATAATATTGTTTTGCCTAATAAATTATGCGGGTTGTTTATTTTGAATAAAATATATTCTCTTGAATTATTGAAAATCATTTTTCAAATATGTTTGTCAACATTTCATTACCTCCTCTAATCTTGAGAATCGTTGCCACATATCCCTACACATACCCCTAACTCTAGTCCCTAAAAAATAGAAGAAAAATAATTTGGTACCGAAATGCACTAGTCTAGCCCAACTTTTCAGCAAATTTTTATTAGCAATAAATTGGATAATAATAATGGTTTTTGGGTGCAATTGGCCGAATTGTTCAAAGCAATTTGATGATCAACAGAAATTCAGAGAACATTTGATGGACGAACATCTCGGAGAACAACAGCAAAAAACAGCAGCAACGGATGGGAATGGGACAACAAGCAAACAACAATTGGCGGTGGTCAGCAAAGTGGACAAAAAACAAATGTATGTGGTCTTCAAAATTACTGATAAAATCTTATTCATCAATATCAATTTTTAGTTGGCTTCCTGTTGAAACTTGGGTTGACGTTCTTTCTTTTGTTTCGCGCAATAAATTGGCCCAAACTGTGTCGTTGACCAATTGGCTTTTCAATGCAATTTCACGGCCACGCATCGATGAACATAATAAGCGGATTGTTCCATCATTGGTTTGAATTATTCTCTTTCTTTTCATTATTTTTTCTTATAGACTTTTTCACAAAACCGCAAAAGAAAGGCCATATTGAAATTTACAAATTCGGGTATGCAAATTCCAATTGCCCAAGTGCCTCCACCAATCAATATTCTCGGTTTTGAACAATTCAATTGTTGGTAAGTCGCCAGAAATAAATCTAAGATAAAGAATTGAAAGAGGGAACAAGACTATTTGTCGCCGGCCGATTTGTCGCCGTTAAAAATAACTCATCAAGGTGTGAACCAATTTGGATGATTTTGGCATCAAATTAAAGAGCAGATTCTTGGCTATTAAGTGATAAATTTTATTTAGATTGCTTCAAAAATGATGAAGTTTTATCTAAAAACACTGAAAATTTCACAAATCCAGAGTAAAGGTCATTTTGAATGGTTTTTTTCTTTTTTGACTATAATTCCATCAATTCTGAACCAATTTAAATAAAATTAATATCATTTGATAGCCAAAAGTCTGCTCTTTAATACAGTATAAAAACATTCAAATTGGTTTACACATTGATGAGTTACTAAACGGCGATAAATTGGGCGGCAACAAACTGGCCACGACAAAGTGGCCGCGACAAACCGGCCTGCGATAAAATGGGGCGTACCCATTGAAAGATTTTAATCAATTTAATAAATACATATTAATTATTTAATACAAAATGAAGCCTTAATTTTTTTAGGTACACTAATGGTCAAGTATTGGAATTTATGCGTTTAATCAAGCCAATTTTGGGGACAAATGTTCGCTTGAATACGCCGCAGTATGTTCAAATGTCAGTTTGTGTTCACCAATTGCAATTGTGTAACATAATTAAAGGTATTTAAATTCCATTTGAATTTATTCAATTTAAACTTTAAGGAAATGTCTCAAATCTGGGCACACATATTCACCAATTTAAATCGTTGAATATGGAATTCCTCAAAACAATCCAATTTGTTCGACTTGATTATATTGGATATTGCAACAACATTAATGAACACTTTCTTGAGTGGATGCATTCTCCTTTGGATGGCGACAAACCACGTTACATATTCGTGAATTCAATGTGTTTAGTCAACGAACTGGCGATAATTTGCAAACAGGTAAATTTTATTGTAATATGAGCATAGAGGACTATTACATATTTTCTCTGTGGGCAAAACATAGTCTTAGCTCTCCCAATTAGATTCCCCTTCGGAATTGATAGTTTTTTTTAATTTAAAATTTTAATTAACACATTAGAATGTTGATGAATTAAATTTTAATATTTTTAAGCGCCTCTTGGAGTCAATTGTGCCTGTCTCATTTGTTTTCCATTTTGGCCACTTTATTGGTGAACCGGAATCATTCAGGTAAAAATGGAATTGATGACAATTTTAATAATTGATTCATTTTAAGCAATGAAAATCATCAAACCGGAGAGCAATTGACCCTTGGATGGTATGAAGATGAAGGAAGAAGCTATTTCATGTTATGCCGATCAAAAATTGGTGATGATCAAGGATGGCGAGAAGTTATGAGGAAAATGAACAATCCAGATGAGAATCATCAGACAAAAATCAGTCTTTGATGGAAATATGAAGATTATTATTATGCCATATATAATGTTATTGTTTTTGTCCATTATTTGTTGATAAATGATAAATTAAATACTCTCCTATTCAGAAGTTTTTGAAAAATTCCATTTTCCAATAATTATAATATTTTTTTGACCATTTTTTGCTCCAAATTAGGAAAAATACTTTTAGGACCTCGCTTTTTTTACTCATATTAGTTTATTTCGGTTAGAAATGTAGAAAAATGAATAAAAGTGAGAACCAAAACCGAAAAAAAATTATCGTCCTCGGAGCGGGTTCGAACCCGAGACCTAAATTTTGCAAGATGTGGGTCGAAAATATTCAAAAATTTGTTTTGTTTTAGATTTTAATCCCTAACCAATCTAAACCTAGCCCAAAAACATAAGCCTATAATATCGTGCTTTAACATTTTTTGTTGTGTTGCCCACCAAATGAATTTAAGCCTAATTTTTAAATAATTATTTATTCTTTATTTGAGAAAATATTTATAAAATAAATAAATAAAATTCATTTAATGGATTCTTCAAAATAATATTCATTTTGAAATTTAGCTGCCTCAAATCCAATTGTAATGAAATTTGGAAGCAAATATCGGCCAAATAATTCCAATCCATTTTTGACCGGTTCAATTAGGCACATTTCTTCCAGCAATTTTGAAATAGGCGGTTTCCTCGATGGATTCGCATTCGGCACACTGAAAACGAAAATTAATAATTTAGAAAAATTTTCAATCAAAAATTTTGAATTTTTATGGCCAATTTATGGCCTTAAATTTTTAAATTAATTTAATATTTTACTAATTTTTGTAACCTGATGAAGCAATGCTGCTTCGGAATTTCGGAATATTTTTCAATTGATTCCGGTTTGCAGGCCAACAAAAAAGACTCAAATGGCATTTTATGTTCGGCTTGGAATGGACAAATCGGTTCACCAGTTTTGCAAATCTTTCAAGAAATGAAAATAAACATCGGGTCAATTTTTTTTGTTCAAATTAATGTATTTCGGCTAGAAATGTATTAAGAATGTATAAAAAAATTCATAAAAGTGTCTCCTATGTTGTAAGTTGGAAAAAAATTATTGTCCTCGGTTTTCAAAAAATTTTTTTTTTGATTCAATAATGTTCAGTAGAATAATTAAAAATAAATAAAAATAATTTCCAAGTTCGAAAAAAATTATTCGCCTCTGAGCGGATTCGAACTCGAGATCTAAATTTTGCCAAGTGAAGAGTTCCCCCTTTCACTTAGAGCCGAAAAATTTTTCTAATTTTTTAAAAACCTTTTTATGAACCATTGCCAGCCTAAATCTAACCCTAAAATATAAAAACCTAAGCTCTTAACACATCCCGGATTAAAATGTGCTCCCCCTTTCTCTCCCCCTCACTCACTTTAAGCCAATTCCATTTTGCCAATTTCCTCAATCCCCATTGTTCGACTAATTCATCGGCTTTTTTGCGTGATGTTTGACTATTCGTCATCCAAATGCATAAAATGCCATCAAATTTAAATAAATTTTCAATTGGAATTTTGCTGATTTTTTCAAATTGTTCGCCGCCATTTCGAATTTTAATTGTTTCATAACTGAAAAAAATTGATTAATTTATTAATAAAAATAAATTTTACAAACCTTTTCTGCCTTTTCACTGTTCTATTTGGCCATGATGGATCCAAAATAATAAAATCAAAGTAAACGAAACCATCTAAAAATTAAATCAATAAATTAAAATTGAAAATAATTAAATTAAATACATTTTGGCAAATTATTGGCCAAGGAAATGTCACCATGCAAAAATGCTGAATTTGGTGGAATCAAAAATGAATTTGATTGAATAAATTCCGCCTTCCTATTTCTCCACAAAATTGGATGTTCGCATTTGGTCGAAAAAATGCTAAAATTAAATTCTTTTTTAATTACAAAATTAAATTATTTTACTTTTTATCCTCATCAATGTCCATAATTTCAATTCCATCGCCCATTGCAGTAATTGGATTAAAATTTGGTGCATTTTTAACACATTCTCTGGCCAATTTATTGCCTAATTTGAATGAATTTATTGTCAGAATTTTTTGTTAATTTATCTAACCAATATCCTCATATTCTGCCAATGTTGACTCATTCGTGTTGCCCATTGTCGATTGGAATTCCGCATAAACATTCTTCACAAATTGAACATCCTGCAGAATTGCAATAAAATCAAAAAATTAATTTTTATCAAAAAACCTCTCCTATGTATTCGGCAATTTCCTTATGTTTCCGCTTTCTTTTTCGTTTCTTTTCAATTCCCAATTTCTCATTTAACCAATTTGTTGTTTGGGAATCCATTAAAAATGGAGTAGAAATTTGATAAAAAACATTTCTGGGCATAAAACTAAAAAGTATTTGATTTATTCATATTTATAAAAATGAAACCTGGTACTGCTGGCATCGTTTTTAATGCATAAATCATCATTGTAAATTTTTTGGAATATCCGCAATTCATCAAAATATGTAAATTTTTCATTGGAATTAATCATTTCCTTCCTCCCTTCATAGACATAGACATTTTATAAATTAGATTTTTCATTTTTCTCTTCTATAAACCTTAAGATCAAAAATAATTTTATGCAATGATCACTGAATTTCAGAAATTAATTTAGGTATAAATTTACGCGTGATTAACACTCTAAAATGATTTCAGCTTTATTTCCTTAATTTTTAGATTTTTATCAAATTATTTTCAAAAATTATGTCGCGCAAAATTGATGTGAAAAATGAGGATGTAAAAATCGAGACTGACGAACCGCAATTGAACAATTCATCCGAAGAAGACGAAGAAGAAGAAATTGAAGATGAGGAAGAAATGGACTTTGCAGACTTTGAGGGGATAGAGCAAATGGAGAAGATGAATTTCGACTTTGAAGCATTTCCACCAGCAAAAGAAGACTTGGAGGGCATCGAAGGATTGTTAACTCAAGTTATTTTGGCTTTTATCAAACAAACTAATCAATTTCTTATTAGATTTTTCTACGTGCCGATGTTGATTCGATCGAATTTGCGAAAGCAATTTTGGCACAGGCACCATTCGGTTGTGTTTATAAACCGGCGGAGGAATGCGAAGATGAGGAGGCCGAATCATTGGTTTATGGCATTTTGAGCATTGTTGGATTGAATGGGACAAAGGTATAATTTCGAATAGAAAATAAATAAAATTTAATTTGCAAAAAAATGTTAAAAAAATAACAGTTCGGTGGTTTATCTTAAACCCGTAAACCTAATAATCGATATCTGCATCACGTCAAGAAGCAATCAATCGATTATGTTTTGGCTGCGGGTTTAACCAATTCTAACTAATTTTGAACCATTAAACCAAAATGGGTTTAAACCGTTTAATACCCTTTAATGACCAAGCTAAAATGGGTTTAAACCGTTTAATACCCTTTAATTGTTGACCAAACCAAAATTGGTTTAAACCGTTTAATACCCTTTAATTGTTGACCAAACCAAAATGGGTTTAAACTGTTTAATACCCTTTAATTGTTGACCAAACCATAACAAATTATATACCATTCAATGCGTCTTGACCAGCTTTATTCAATTTTGGGTAATGGGTATATTCGGTTTGTGAATGTTGGACAAACCCTTCCTTAAACCTTTATAATTTCGGCAAATTAAAAAGCTATTTTTAATATTCTCCCAATAAAATAATATTTTTATTTTAGAAATTTCAATCCTCAATTTGTGAATTGCTTCTCACTCGATCAAACAAATTTGGCACCGGTGAATTGTACAAAAAATTGGAAAAATTATTGGGCACTGGAAGACAATCACCCGGGGCCGACAAAATTGGAATTTTGATCAACGAACGAATGTTGCATTTTCCTGCTCAAATTTCGGCGCCTGCTTTTGCCTCAATAATGTTTGCTATTTATTTGAATATTTTAAAAATTAATTTTTTCAGCGAAGATTGCAAATCGATGCCAAAAAATGAACAATTCCAATATATTTTGGCCATTTTAAAAATTCGAATATGCCAAGATGATGTTCAAACTAGTGGAAATGGGGCCGTGGCATCGACGGGGTAAGGCATAAAAAATTGGGAATAAAATTTAAAGTCATCAAAATTATTCAAAATTTAATTTTTTTTTTGGACGGGTTAAACTGAATTTGTGACAATATTTAATATGAATTAAGACATCTTATTAGTAAGAGAACTTGTTTGTCCTTAATTTTTTGCTGTTTATAAATAACTTTAAAAAGACTTCGTAATGTCTTGTATGGTAGAGGGGTTGAACGCTTGGTTTAAAAATATTGGGAATCAGCGGTTCGATTCCCAGATCCCAGCGGCATTAAATATTTTTTAAAAGTTTTTTTATGAACTAGTTTTGAATTTTTTTTTGTATCAAAACTAAAGAGCAGACTTTTTGGATATTTATTTTATTAATTTTATTTAAATTGATGCAGAATTGATGAAATTATGCTTAAAAACCATTCAAAATAACCTTCACTATAAATTAGCGAAATTTTCAGTGGTTTTTTGGCACAATTTCATCAATTTTTTTTGAACCAATTTTAATAAAATTAATATAATTTGATAGCCAAAAGTCTGCTCTTTAATTTGATAATAAAATCATTAAAATTGGTTTAGACTTTGCTGAGTTATTTAAAAATGGCGACAAGTTGAGTTAACCTTCCAGGCCCTTTACATATTAAAATTAAATTAAAATTAAAAAATCAAATTTCCAAGAATTAATTCCACCCAAAATTTACAGTGAAAATTCGCAAAACAAAAAGAAGGGCGGCAAAAGGAAATTGGGAAAGGCGGCAAAGAAACGGTTGATGGCAGCAAAATTGGCCGAAGCGGAAATTATTTTCGACAATCCGGAGGAGGAATTGCTTTTCAAAAATGGCCAACAATCCGTTGAATTTCCCTACTTTCAATATCCTGTGGAATCGGAGGTGGAAAGAGGCTCAAAATTTCATTGCATTCGAACAAAGGAGGGGCGCATCTATCGACCGTATCGCAGAGTTTGCCTCCTCAAATGGGAACAATTTTTGGAATTTGCCAACAAAATTGCGCAATCCAATTTATGAACATTTTCACAAATTATTATTTTCGTTCAATTTTCAATTTGTTATTTTTTTGTTGCTGAATAAATAGATAATAAAATTAATTGTATTAAAGATGCCTAAAAAAGAATATAGAAAATCAGAAGAATTAATTATTAATTATAATGGTTTAAAGAGGATTGTCCCACAAACCAAATATACCCAAAATTGGATATAGCTGGTCAAGATGCATTGAATGGTATAAAATTTGTTATGGTTTGGCCAACAATTAAAGGGTATTAAACGGTTTAAACCCATTTTGGTTTGGTCAACAATTAAAGGGTATTAAACGGTTTAAACCCATTTTGGTTTGGTCAACAATTAAAGGGTATTAAACGGTTTAAACCCATTTTGGTTTGGTCAACAATTAAAGGGTATTAAACGGTTTAAACCCATTTTGGTTTGGTCAACAATTAAAGGGTATTAAACGGTTTAAACCCATTTTGGTTTGGTCAACAATTAAAGGGTATTAAACGGTTTAAACCCATTTTGGTTTGGTCAACAATTAAAGGGTATTAAACGGTTTAAACCCATTTTGGTTTGGTCAACAATTAAAGGGTATTAAACGGTTTAAACCCATTTTGGTTTGGTCAACAATTAAAGGGTATTAAACGGTTTAAACCCATTTTGGTTTGGTCAACAATTAAAGGGTATTAAACGGTTTAAACCCATTTTGGTTTGGTCAACAATTAAAGGGTATTAAACGGTTTAAACCCATTTTGGTTTGGTCAACAATTAAAGGGTATTAAACGGTTTAATCCATATTGGTTTAATGGTTTAAAACTAAATTAGAATTGGTTAAACCAAACCAAAACATAATCAAATGATGCATTTTTAGGAGTTCCTTCCATCTATGGATATAATAAGGTTTATTAATTAGTCTGGATTTGGAATAAACTTCCGATGAACCATTCCATTACATATGTTAGACAAATTAAATATTTTTCTTTATTATTTTTGTTTTTGTCGTATAAATTCGATGAATGAACAATGAAATCATCCGTAATTTATTATGTATTTTTTTCCTTTTTTGGCCTGCAGCAATAATTCCAAAAATCTTTCGTCAAATCCGGTAAAACATCTGCTGCTTCTGTTGCTAATGTCCGCTCTCTGATTCCACAAAATTCATTGCCAATTCTGTCCTTTTCCCACACAACACGCACCGGCACCGTCCCTTTCCCCTCTCACTCACCCTTCGTCATATTTGGGGCCAAGGTTACAACCGCATAATAAACTATTTTAGTGTCAGATTTTATGTCATTTTGTAAGGGACAAATTTTAGTCATACTATGGGAATATTTGTTTCAATATTTGCGGAAATATTATATAACTTATGCCTCATTAACTCCACATCATTATTCACATTCACAATTGGGGCCAAATTTGCTTCTGAAATATATAACTTATGCCTCATTAATCCCACATCCCTATTCACATTCACATTTGGGGCCAAATTTGCTGGCTCATTTGAAACATTAAACCATAATACTTCGGCTCTGATTTTGAAGAAACAATGAGCCAAGTTTTAGTTATCAAAATGGAATATTCATAAATAAATTGGTTCAATTATTTAGGGAAATATTTTGTACTTATCTGATTTGTATTTATCCCATTTTTGGGTCTAGACAGGGTTGCCCATTGACCTGACCAGAAATGCAGTACGGACTACAAAAAATGCGACAAAAAATTACTAAAAAAGCATCAAAAATGGGGCAAAATTCTGCATTATCAAACAGCTTAAAAATGCTAAAATTCATTTAAAAATGTATTATGTAAATTTTTCTAGTTCTTTTTTGCCAAAAATGCCCAGCAGCGAAAAATTTTAGGCAAAAATTGCCACGGCAAAAGCAAAAAATGCGGGAAAAACGGTAATATCTATGCCTGGTTCTAGATGGAAAAAGTGAAGGAAAGACGAAGGCCGGAAGGTCCATCTTCCATCCTATGAGTATTACTGTATTGGGAAAAGTTAGGGTAAGAATGATTTGTCCTATCCTATCCTTGAATGACCATATTCCTTTTGAGCCATGGGGAAGACTCTCACTTTTTTAATCTTAATTCAAAAATTGGATAAAAATCAGATAAATTTACCAAATATTATTTCCTGAATAAGATTGGCACAATTTTCCATTGTTTTTCCTACTTTTTTTACCATAGTTCTTTAAATATTTTAGGGCCAATTAAATTGTTTTCAATTTATTTCGATTTGCCTGATAAAACGCTGTCATGTGGCATCAATTTCCAGAGAAAATGCTTTAGTTTTTGAAAAAGTCCTTAGTGTCCATAAAGTCCGCCATCCACCCGAATTTATCATTTCCAATTTAAACTGCTCCAAACTTCTAACTAAGAAATTCATTTCCGTCGCCAAATCTTCCACTTTTTCTAATTTCCACTCCGCCACTATATGCTGCCCTCCACGTCATTATTGGCACTTCTCAAATAAAAGGGCGTTAAGTAAACAAAAAATGTTGGTGCCGCGCAAAACAATTCCAATCCAATTCAATTAAACCGCCCCCAAATGAATGTGTGCCCGGGGTAAAATTCCCCTAGGGAAATTTACTAAAGGCAACCATCGCAAATGACCAAATCATGGTGCCAATATTCATCTCATTTATTGTAGAAATTGCATAAAACAAAACACACCCAATAAAAAATGGCCCAAATTCAAGTGTATATTTAGGTTAAATTTGGCCATTCCAAAATTGGCTTTTTAGCCATTTTCGGCTCATTTCCTCAATTTTGTTCCATTTTTGTTCTGCCACTCCTCTTCCCTCCAATGATCATTTATTCCAAAATTCATTTTTTATGGCCGATTAGCAACGCCAAAATGAACTGCAGCAAAATGTCGCGCCCCAAAATTGGAAGTGCCGCAAAAATGTGCCAAAAGTCCTCCACTCACTCAAATTGAATTAAGTACAACCAAATTCGAATGTCAATATTTTATTATGTTTTAATTTAAAACACTCAAATTTAATTACATTTTGATTGCGCAATTGGCGGGGGTACTCGGCTGTCTAATAAACAAAATTTCACCCTTTATAAATGAATGTGAATTTGCCATTCAAATAAATTAATTTTAACAGAGCCAAAATCCATTCAAGAATCTCGAAAAATGATGCCTAGAATCTTCCCTCATTTTCTCCTCATCATTTTTCCCGCATTGTTCCAATGCATTTTGGCCGGCACTTGGCTTTCCTTCAGTGAGTCCTCTTCTTGCCCCAGGGCCAACTTGTCGCCATTTTAAATAACTCATCAGGGATTGAACCGTTTTTGATGATTTTAGTATCAAATTAAAGAGCAGACTTTTGGCTATCAAATTATATAACATTTATTTAAATTGGTTTAGAAATGATGAAGTTATGGCCAAAAAACCATTTAAAATGATCTTTATTATGGATTAGTGAATTGTCATTGGTTTTTGGGGCATGACTTCATTCAATTTTGACCAATTTTAATAAAATTAATTTCAGTTGATAGCCAAAAGTCTGCTCTTTAATTTGATACTAAAATCAGCAACATTTGTTCTGTTCCCAATGAATTATTCTAAACGGCGTCAAGCTGATCCAAATGCCATCTATCCTTTCATATTTCCATCCATCATTTCCACAGATCAAAACACAGGTGGCGGAATGGAATTAGCCGATCGCCTTTTGGGTGCTCCTTTCCAACAGCAGGAAGGCAAATCCATTGCGGATGTTGTGGCCGAAAGTCAGCATCGATTTGGGCCTGAACAAAATGCCCAATTGGCTGGGCTGGTCCGAATGTGCCGGGAACGAGTGGTCAGTCACTTTTCATAATCCTTCAATTAATTTTCATTTTTTTGTAGAAAAGATCGCCGATGGAGAGGAATTCCATTGAACATTTGGACGATTTGTGCGCAGCTTTGCTTCAATTAAGCAAAGGACAGGAAAAGAGGCGAAAAAGATTTAGCCGATTTGTGCCAATTCGAATGGACGAAGAGGATTTACTGATGTGGTGAATTTTTGCGGTGGAGGATTGAATGATAATGGAATGGACGAAAATGGAATTTTGGATGGAATGAAAGGAGGAGGAATTATTGCCGCCAGCAACCCAAAATCAATTCATTCCCATTTTATTATCATTTTATTATGCACAGACACACATTTTACACAGAAAACAGAATATTAAATATAAAATATAATCAATAATTCATAATGAACATTGATTTTTGGTGAATAATTAATTATTTGGAGGAGAAATGATAGGCGATAATTTCGGGTAGGGCCACCATTGAGTATTTGAATATGTCGTTTGGTTTTTGGCCCATAACTCAACGAGATTGGAGCTAATCTGAAAAAGTTATATATCATTTTAATAGGCTTGAGTTTTCTCTACCAAAATCTAGCTTAATTATTTTCGCTTTTTAAATTCGTCTTTTAAAAAATTAGAAAATCAAAGAAGGTGAACAATTTGAGTTGTACTTAGAAATATACAAATTTTCTTCAAAATATTCCATAATTCCAAAAAACATAATAAAGCTTTTTATAGAGGAAACTCGAAGCTTTAAAATGATATATTACTTTTCTAAATTGGCTATTTCCTTTTTGGAGTTATGGACCAAAAACCAATGAAGCTTCTCAAGCACTTCAAAACGTTTCTCCTATCCATAATTTAGGCGAAGGACCCGTTCATTGAAAATTTTTTGAATTTTATTTTAATTATTTTTCCATTTTCCATCCTAAATTATAGGCGAAGGACCCTTTCATTTAATTCGAATCATCCATATTTTATTTTTAATTAATTTTTGAATGTATTATACTCCTGTTTAAATTTTAAGAATCAATCAATTAAAAACGAATTTATTTTTCATAAATTATTTCCTCCAAAATGCTATACGTAAAACAATTGATGCGAAAAGAAATTAAGGCAAAAATTGGCGATTTTATGGCAACACCAGATGCAAAAAAGGCATTGGCCGAAGAAAGTGAAATTGTGCGCCAAAAGGTGAAAAATTGGTTGGGAATTTGGCAAATATTTGAAAATTATCAATTTTGGGTCTTTATTTCTTCAATTCAATTTTTGTCAGTTACTGAATCATCCTTGGCTTCTGAATGCCAAACGGCTGTCAATTTTTGTGAGTTTTGAGGCCGAAATTCAAACCGATGAAATCATTCGATGGGCACTGAGACGGTCAAAGGAAGTGTTCATTCCGAGGCATTGTTTAGGGAGGGGAGAATGGGCAAAAAATCTTAACGCTTTTAATTTAAGATTCAAAAAAGGAACAGAACCGATGGAAATGCTCAAATTGGAATCCGAAGCGGAATTCGATGAACTTCGCACAACAATTTGGGGGTGGGTGGATCCATTTTTAATTGATTTGATTAATTTTTAATTGTGATTTAATTAATTTCCTCAATTAGCAAACTCGCTGACTTCATGAAAAAACAAGGAAACAATTAAATCAAATAGGAGGGTATAATAAATAAATTTAGGACTTTATGAATGGCCATTAGATAATTAAACTTTCCTTTGAGATATATGAGCTTAACATTTTTTCGGTTACTATTAATGCCATTACTATAATTCAACAAGGAAATAACCAATCTAGGAAATTCATAGGTATATAATTTTAAAGCCCAAAATGTCCTCTATATCTTTGCAATTTTTAATTTTATTAATTTAAGCCTTAAAAATTTAAACTATGATTGTAAGAATGGGTACTGGACGAATGGCACCAGATTCTCCTATTTCGGAAATACTCATATATATTTTTAAAATTTACATCAAAAATAATTAACTATTTTGTAAGAGACATTCAGAGTTTTAAAATACTATTTTGCCTTCCCGATTTTACCGTTTCCTCAATGAGTAATTATTTATTAACCATTAACTCTATTCAGCATTCGGCAACATCCAAGCAACATTCAACCGGCTTCATATTTGGATGGAATTCAGCCGGGAAAAGGTTCCAAAAATAGGCAATAATCCTTTTAATACACCCTCCCATTTTCGATGCCCTCGATCTGATCATCATGCCCGGTTTAGCCTTTACCGCTGATGGCAATCGGCTTGGTCATGGCCGCGGGCATTATGATCGATTCCTGTGGGAATATTCACACAAAAATGGGGGAAAAATGCCGAGGACAATTGGCCTAGCATTGAGGGCACAAATTGTGGACACACTGCCAATGGACAAGGAATGGGACCGACTGGTGGACATTGTGATGCATGCTTAATCCATATTATGAAATGATGATTTAATTACATCACATTTATTTCATTTTATTATATGTTGTTCTTAATGGAAATATTGAAATTTAGTAAAAGTTATAATGATATCAATGGTGTATTCTAAATCATTAAACCTTATACCCAATCGATAGATCTCTTAAAGAAGCATCATTTGATTATGTTTGGTTTCGGTTTAACCAATACTAACTTAGTTTTGAACCATTAAACCAAAATGGGTTTAAACCGTTTAATACCCTTTAATTATTGACCAAACAAAAATGGATTTAAACCGTTTAATACCCTTTAATTGTTGACCAAACCAAAATGGGTTTAAACCGTTTAATACCCTTTAATTGTTGACCAAACCAAAATTGGTTTAAACCGTTTAATACCCTTTAATTGTTGACCAAACCAAAATGGGTTTAAACCGTTTAATACCCTTTAATTGTTGACCAAACCAAAATTGGTTTAAACCGTTTAATACCCTTTAATTGTTGACCAAACCAAAATTGGTTTAAACCGTTTAATACCCTTTAATTGTTGACCAAACCAAAATGGGTTTAAACCGTTTAATACCCTTTAATTGTTGACCAAACCAAAATTGGTTTAAACCGTTTAATACCCTTTAATTGGTTGACCAAACCATAACAAATTATATACCATTCAATGCGTTTTGACCAGCTCTATCCAATTTTGGGTACATTTGGTTTGGGAATGTAGGACAAACCCTCCTTAAAACATTATAATGATAAAATGTTTTTTCGACAAATTAAATAAAATACCATCCAATTTCCAATACATTCTCAATGGCCATATCCCCTCAATCATCACATTTTTGTAAGTCGAGTAAACACAGAGAGCTCTATCCAATGCTTCTCCTTTCATTTCCCCACTTTCACATTTGCCGCCATTCATTTTGCTGTTGTGGAGTGGACGAAGACGGCTTTTGGTGGTTGGATGGAAGGAGAGGGCCTTCGGAAGGCCGGCCGGCTCTTTCGAGAGAGCGCAGCCAATTTGTGTTTGGTGGATTGGATGGGTTGAAGAGGGGCGAATTTGGGGGGGGGGGGAGGATGGACTTTGGCTCCGGCTTTTCCCTCATCACCGTCCAAAATTCTTCCCATTTTCCCCAAAAAGCCCCCTTTTCCACTTTTTGATCAGCCAAAAAAGCCATAAAGCCCATTCCATTAATTAATTAATTAACCGATTACGGCTTCTTCTTCTCCTCCTTCCTTCCATTTCCATTTCCCCTTCCTAATGGTTTTTGATTAATCAAATTCCATTCCCTAAAATGGCCTCATCCCTTTTTTGGGCCTTCTTCTTCACCTTTTCCTCTCTACCTTTGGCATTTCCTCAATTTGCCTATTCAAAACCGCCGTCGGCACAAAATTTATGCCTTCTCGAAAATGAGCGAAGTGCCATTTATTTGTCAATGCCCGAAAATTTGCCAAAAGGTTAAAAACCACTAAAAAGAGGCATTTATCCACCCATTTAGGCTCAATTTTGGCAAATTTGCCAATTTCGGGCCTTGCTTCCGGCCAACAAGCAAATATCCGACTAAGCCTTATTGGTGGAAGGGATTTTGTGCGTTTGAATGCTCTTTCCAAACAATTGGTGTTGAGGAAGGCAGTGGATAGGGAAGAGGTTGGCTTTGGATGTTGGTGGCTTTGTTAGGTTGAATCCCGAGCTTTAATTCATTATTAGTTAAATTACTTTGAATAATTAATTTGAAATTGGATAGAGAGAGCAGTAATTTCTCTATTAAATTTTGATAGATTTTTTTTACATTAAATAAAATTATTAAGAAATATGCCAAAAAAAAAATAAATAGCTATTTTCATTCTAAACAATTTTCCGGGAAGTTAATTCTTAGCCTATTTTTTGGAAATTTTTTAATTCATCAACCATTTCTTCTGGTAGGTTTTTTAGTTCACTTCCTTAAAAATAATTTGTAAATGAATTAATTCATTTCCATCCACTCCACATTTTAAATGAAATTTTATGCCACTAATGAATTTTGGAATACTGTATTTCTTTCATTAGAATCAGCCTTGAACATCTCCGAAAATGAAAACCTAATAGGCTTATAATGGAGAAAATACCGCAAACTATTCAAAATAATTCATCCTATGTTGTCATTTATTGCTTTTAATATCTACTAGATTCGAATTTTAAATTCACAGGGAGTGGCCAGAATTGAGGCCATTGTTGAATGCATTCCGCTGCCAAGTCAAACCAATAATTTGGATGCCTTTTTTCCTGTATGTTTTTGTCCATATTCCCAAAAAATATTTTCCCTTGTCAGTTGAATATCAGCATTTTTATTGCGGTCACTGATGTGAATGACAATCCACCAAAATTCCCTAAAGGTGGCCAATTCCACATCAATTTACCGGAGGAATTGCCCCAGGGCACGCCGATTCCCCTGGATTTTGGCGCCACCGACCGGGATCAGCCTGGCCCAAACAGCCATATTCACTATCGAATTGTTCAGGTCCATTGGCTTTTCATTTCCAAATTTATTCAGAAATATTTTACTTGCCGAAAATCTATTGAAAATTGCCGAAAAGATTGTAATGGTTCAGATTTCAGAAGTTTTTCCTATATCCACAAATCATAAAATAAATCAGTAGATTTCATAAAGACGCATCATTTGATTATGTTTTGTCTTGGGTTAATATTCATTTTTTCGGCAAATTAAATACTATCCAATTTATTACAACATATTTATTATTAAATTTTACAGGCTTCCCAAAATGCTATTCAATTGGCTTCTGAAAATGATAATGAGATGGATTTTTCCTCTCTTTTGGCCATCCCCGATCCATTTCGACCTGAATTGTTCGTGGCTGGTCGAATCGACTTTGAAAAGTTACCAAAATTTTCGGTGTTAATTGAGGCCGAAGATCAGGGATTGCCTCGACTTCGTGCCGTAGCACAATTGGAAATAAATGTGTTGAATATGGATGGTTAGTACGATATATTTTTTTAAATAAATTGACACGTTTTCCACAGATTTGAATCCAATTTTCTCCTCGCCAATTTATACGGCAAGGGAATTGCGAGTGAGTTTATTTCGGTGGATAGAGTGAAATTTCGCGAATTAAAATAAGTAAACATTTATTAAGCTTGACAAATTTAGTGCCATTTTGGAGCCCCTATTTGGATGAAAGAGTATAGAAGGAAATAGTGGAATTTATGATAATGAAAAAAGTTATGACCAAAAATGTTGTAATATAGGCGAAAATATGATAGTTTTAGATTTTATGGCCATAACTTGTGGCAAATTAAATTTGATCAATCCAATTAATATCAAAAATACTACAAGATAGAGATTGTAGAGATTATTTAAATAGAAAATAAATAGTTAAATTAGTTTAGGCAATATGAAAAATTTCACTGTATTCATTAGAGAATTCTCCCATTTTGAAGGATGGATCCCACTTGGCCATTGAGCCGACTCAAATCCAAGCATGGGATGCCGATCTCGGATTCAATGAGACCATCGTTTTTAGTCTTTTTGGAGGTAAATTTGGCTGAAAATTCTTTCATCCCATCTATTCTCGAGTAAAGAACATGCAATGAATTATGCCATCGATGCGTTGGATGGCACCGTTCGACTGTTGGCCGATCGAATTGTACCAGCAAAATTGTGGATTGTGGCAAGCCAATTGAGCAGGCCCGAAAGGAATGCAACTGCTTTTTTGCTTATCGAAGCGCCATCTACGGTAGGAAAAGAAAATGACGGCACAGTCGATGATCAGCCTCCAGGGGAATTGTTCATTCAAAAGGTGAACTCCAATAAGTTTTTATTTTTTTAGCTTATAACTCAAAGAGGCATTAGAAAATTTGGGAAAGTAAAGATTTTTCGAATTCTAAAACTTTTTAGAGAAAACATGTTCATTTTCCCGAAAAACATTATAAATTCTGATCTGTTCTTGATTGGATTTTATAAATGTAAATTAATTCCGCCTATTTGCCCCAATTTAATTCTGCCTATTTGCCCCAATTTAATTCCGCCTATTTGCCCCAATTTAATTCCGCCTATTTGCCCCAATTTAATTCCTGCCTATTTGCCCCAATTTAATTCCGCCTATTTGCCCCAATTTAATTCCGCCTATTTGCCCCAATTTAATTCCGTCTATTTGCCCCAATTTAATTCTGCCTATTTGCCCCAATTTAATTCCGCCTATTTGCCCCATTTTAATTCCGCCTATTTGCCCCAATTATTTAATTCCGCCTATTTGCCCTAATTTAATTCCGCCTATTTGCCCCATTTTAATTCCGCCTATTTGCCCCAATTATTTAATTCCGCCTATTTGCCCTAATTTAATTCCGCCTATTTGCCCCAATTATTTAATTCCGCCTATTTGCCCTAATTTAATTCCGCCTATTTGCCCCAATTTAATTCCGCCTATTTGCCCCATTTTAATTCCGCCTATTTGCCCCAATTTAATTCCGCCTATTTGCCCCAATTTAATTCCGCCTATTTGCCCTAATTTAATTCCGCCTATTTGCCCCAATTTAATTCCGCCTATTTGCCCCAATTATTTAATTCCGCCTATTTGCCCCAATTATTTAATTCCGCCTATTTGCCCTAATTTAATTCCGCCTATTTGCCTCAATTTAATTCCGCCTATTTGCCCCAATTATTTAATTCCGCCTATTTGCCCCAATTATTTAATTCCGCCTATTTGCCCTAATTTAATTCCGCCTATTTGCCTCAATTTAATTCCGCCTATTTGCCCCAATTATTTAATTCCGCCTATTTGCCCTAATTTAATTCCGCCTATTTGCCTCAATTTAATTCCGCCTATTTGCCCCAATTTAATTCCGCCTATTTGCCCCAATTTAATTCCGCCTATTTGCCCCAATTTAATTCCGCCTATTTGCCCCAATTTAATTCCGCCTATTTGCCCCAATTTAATTCCGCCTATTTGCCTCAATTTAATTCCGCCTATTTGCCCCAATTTAATTCCGCCTATTTGCCCCAATTTAATTCCGCCTATTTGCCCCAATTTAATTCCGCCTCTTTGCCTCAATTTAATTCCGCCTATTTGCCCCAATTTAATTCCGCCTCTTTGCCTCAATTTAATTCCGCCTATTTGCCCCAATTTAATTCCGCCTATTTGCCCCAATTTAATTCCGCCTATTTGCCCCAATTTAATTCCGCCTATTTGCCCCAATTTAATTCCGCCTATTTGCCCCAATTTAATTCCGCCTATTTGCCTCAATTTAATTCCGCCTATTTGCCTCAATTTAATTCCGCCTATTTGCCTCAATTTAATTCCGCCTATTTGCCCCAATTTAATTCCGCCTATTTGCCCCAATTTAATTCCGCCTATTTGCCCCAATTTAATTCCGCCTATTTGCCCCAATTTAATTCCGCCTATTTGCCTCAATTTAATTCCGCCTATTTGCCCCAATTTAATTCCGCCTATTTGCCCCAATTTAATTCCGCCTATTTGCCCCAATTTAATTCCGCCTATTTGCCTCAATTTAATTCCGCCTATTTGCCCCAATTTAATTCCGCCTATTTGCCCCAATTTAATTCCGCCTCTTTGCCTCAATTTAATTCCGCCTATTTGCCCCAATTTAATTCCGCCTATTTGCCCCAATTTAATTCCGCCTATTTGCCCCAATTTAATTCCGCCTATTTGCCTCAATTTAATTCCGCCTATTTGCCCCAATTTAATTCCGCCTATTTGCCTCAATTTAATTCCGCCTATTTGCCCCAATTTAATTCCGCCTATTTGCCCCAATTTAATTCCGCCTATTTGCCCCAATTTAATTCCGCCTATTTGCTCCAATTTAATTCCGCCTATTTGCTCCAATTTAATTCCTAATTCCGCCTATTCTTATTTAATTTATAATTTTTTAGATTTAAATGCATTCAAAAAATAATAACAAAATTGCATTTTTGTAGATGAATATAAGACTTTAAAAAGATATATCTTTTTTCCCAGATTTGCTATTGCCTCTAGAGGTATAGAACCAAAGATTAAAAACGTTTACATTTTCTTCAGATTCCCGCAAATTTGGCAATTGGAACCGAATTATTCGGATCGAAACTAATTGGCAACGGCGATGAAAGTTTGAAGTTGGAATTATTGGATCCCCCAAAGGAACATCATCATTTTCTTTCCATTGATTCCACCTCAAAATCCATTCGATTGGCAAGAAAATTGCCTGTCGGAATTTATGAAGGTGAAAAAAGGGAATTATTATTATTAGAATACCTATTTGTTGTTTTTCTATTAAGCCGAAATTTTGGCAAAACCATTTTCTGGTCGGCGCCCTCTCTCCTCAATTCGACGAATTCATTTACGGTTGATTGTGTTCGAGCCGACGGAATGGGCCCAACAATTGCCGGAATTTGAGCAGCCAAAATATGCTTTTGAATTGGATTGGAATTCGTTGGGATTGGATGGGGCTGATGAGGAATTCATTCGAATTGGCCAAATTCGAATGAAAAAATGGGGGAAGGAAGAAGAAGCGGGAAGTGGAGAAGAGGAAGATGAGGAAAAAGATGAGGCGCAACAATTTGGAGGCGGATTTGTGTTCACTTTGATGGATGGCCTAGAAGAAAAGTGGGTTATTTCCGCAATGGCCAATATCTTAATTAAAATTTCGATTAAATTAATCGAACTTTTATTCAAAAGAATATATTTTTTAAATCGGAAAAGAATTTTTGATATCAAAATGATTGATCAAATTAATTGGCCAATAAAACTACAAAATTTCGGGCTCTTTTTCCCTGGCCAAAATTTTTACAATTTCAATCAAATCGAATATCTATATTTTATTTCTATCTAGAGAACATTTTGATAATAAATTATTAACCAAAAGAGTTGGCCTAAAAGCTATGCCCATATTAAAACCAAAAACTGGCGTTGGATTGTTTTGCCTTTTTTGGTGCAAACTTTTGGCAATTTTTTTGAATTTATTTTCACCATTTCTTTTTCCAATTAATTTATCCAATCAAAGCTATAAAATGGCACCGAATTTGTAAAGCGTAATGTTAATATTCACTTACTTTATTCGGTCGTTTGACCAAAACTTTTTTCAATTTCAATAAAATTATAATTCTTTTTTAATTAATCCTCCAAATGTAACATTTTATAATAATAACAAATTTTCAAGTTTAATATAAATATTCACTAAATTTATTCTCGTAAAATTTTCAGCAACCTTTTTGAAATTGGCATGGAAAGTGGTATCCTCAGAATGCGCAATCCATTGGCCTTACAAAATTCCTCAACAAAAAACTTGCCTCCAGCCAAACCATTACAAAAATTATTTGTGATGGTGGAAGATGCAGATGGCCGGAGAAATTTTGTTGAATGTACCGTACGGCTCCGAGGCCATCCACTCGAAAAAATGGGGCCAAAGAAAGAAGAGGAGGAGGAAGGCCATCAATTTGCAATGGATGATGGAAACTTGGTCGGCCTATCGCCAACCCATTTGCTTGGCGCCATTTGCTTCCTGCTTTTTGTGACAAATTGTGCCACAATGAGCCTACTTTGGTTGGGCAGAAGGCAACAACAATTCGTCGGCAATTTGTAAACAAATTTAAATGAGAGAGTATTTAATTTGTCGAAAATGATTTAAAAATTTAGGCTACATTCACAAACCCAATATACCCATAATTGGATAGAGCTGGTCAATAAGATGCATTGAATGGTATATAATTTTTTATGGTTTGGTCAACAATTAAAAGGTATTAAACGGTTTAAACCCATTTTGGTTTGGTCAAGAATTAAAGGGTATTAAACGGTTTAAACCCATTTTGGTTTGGTCAACAATTAAAGGGTATTAAACTTTTTAAACCCATTTTGGTTTGGTCAACAATTAAAGGGTATTAAACGGTTTAAACCCATTTTGGTTTGGTCAACAATTAAAGGGTATTAAACGGTTTAAACCAATTTTGGTTTGGTCAACAATTAAAGGGTATTAAACGGTTTAAACCAATTTTGGTTTGGTCAACAATTAAAGGGTATTAAACGGTTTAAACCAATTTTGGTTTGGTCAACAATTAAAGGGTATTAAACGGTTTAAACCAATTTTGGTTTGGTCAACAATTAAAGGGTATGGTTTAATGGTTCAAAACTAAGTTAGAATTGGTTAAATCCAAAGCCAAAACATAAACAAATGATATGAGGAGATCTATTAATTGAGTAGTATAAGGTTTATGAGTCTAGGATTTTTGGGCATCTTTAATACCAGGGCTGGGGTCGAAACTCAAAAAAATCGAAATCGAAATTTGCTTCGAAATCGAAACTCACATCCAAATCGAAATCGAAATCGAAACGAAACTAAAACGTCGAAATTTCGAAAATCGAAATCGAAAATCGAAATTTTTCAAAAAAATTTTCAATCCTTTAAAAATTGAAAAAAAAATTCAGAAAATATAAAAATGGTGAAATTTTTATCCAAAAATTATATTCAATCATATTTCAAAAAATTATTTAATATTCAGCATCAAAATTTAAAATTGTAAAGTGGCACATTTTGGTGAAGGAAAAGAAGCTTTTTCAAATTTTCTGGCGTCAAACTTTGGCGCAAATCATTGAGAATAAAGCGGGCAGAACTGAATACTCGTTCACTCTCGACGCTGCCAACTGGAGCCGAATGGTATTTTTCATAAAGTTGATAAAGGAATGGAAATTCCGCCCGATTTGCATTCCACCAAGCCGATAGGTTTACTTTTGAATCGGTTCTTCGCGCACGCAAATATTTGTCAAGTTCCTATTAGAAAATAATTTTCTGTTTCAAAAAATGATTGAAAGCGAACCTGAACAGCCGTACCAAACTCATCTTGAATTGATTGGTCAACACCAAATTTTTGATTAAAACTAGCAAAGGGTCCCCCCTTTGCCTTTTTCGAAATTTTTTCGAAACTCGACGCTTTTCGAAATCGAAATCGAATCGAAACTAAAACATCGAAATTTCGACGATCGAAATCGAAAATCGAAATTTCGACCCCACCCCTGTTTAATACTCTTTTCGGCAAATTAGTAAATACTTTTCTATTCAAATACCTTTTCTTCTTTTTTTGAATGAATTCTCCCCAAAGGTACGACAATTTGTCATATCGCTACGATTCAATGGGCGGTGGTGTTGGTGGCGGCGGTCTTAAAGGAAAATTTGGCAGTAATTTTGGCAAGGACACAAATTGGATGTTGAATCGGGCATTGGAAGGAGATGGAGCAGTCAAAATCACAAAAACTCCTCCCATTGATTTCTTCTCGATAAGCAGTAATAATAGTTTCGAGAAAATGATGGCAAACAGCAATGGGAATGGCAGCATTTTTGGCAGCAATAAAAACAAAAATTTGATGGATGGAAAGAATTTTGGAGGAGGGAAAATGTGAATTCTAAAAATACAGTATTTGCCGAATTATATTTGTTTTTATGTTCATCTCCAGCAGTTTAGTCAATTGTGATTTCATTAGATTATTTGCGCTTTCACATTATTCATTTACTTTTATTAAATGGTTTTTATAAACATGAATCTTATGGCCATGAAATATGCATATTATTTTCTTTTTCAGAGGGAATCATAAATTGGTTGATCAGCAAATTGTCTAGTTTTTATGCAAGAATAAGTTACTATTAATTATTAATATAGAAAGTTTTAATTCACAAGCATAATTTTTAACAATCTTTCCAGAAAGTTTTTAATTCACATTTTATAAATTTATTATAAAAGCTTCATGTCGTTGAGTGAAATAAACTGAAATTTTTGTAGGAAAAGATATTTATTTTTTAATATTATTAAGTTTTCAATAAAAATATGAAGCCATTTTTTAAAAGACATTTAAAACAATGGCCAAAAAATGGTCCAGGTCTAGAAATATAAATCGGCGGTACTCAATCGTCCTATTTTCTCATTAGTTAGACTCAAGTGCCCACCAATTTTTAGTGTTTGTCAATGGGTAAAATGGTTCAACAACAAGTCATTCCCAATCCGATACCTTTCCTCTTTATTATTTTTATTATTTTCCGCACAACACCCAATGGAGAAGAACATTGTAAATTTTGAGAGCCAAATTTAAAATCTAAAACATTTTCCCTTTAATTGTAAGTCAATTAAAATTGAGGATGTGGACGAAGGCAAAACAGTTCAACGCCTCGAGGACATTGAGCTGGGTGGCATGGAATACAGACATAAATTTGGCCTTTCCAAAAGGCTTTCTGAATCCGTTGAGCATTTACTTCCTTCTTCTGCTTATGGGACAAATGATGAGGGGAAAAGGCGAATGTCACAGGCATCCTTGCAATCTGCCTTACAACAAAGGTATAAATGAGCATATTCTTGCGAATCCAATTAAATTATTTATTTAAAATTAACATTAGTGTAAACTTAAATAAATTTGGTGCCATTTTAAATGACCGAATTTAATATTATAGATATGGGAAGAAAAATGCTGGATTAAATAGGAGAAATTAAAAAAAGGAATGCCCAAAAAGTTTCAGAAGATGTGAAAACGATGGAGAATTCGATGGTAAACCAAAAAGATTCACAATTCTAAGAAACCCCAATGTGATTTTATTTTTATTTCCTTTAAGGCTATGTGCTTTTTAGACCTTATAGTGGTGATCCTATACAAAAATTATTTAAAAATTAAGGTGAACGAATTAAAATAAAATAGAAGTTCATTTTTCTATAGTTTAGGATATAGTTATAATAAGATAAAAAAAATAATAATTCCAAAAGGATTTCGTTAATGCTTTAAAAATATAAAAAAACTCTTTAGAATCTAGCAAAATAAACATAAGTTTTTGGCCATATTTTATTGATTTAATTTTATATCAAGATATTCTCAAAGATTGAGATTAATTCAATGGTCTAAAATCTATTATAAAATTCGAAGATTAGCCCAATGGGCAAATTCGCATAATTATTTTTACCGTACACAGTAAGGGCCTCCTTCTGGCAATAATCTCCAATTTGACTGCCTTCTTTGCAATGACAAAAGTATTTTGGATTATTGTTCTGTACACTTTTGTCGGTGCCAATTTATTTATGTGGTTGGAAGTGCCAAATGATTTGGAAACAAAAAAGGAGGCACATTTTTACCATTTGGTGGCCAGGGATTCGCTGCTTTTCAAGTTGGGCTAATTTTTGGGACAAAGGCAATACTTTTATATTTTAGAGTGGAACAAATCCATGAAGGAAATGAATTGGAGAGGAAACAATTTTGGAAACAGGCAAATTTTGAGGGGAAGGCTTAAATGAGGGTGGCACAAAATGCCGAAGAGAATAAATTTTTATTTATGAGAGAATTGTAATAAATTAATAAAATAACTAATTAATTTGTAATCAAATTTTGGGAATTAAATTTGAAAGAAAATTGGAAAAATTTTAAATAAGAAAATAAAAATGTATTGTAAAATAATGAAATAATTGGCCCCAATTTTATTTCGATTTTATATTTATTAAGTTAAACTTCTGCTAATTATAATTCAAGCCATATAATAGAATTAGGCTTGAAAAATGTTTATAACCCAAATAAAAAATATGGAAAAAAGCTGGGAGAATTCATTGGACTTAATAAGTTTTTTTTTCTTAATTCCCCAATTTTATTTCAATTTCAAATTTAATTGACCAAAATGTTTGATTGAGTCAGGTCATAGGATTCGGCTTGTTTTTAGTCCAATTGAATGAAATATATTAGAAAAATGACTAAATTGCGGTAAAATGTGGGCAGTTATTAAAAAAATAGTTTGGTCAAATTAACATTTACCGCACATTTACTAGGCCATAATGGAATTCGAAGAGGCCATTGACTGCGGGCTCCCCTCAATGGAGAAAAGCCAATGGACATTTTGGATGGGTGCACATGGCCTATAATAAATTGATGTCCTTCCATTCCCCCTTTTAGCAGTGCTTTATTGTGCCACAATTTACACAACAGTTGGTCAGTTTTCTTTTTGTCTTTATTACAGCCGATTTTGATTATCTACAAAAAAATTAAACCACCCTTTAAACCGATTTGTACATCATCAAAAACTCTCTCCTATCTTTGTTCATCGAAAAAAATTATTTGCCCCGGGTGGGATTCGAACCCGCGACCTCAGCCCCAAGTAATAAGTGAATAGGCAAACGCACTTCTTACTGGACCACCTAGGTCACAAGAGCAAACGCATAAAATCTCGATTTCTACTGGCAAAAATAGTTTAAGTTGTTTTTTTTTTTCAAATGACCATATCTTATTCGCAATTAATAAGGCATCTTAGATTATTAATTTATAACTTATTCGATATGCCATTGTAAATTTAGTAGAGGAAAAACTAATTTTTGGAAGGATTTGTTCAATTTTTAAATCTCAAACCGGTCTTTAAACCTAAATTTCATTTGGCCATAACTTAGGATCACATAGTTTAAATTGATTTGAAATTGAAATTACATAAACAAAACTGACAAAAACAAATTGAATGATTCATCGAGTAATGCTGTAAAAAAATTAGAATATACCGAAATCAAAATCGTATGTAACACATCCTGAATCCAGAATCCAAATTAACCCCACTCTCCCTTTTGAGGCTATGGCAATATTGCTTGCGTCACGACCGGAGGACGCGTGGCCACCATTTGCTATGCAATTTGTGGCATTCCATTGAGTTTGCGTCCAATTCCATATATTTTTAATTCCCACCCAAAAAAGTGATTGTGGTTCTCGACCAATTGGGCACATTTCTGCTCAAAAAGATGAAGCAAACTTCCAATTTTGTCGATGATTTCATGTTCTACTTGGGTACCGTGACAATTTCATCTTTTTTTTACGAAAATCCTCTACTTTTATCGATTAGGTGTTCGCTATCATTTAGTCCGTTTGGACAATCAAGAGGCCAGTGAATTTTGAACTTCTCCTAAATTTGTTGTTGGACCAACTTGATGCCGTTTAAATAACTCATCAAATAATGAACTAATTTTGATGATTTTGGTATCAAATTAAAGAGCAGACTTTTGGTTATCAAATGATATTAATTTTATTTAAATTGGTTCAGAATTAATGAAGTTATGACCAAAAAACCAATTAGAATATCCTTTACTATGGATTAGCGAAATGTTCATTGGTTTTTTGGCCACAACTTTATCAATTCTGAACCAATTTATATAAAATAAATATTATTGGATAGCCAAAAGTCTGCTCATTAATCTAATATAAAAAACATTAAAATTGGTTCACTTTTGATGAATTATTTTAAACGACGTTAAGTTGGACTTTTTTTTATCATAATATTACCCATAATTTATTCACAGTGTTTCCTTCGTTACATTTCAATTTGTCGAACACTTGCTAGGCTTCATCTAATCCCCAGCACCATAACATTGACGGTCACGGAACAATCAGAAGCAGAGGAGAAAGAATCCACGAATTCAGCCAATCATTCCAAACAATCTTCCAGCCAAAGTAGTGAATCTTCCATTACAATTATTGGCAAAGGCAAATCATCAGAAAAAAGAAAGGGGCGACCGGATTCACTTTATCAAGTTTGGCACAATTTGTCGGAAAAAACATTGAAATTGTCGAAAAAAGTACTTTAATCCAAATCCAAAATAATTATAGTGGTTTAAGTTGGGTTTATCCTACATTCACAAACCATATACTCAAAATTGGATAGAGCTGGTCAAGACGCATTGAATGGTATATAATTTATTATGGTTTGGTCAACAATTAAAGGTTTTTAAACGGTTTAAACACATTTTGGTTTGGTCAGCAATTAAATGGTATTGAACGGTTTAAACCCATTTTGGTTTGGTCAACAATTAAAGGGTATTAAACGGTTTAAACCCATTTTGTTTTGGTCAACAATTAAAGAGTATTAAACGGTTTAAACCCATTTTGGTTTGGTCAACAATTAAAGGGTATTAAATGGTTTAAACCCATTTTGGTTTGGTCAACAATTAAAGGGTATTAAATGGTTTAAACCCATTTTGGTTTGGTCAACAATTAAGGGGTATTAAACGGTTTAAACCCATTTTGGTTTGGTCAACAATTAAAGGGTATTAAACGGTTTAAACCCATTTTGGTTTGCTCAACAATTAAAGGGTATTAAACGGTTTAAACCCATTTTGGTTTGCTCAACAATTAAAGGGTATTAAACGGTCTAAACCCATTTTGGTTTGGTCAACAATTAAAGGGTATTAAACGGTTTAAACCCATTTTGGTTTGCTCAACAATTAAAGGTTATTAAACGGTTTAAATAAACCCATTTTGGTTTAATAGTTTAAAACTAAGTTAGAATTGGTTAAACTCAAACCAAAAATAATCAAATAATGCTTCTTGATCAGGTATATCCTTTTTGTATAAGGTTTATGGGTTGAGAATAACAAAATCCTTTCGGTAATTTCAATGCTTTATCGACAAATATTTACCAATGAAATAAAATTAAATCATTAAAAAGGACAAAAGATCACTGAAAATTGCATTGAGCAAAGGAAGTTTGTTGGACAATTTGGAACCATTCCAAATTGAATCCATCGTCGATCCTCAATCCGAATTGGCCAAAAGGCTTCTCCTCCAATTGCCGCCACCACCCTCAAATGTTTCACGTCGACCATCGCGCGTTTCCACTGCAACAATTCACTTCAAATTGGATGAGGCCGACGATTTATTGAGACAGGCAATTAGCAGTCGAAAAGGCTCAAAGTGAGGATTTTGATTTAATTAGCCGAAAAAACACTGAAATAACAAATAACCTAATGATTTTAATGGTTCATTGGTTTATCCCAGACTCATAAACCATATCCAACCGATAGATCTGATCAAGACGCATCATTTGATTATATTTTTACTTTGGGTTTAACCAATTCTAACTTAGTTTTGAACCATTAAACCAAAATAGGTTTAAACCGTTTAATACCCTTTAATTGCTGACCAAACCAAAATGGGTTTAAACCGTTTAATACCCTTTAATTTTTGACCAAATCAAAAGGGGTTTAAACCGTTTAATACCCTTTAATTGTTGACCAAACCAAAATGGTTTAAACCGTTTAATACCCTTTAATTGTAGACCAAACCATTAACAAATTATATACAATTCAATGCGTCTTGACCAACTCTATCTAATTGGTTATAATTAAAAGTCCTAAAGTTATTTGAGATGAGAGCCTAGCTCTCAGTGACCCACTTAAGGGGATAGGATAGGGATAAGGAAAACTCGAATTTAAATTACCTACTCTATATTAATTGTGAGGGAAAATTTGATATGTGAAGGGGAAAAGACAGAGAGATAGATGATAGATGGGAAAAGTACTGATTTAAAAAGGCACATTGGGACAATATTTGATTGATATGATAGGATGACGGGCGATTTAGGCAAAAAGTGGGGGTACAGTAGGACAAATGAGAGAGGCCTTTAGGCGCATTATTGGCATTGACATTGACAAGGTATAGGGTTGTTTATGAATGTAGAATAAATCCACTTTAAAATATTTTGGCCTTAAATATTCTTTTTTTTCTCTATAATTTTAGGTTTTCCATAATTTGAATGTTTTAATCGACAAATTAAATTCGATTTAAGAAAGAATATTATTTATTGGATTGTAATATTTAGTGTCTCCAAGAAAACTTCCTCCGGATCGGCACATTCAGCCGTCAATTCAATGGAACAAAAAGAGGAAGAGATGGATGGAAAGGCCAATGAAGAACAAAATTCAGCAAAATCCTTGGGTGGCAGACGGAGGCGAAGTCCTCCATTGTTAATCGCCCTTCTCGGTTTTTGGCACATTTTTTTCGCCATTTTATTATTTTAATTAATTCAGCCACAACCGGATGGATTGCATTCGCCGCAGCGGTGTTCTGCCTTTGGGAGGAGTGGACCTATTTTACTTCAGTTTATTTCTTCTTCATTTCGATGAGCACAATTGGATTTGGCGATGTTACGCCGCAACATCCACAGGTGGGTGCTATTCATTTATTTTCAGCCATTTGCAGAATTAAAATAGAATACAGGATTGAGGGTTTATCTTTAGGATATGATAGGTGATGATTCAGTACAACCGATACAGTTTATACTCTGGACAATTCTTTTGTTTATAGCGCAATAAGGAAGCAACCAATTAGCAGGAAGAAAATATGCCATTGAAAAACTTAAAGTATCCTCTATAATATAGCATTTTTAAATTTTATTATTACTACCAAAAAATTATATATGTATTAAGTGTATTGGAGAAAAAGCAGCTTACTTTGAAATTCTTTAAAGTTTTCATAAATTTAAAATAGTCACTTTTTAGAGGATTTTTGGAGTTTTCAAATGACATATTGCCTTTCTGAATTAATTGTTTTCTTGTTGAGTTATAGCCAAAAAAACTGAACAGATGTTGAAATATTCCGTTCCGCCCAGGATAATTAGAATAGGTCAAGTTTAATAGTTGGACAAAAATTTTCAATGAATTTTCGACTTTTACAGAAATTAACAAATTAGCCAATTCCATTTCAGTATATGATAATGAGCTTTTTTGTTGTTGTGGTTGGCCTTTCATTGGTCTCAGTTTGCATAAATGTTGTGCAGGAAAAATTCTCTCAAATTTATATGGAATTTTTGAATAAAATGCTTCAGGTAATCTAGCAATCAAATGAATTATCTATTAACATAATTAATTTGCCGAAAAAAGAGTAAATATTGAAGGGTTTATCCTATATTCACAAACCAAATATACCAAAAATTGGATAGAGCTGGTCAAAACGCATTGAATGGTATATAATTTGTAATGGTTTGGTCAACAATTAAAGGGTATTAAACGGTTTAAACCCATTTTGGTTTGGTCAACAATTAAAGGGTATTAAACGGTTTAAACCCATTTTGGTTTGGTCAACAATTAAAGGGTATTAAAAGGCTTAAACCCATTTTGGTTTGGTCAACAATTAAAGGGTATTAAACGGTTTAAACCCATTTTGGTTTGGTCAACAATTAAAGGGTATTAAACGGTTTAAACCTATTTTGGTTTGGTCAACAATTAAAGGGTATTAAACGGTTTAAACCCATTTTGGTTTGGTCAACAATTAAAGGGTATTAAACGGTTTAAACCTATTTTGGTTTGGTCAACAATTAAAGGGTATTAAACGGTTTTAACCCACTTTGGTTTGGTCAACAATTAAAGGGTATTAAACGGTTTAAACCCATTTTGGTTTGGTCAACAATTAAAGGGTATTAAACGGTTTAAACCTATTTTGGTTTGGCCAACAATTAAAGGGTATTAAACGGTTTTAACCCACTTTGGTTTGGTCAACAATTAAAGGGTATTAAACGGGTTAAACCCATTTTGGTTTAATGGTTCAAAACTAAATTTGAATTCGTTAACCCAAGCCAAAACACCAAAAAATGATATCTTGATGAGATTTTCAATTAGGTCTAGGATAAACTTATGAACCGTTACATATTTGTCCGGCAAATTAAATATTTTCCAAATAAATATTAATTTAAATTTCCTCCTTTAAGCAATATATGAAAGCGCAAGCCAGTGGTGACATTGACGCATTGAAGGGGGCAATGAAGGGATTCAATGAACGTTGCAAATATTTAATGCCATTCATCAGCAAAAATCAAGGAATTCGGCTGATGAACCAATTCAAGGAGGAGGCCAGGGCAATGGGCGTTGAATTGCCGGAAGTGATGACGGAATTGGGCGAAACAGGGAAACCGGCATTTTGCAAAATATTCGATGAGAAAAGTGATGAACGAGTCAATGAATTTTTGGAAAGGGTTAGTCAAAAAGAACTTAAAAGCTCAATTTGTTGCCCTTTCAAATCTCATCAAGGACTAAATAATTTTGATGACTTTGTTTTTATCAAATTAAAGAGCAGACTTTTGCCTATCAAATAGTATTAATTTTATTTAAATTGATTCGGAAATGAATGAATTTATGCTCAAAAACCATTTAAAATAACCTTTGCAATGGATTAGCCAAATTTTCAGTGGTTTTTTAAGCACATTTTCATAATTTCTGAGCCAAATAGCTAACAGTATTTTCTTTAATTTGCTCACAAGGGAAGTACCTCACCTTAAGGTGGCCCTTTTTGATGAAACTTGGCATGTCTTTTGGCCATAGGATGCCTACACATAATCCGCTATTTTTATCTGCGGAATGAGCTCGCCTACTGTTTTATGGCCAATAAAAATTTTTAATTTGACGATTTATTGGATTGGAAATAGGAAGAGGCAGATGCCTGGATGGTGTATGGGGTAAGTATGTAGAATACTTTTTATGGTCATGTGTTCAATTCCTCTCATCGGCAAGTATTTTTTTAATTTCTTAAACACATTTTTAATACAAATTTAGAGTTTTATTATTAAAAATTAAATAAAAGAATTAAAATTATGTAAACCGCAATATAATTATCTGCCCAATGAGCTTATCTCGGATTTTATTACCATAAAACCTATTTTTTCAGCCATTTTGGCCATAGCCCATATCTCCGTATAGGGATGTCCTAAAATTATGAACTAAACGTCATATTATAGAGAATTTTATTGGCTATAATATTGGTAAATGTTTTCTAGGCCTAAAAATTTTTTGAAATTTTTTATCGATTTTTTTTCGAAAAATCCCGAATTTGGCCAATTTTCAATGGGCCATAACTCGGGTATATGGCTACATTGGAACATGGCCCAATTATGTTTTTTGATCACAATATCATAAAGTATTTTTATGTAAATTTTCAGATTTTTTCGTCAACCTGAAAATTTTTGCAAATTTACAATGCCTAGGCCTGTATGGGCAAAATACCTAGAATTTTCAGGTTAAGGGAAAAATCTGAAAATTTACATAAAAATACTTTATGATATTGTGATCAAAAAACATAATTGGGCCATGTTCCAATGTAGCCATATACCCGAGTTATGGCCCATTGAAAATTGGCCAAATTCGGGATTTTTCGAAAAAAAATCGATAAAAAATTTCAAAAAATTTTTAGGCCTAGAAAACATTTACCAATATTATAGCCCATAAAATTCTCTATAATATGACGTTTAGTTCATAATTTTAGGACATCCCTATACGGAGATATGGGCTATGGCCTAAATGGCTGAAAAAATAGGTTTTATGGCCATAAAATCCGAGGCGTGGGCATTCCGCAGATAAAAATAGCGGATTATGTGTAGGCATCCTATGGCCAAAAGACATGCCAAGTTTCATCAAAAAGGGCCACCTTAAGGTGAGGTACTTCCCTTGTCAGAAAAATCATCAAAATTGATTCAGTTTTCGATGAATTATTTTAAATGGCGATAAGTTTGACATATTCAAAAAAGAAAACAATTTAATAAACTCAATTTCAGGCTCAAAATCAAGGGAAAATGCGGCGAAATGCGCACACTCAAACAAGTGGATAACAAAAAATCAAAATTTAAATAAATTTGCATTACAGAAATGCCGCAAATGCAGAAAACACACAAATTCTTCATTTCCCGTGCCGAAGCGGACAAAGAGGAATTCCAAGTACAAACAGATTGGGCCTTCAAAATGGACAATGGAACACAAACACCTTCGAGAAATTTGACGGATTCGGGGATTCAAGTTGGAAAGAAGGAGATTATTGATAGGAATTATTATTTTATAAACAGTGTCAAACTTGGGAACTGGAAAGGCCAAGCACAATGGTGGACATTTGGACAAACACATTGACAATGTTATTTTGGGGGAATGGGAAAAGTGATATTTCAGTACCACCAAGCAAGTATATAAAAGCTTTTTTTGACCATAACTCAGCATGGAAGCATCCAATTTAGGAAAGCAATTAGTACTGCCAAATGAAGACCCACTCCACGGAGAAGTAGCAAATCATGGAAGGCAACAAATCTCTTGAAAGCCTTAAATGTCCTCTAAAAAGTGGCTTCTCTTTATTTTGTAAACTAAAAACATTTAATAAAATACTAAGTGACTTTCCTTCACTCAATCAGAAAATTCGAATTCATTACATTCAATTGCATGTAAATTTTTAAAGCTTGAATTTCTAAAAAAATAAAAAGGGCTATATTGTAGAGGATACTTTAAGCTTTAAAATGATATATCATCTTCCAGAATTGATTATTTCCTTGTTGAGTTATAAATAAAAGAATGCATCAGGTATTGTAATGGCGGCACTGAAACATCCCTTATCTTTGTGGGAAGTGGGAAATATGATAATTGAACAAATTTAATACAACGGATTTAGAGGAACAAAGAACAGTGGAGTGCAGCCTGAGGTGTCCTGCATTATGCGAATTATAGACGATGGAGAAAGTGATTTTGCCATTTCCGATTATGAAGATGAAGTTGGCTCCAATGAAAATGATTAATTCGTGTGCCATTTTAGGAAGGTGAAATTTCTTCTTCCGGCCTTTCTGCATTGCAACAAATGTTGAGCGGAAGTAGCCGTGAGGATGACAAGGAAATGGAGCGAAAAATGAGTGTCAGTTCCAAACGATCTCAACAAATGAAGAGGGTGGCCGAAATGGAATTGAGTGAAGGCAAGAAATGTGAAAAATGCTCAAAGAGGATTTTTAGTAGCAAAATTATTATATTGGTTTAAGAAGAGCGTTTGTGCTATATTCATAAACCATATATACCCAAAATTGGATAGAGCTGGTCAAAACGCATTGAATATATAATTTGTTATGGTTTGTTAAATAATTAGAGGGTATTAAACGGTTTAAACCAATTTTGGTTTAATGGTTCAAAAATAAGTTAGAATTGATTAAACCTTCCAAACAAAACATAATCAAATGATGCAATTTAGGGCTATCGATTGAGTTATTTAAGATTTATAAGTTTATTATAAACTATAGATTATAGTACTTTTATTCTAATTTAAGGCTAAAGTTGTTTGGGGCGAGAATTGGGCCTAGGCTCTCACCCTGGGCATTGGCCGGAGGCCTAATAATCTCCCTGTGGCGTAAGGAAGGGGATAGGGATTAAAAGGAAGGGGATAGGGATTAAGGCAACTTGATTTTAATTTATTATTTATTAGTTGGGCGTAAAAATAGGAATAATAAAATGAACATTTAAAAAAGACCATCGTGGAGGAAAAAGGGCTGCTTTATAAATGTGAATTGAGGCATTATTTGATTGATAGTGCATCGGGATGAACGGGCAAATAGTGGGTATACAGTAGGAAAAGGAAAGGCCCTTCTTAGAGAATTATTGCCATGGACAAGTACCGTTATAATCTCTGACATTTTCAATATGCAGAAAATAAGGGAAATAATATGATGTTCCCTAAAATTTGTGCATTCTCTCTTAAGGAGGTTCAACTGAGAGGGCAACAATGGAACAACGAAAACAAGGAATGGGTCCATTGCCACATCCGAAAGTGACCATTCAAATGGCATCGAAAGCGGACGAGGAGGATGAGCCGAATGAAGAAAGGGCCAAAAAGGGAAGGCGAAGAAGAATGCGCGAAGGGCTGAGATATATGCGAAATGCAGCCATTCAAGTTGAGACCATTAAAATTAAAATAAAAACTCTTCCGAAAAAGGTTGGCTGGATCGAAAAGGAAATGGCGGAGTTTGGAGTGCAAATTGGATGTTCCTCTGGGGAATTTGAAGAGAGGGGAATGGTTACTGAGAAGGGTTCAATTGTGGATGCTGTAAGATTGACCCAATTGGAATTATTGGATAATGGAGGGGAAGAGAATTCGCAGGAACAAAAACAATCGACTGAATCTGGGCCATTGAGTTTCGAGACAGCCGATGATTGGTTGACAAGCATTGGAGCACAAACTGAGGCGGTAAAAAGGTAAATTATAAAATTAAGGAGGGGGCTGAAACGAAATAGGAAATTTCACTACCTCCATTTTAAAACCTGTACCTGGGCCTTTCTCCTGGTCATAGGTCATAGCTCAAGGCGGCTTTAACTAATCTGGGAAGGCGATAAGCAATTTTTGAGCTCTCAAAGTCCTTTTAAAAGTGGCTTTTCTAATTATTTTAAAACTTAAATACTTTAAGAAAACGCGGATTTTCTTTCAAAAAATTCGGATTAATTTAATTCAAGATATTTGAAATTGAAATTTAAAAAAATTTAAAATAACCTATGATGACAGGACATTTTGGACTTTACAATGTATATCGCTTTCCTTGATTCTTGCCTTGAGCTATTAACAAAAGATTGCCCAAGTACTGAAATGACGCTACTGAAACATCCCCTACCGCATAAGACAATTTTGCCATTTTTTAAGAGAGCAAATGAAAGGGAAAAGAGTGCAAACGGAGAGGCCATTATTGTTAAGCCGACCAGTGCAAACTCAATTGACGAGCACATTTCGAAGGGGAATGGAGGTGGAAGGCGGCAAATCCGGAGAGGGATCAACAATGGAAATTGCCCAAATTGAGGCACAAGGCCAGGGGGGACTGGCCGATGCCCAAATGGAAAGGGACGAATTGAAAAGGACATTCGGATTGGATGATCGGGTTTGAAATGGAAACGAGGGTAAATTAAATAAATTGTTCATCACAGGAAATTGATTGTTTGATGGAGAAAATGAGGGAATTGAAGAGGAAAAAGCGGACGAAAAAAGTTGAAATAAAAAGTAGCAATTTAACATCGTCAAATTCATCGGAAGGCGGCGAAGAATTGAGCAAAGAGGTTATTTTGGGGATGGATTGATTTAAATTAATTCTGCCTATTTGCCCAAATTTAATTCCGCCTATTTGCCCCAATTTAATTCCGTCTATTTGCCCCAATTTAATTCCGCCTATTTGCCCCAATTTAATTCCGCCTATTTGCCCCAATTTAATTCCGCCTATTTGCCCCAATTTAATTCCGCCTATTTGCCCCAATTTAATTCCGCCTATTTGCCCCAATTTAATTTCGCTTATATTCACCACAGCATTTATATTTTTAGGACAAATTGGAATTGTTGGAGGAGATAAAACGGATGAAGAGGGATAAAATGGAGAAAGAAGAAGAAGAGGAGGAGGAGGAAGAAGAAGAAAACATTGAACAAATGCCGAAGAAATGGAGAAGGAAAAAGGTGGATGGTGGCATTTTGGAGGAATCAAGCGAGGAATTTTCTGTGCAAATCACTCAAGGAGAATACATTTCGCGAGGAAATTATGAAGAAACAATTTTGGATATTCAACTCATTCGGAGTCCATTTTTTGAGACAAAATATTTGCCCCAATCCGAAGAGCATTTGATTTATGCCGAAGCGGAATTGGCAATTAAGGAGCCGAAAAGGAAAGAAACGGAAGAAGAATATATTGAAATGAATAAATTGTTGGCAAAATTGGAGAGAATGGAAACAATTTGTGCCGCAATTGGTGAAGAAGGTGGATTTGGAAAAGAAATCTCGGGATTGGGTGGAGGAATGATTGGCGGAAGTGGCATTGGCGATTTGGATGGTCGCCTGGAAATTGGACATTTTACGACTGAATCGGCGGCACAAACTGATGAAGGAATGACAAAAGTAGATTTTGAACTGAAAACAATGATGGAAACATGGAATTTGGGAATGGGGGAATTGAAGGAAATGGCCAGAAAACAAAGCGAAAGAATATGGCCTAAATGGACGCAAACAAATTGGGAATATTCAAATGTGGAGGAGGAGGAGGAGGAGAGAATGGACAGTGGAATAATGGGAAAAGAAAGGTAAAGGAAATTTGTGATTTGGCAATTTTTATTTCTTGGTTGAATATATATGTCGCAGCCGATATCGTTTTAGCCGAACTCGAAATCGGCTAGCCGATCTCGTTTCCCACTGACCAGAAATAGTGTAGTGGCAGACATTGTAGTTTTTGAATAATGGCCATATCTCGGCTCCTAGGCCACATAGAGCAATAATTTTTTCCTATTCTTAGCCCTAACCTAGCCCTCGCCCTAAAACCAATGCTGGCCCTACCCTAACCTAGCCCTACCCTAGTTAAACCGGTTTGAAAACCTGAAATTTCAATTGGCCATAACTTTGGTTCAAACTGGTCAAATTATTTTGAAATTGAAATCTTATAAACAAAACCGACCCTGACGAATCGATTGAGCTATTGATCAAGGCTGTACGATAGCTAGAACATGCCGTAACGAGATCGGCTGAAAAAACGAGATCGGCTGCAACATATATATGTTAATTGAATGGTTTAGTAGTTAGTACTGCTGACTGAATATAAATATCCATTTAGGTTTTTAGCCTAAAGCTCAAAAAAGCAATAGACCAATTCGGGAAGGCGATATACTATTGGAAAGCTAAAAATGTCTTGTTTAATGTGGCTTATTTAAATTAGTAAAATCTTGCTTTTGTGAAAGTTACATTTCTTCGAGTCTGAAACTCAACTTTTTGAGTATTTGAGGAAAAATAATTTTTCCTAAAAATGTTTAGAGTTTTGAAATAATTAAGAAGCGCCACTTTTTAGAGGATAATCTTGGCTTTCAAATGGCATATCGCCTTGCTAAATTGATTACTTCCTTGTTAAGTTATGGCCAAAAGAGTGGTCCAGATCCTCAATTGGTGGTACTCAATAATCATATTTTACTATTGTTGGCATTTTTAGGGAGAAAATTGGAAGCAAATTGGAAATTTTGATGGCAAAAGAAGGAGGAGGAGAAGAGAAGGAAGAAATTGGAATAATTCAAACGACAGAGACAAAAATTGCCCAACAATTCATTCCAATATCGTCCAAATCAAGCAATGAACCAATTGAAATTAAACTTCAAGAGAAAATTGTGCTAAAGGAAAAGCCACCGAAAGAGGCTGGTGGAACGGCAAAAAGAATTCCATCCAAATTGAAAGGGCGTAAAATTGAACAATTGGTCACTAAATTTGAGGAAGTGGTCGCCACTGATGAACAAAAGGAGCAAATCCAATTGGAGGAGAAAATGCCCGTGAGGATTGAAGGAAAAATGGCAGAATTGGGAACCACATCAAAAGGTATTCTGATTGTCGGAGTCGATTCTGATTTTCTTGTCAAATTATGTATTCTGTTTCTATTTTTACTGACCAAAAAATAATATAGATATAGATAGAGGAAAACATGGTAGATTTTGTCTTATGGCAATATCAATAACTCATATACTCGTAGACATCCTAGAGCATTAATATATGACTTCAATTCGGCATGGCCGAATTTAATAGAAAAATACAAAAATATAGGCCAAATTTAATCGTTGTAAAAATGTTAAACGGGTTTAATATCCATAATTTAAATTGGCCATAAATTTACTAAAACCCAATTAAATCTATTTGAAATCTTGTAAATAAAATCGACCCTAACGAATCGATTGAACCATAGATTAAAGGGTACTTGTTAGTATTATTTTGTCAATTGCTGAAAGGTTACGATAATCCATATGGGATATCCGGTATAGCTTTGGGGTTATCAAGGGATAGGTTATCATTGGCATATCCGTAAACCTAATCCTAATTATTTATGGACGACTCTTCACATCAAAACTATCTTGTCTTATAGATAAACCACAAGTATCGATTAGAATTGTAGAATAATTAGAAAACACAGCGAAATCAAAATTGGCAGGGAAATTTTTATTGGCCAAAACATAATCAACCTTCACTTAATTAATATTATACCCATTCCCTTTTAGTGCCATTGGACATTTCCAAAATTTTGTTGGTTCAAAATGAAAGCACCGGTGAAATTGAGCCAATGAAAATTGAAAAGCGAAAGACTGGGGAAATTGGCAAAGAGGTGACCGAAGAATTGGTCAAATTGAATGAAGCAGAATTGGTAGAATTGGACAAAATGTTGCCGGAATTCATCAAACCAATGGGAACAACAAAGTCGGGTGGCCTGAATTTTGTTTGGCAAAGTTCTATCGAGGCAAAAGGTGGCGAACAAATGAAAGCCGTTCAAATGGAGGGTGGTGGAATAAAATTGGTTTCGGCTGATGATGAAGGAAAGAAAGGCGCAAAAATGATGGAAATGGCTGAAGGAAAGAGTGGCGGAACTGGTTGGTAATATAAAATATAAATAAATAATATTTAATTTGCTTAAAAAACTATTAATAGGGCCAAAATAGAATGGTTTAAAGCTGGTTTGTCCTACATTCACAAACCAAATATACCCAAAATTGGATAGAGCTGGTCAAGACGCATTGAATGGTATATAATTTGTTATGGTTTGGTCAACAATTAAAGGGTATTAAACGGTTTAAACCCATTTTGGTTTGGTCAACAATTAAAGGGTATTAAACGGTTTAAGCCCATTTTGGTTTGGACAACAATTAAAGGGTATTAAACGGTTTAAACCCATTTTGGTTTGGTCAACAATTAAAGGGTATTAAACGGTTTAAACCCATTTTGGTTTGGTCAACAATTAAAGGGTATTAAACGGTTTAAATTAATTTTGGTTTAATGGTTCAAAACTAGGTTAGAATTGATTAAACCAAAGCCAAAAACATAAATCAAATGATGCCTCTTGCCGAGATCAATTGATTGAATATAGTTTAAACTTTAAAAAGTATAAGAAAATCTTCTGAACCATTACAAACTTTTCGGCATTTTTCGATACTCTTTTCGGCAAATTAAGTATTCCCCAATAGAAATTTGACCGTGGTGATTGTTAACAATTCCCCAATTGACAGGACTCAAAATAATGCCATTGGCCAATTTGGTGTTGGCCTCTGGCCAAATGGCAAAATTAATGCCAAAACGAGGAATGACAAGTAAAATGGAACAACACGGCCAAATTTCATCTGTAGAAGGTCATCAAAATCCAATGGAATTGGAATATTATAGGCAAGTTTAATTTGCCATTCTTCCATCCAATTTTGTCCCTTTTTTGTAGACGGTGGTTGGCGAATATGTTTGAGGCGGCAAAAACCGGTGAACATTTTCCACTTTATGATATTCCTCTAAAGGACATTTCGGAATTTGTTCGTTTGAAAAGGGAGGAATTGAGCCAATTGGAAAGGCAAAAAATGCAAATGGAGAAAATGAGGGAATTGGCACAAAAAGGGGAGAAAATGGACAGAATGGTTTTGGAAAAATTGGGTCGAAATAAAAATATATTTGGGGGCAAATTTAAGGTGGATTTGAGCATCCAAACCGGTGTGCACAGTAGAGTGGTACAAATTATGGGAGCGGAAGAATTAATGCCACCGGGCACTTCATTCAGTCAGGATAATTTCGACGTAGGATTTCTAGCCTTGCACTCAATTTGTCACCGTTTAAAATAATTAAAGACCGAACCAATTTTGATAATTTTCTAATCAAATTAAAGAGTAGACTTTTGGCTATCAAATTATATTAATTTTATTTAAATTGGTAAGGAATTGATGAAGTTGTGCCGAATACAGAAAATTTCGATAAATCCATAGAAAAAGTCATTTCAGCAGTTGTTTTTTGGGCAAAACTTCAATCATTTTTGAACCAATTTAAATAAAATTTGTATCATTTGATAGCCAAAAGTCAGCTCTTAAAATTGATACTAAAATCATTAAAATTGGTTCAGTCATTGATGAGTTATTTAGGCGGAAAATTGAGCCTCATTCTCTAGCACTTCCCTCAATTGTATTTGTTACATTTTCAGTATTTGGCCAATCCAATATTCCCAATTGCCCGAATCCCATTGAAAGAGGAAAATTCATCTGAGGACGAAGAAGACATTGATGAAAAACAATAATTTTATACAAATAATAATTTCATTTTAAATTTTGATTCATTCATTTTGGACCCGAATTTCACGTGGCTTTTTCTCCTCTAGCATTTCCGCAATCATAAAGCCAAAATAGCCGAGAATGGCAGAAATTAACAAAATAATCAAATGCCAATGAAGCAAAAGATGGGCAGAAATGTAGAAGAGAATTGAAGTTAGCAAAGACTAAAAAAATATAATTATGGGGATTAATTTTGGGAAAATATTTAATTAGTCGAAAAAATTATAATTTTTACTCATAAATCTTTATACTCAATGGATAGATCTCATCAAGACGCATCATTTGATAATGTTTTGAATAAGGTTTAACCAATTATAATTTAGTTTTGAATCATTAAATCAAAATTGGTTTAAACCGTTTAATATCCTTTAATTGTTGACCAAACCAAAATGGGTTTAAACCGTTTAATACCCTTTAATTGTTGACCAAACCAAAATGAGTTTAAACCGTTTAATACCCTTTAATTGTTGACCAAACCAAAATGGGTTTAAACCGTTTAATACCCTTTAATTGTTGACCAAACCAAAATGAGTTTAAACCGTTTAATACCCTTTAATTGTTGACCAAACCAAAATGGGTTTAAACCGTTTAATACCCTTTAATTGTTGACCAAACCAAAATGGGTTTAAACCGTTTAATACCCTTTAATTGTTGACCAAACCAAAATGGGTTTAAACCGTTTAATACCCTTTAATTTTTGACCAAACCAAAATGGGTTTAAACCGTTTAATACCCTTTAATTTTTGACCAAACCAAAATGGGTTTAAACCGTTTAATACCCTTTAATTTTTGACCAAACCAAAATGGGTTTAAACCGTTTAATACCCCCATAACAAATTATATACCATTCAATTCGTCTTGACCAGCTCTATTCAATTTTGGGTAAATGGTTTGTGAATGTAGGAAAAACCCTTCCTTAAAGCATTGTAATTGGCAATTTTCAATGTATTTTCGACAAATTAAATAGAATGTGCTTTGCCTGATAGAATTTGAGCAGAGCAAATGCCTCGGCACTTTTATTTGGATAATTGGCAATAAGAAAGGAAAATAGTTGTGTATTCCAACAGGCATCGCCAAAACTGAGCAAAAAACCACAAAGTAGGGCAATCCAAGCTCTATGGGTATAAGGGGGATAATTTTGAAAGAAATAGGCAAAATGTACCTTGGCCGAATCAAAGCCTCCTCCTCATCAGTTCGACCCAATGGGGAAATGTTCGGCAAATTGATGAAGCAAAGGGCAAATGCGGTTAAATTAATGAGGACACCGACTAGGACAAGCCGACTTCGGCGTATTCGATGCAGATGGAACCAATGGAAAAAGAGGCTCACTACAAGGGAATATATTTTTGAATGGGGAATTAAAAATCGGATGTTGAGCCACTTCCATTGGTTTTTCGGCCCATATCTCAACGAGTTATAATGGCCAATTTAGGAAAGGGATATAACATTTGAAAGAGCTGAGTTTCCTTTTTACAAAATGTGAGATTAATAATATTAAAAAGATTAGAAATCTGAGATTGTGAATATCTCGAAACCTTCGGGGAAAATGCGTCTTTTCTTCAAATCTTTCTTAATTTAAAATATATTTTTTAAAGCATTTTTTAAAGAAACTCAGCTCTTTCTATAGTATATTGTTTCTAAGATTGTTTATTGTCTCGATGAGGTATGGACCAAAAAAAGAATGCAAGTGCTCAATCATATTCCCTACAAAGTGGTTGGCCCAATCCTTTGACAATGCTATTCAAGGCAATCAAAATTTTTGGACTGAATTGTGCCTGGAATTGGACGGTGTTGAGAATAGCCGTTGGGAAAATGCTGAAAAATATGAAATTTGAGATATATAATATATAAATAAATTAAAATGCGTATTAAACAGCTTAAACCAATTTTGATTTTTGGTTAAAAGCTAATAAGTTAGAATTGTTTAAACCCAAAACTAAAACAATTTTTTATTGATGCGTCTTTAAGAGTTTTCTCCACTAGATTATTGGTCTATGACAAATTTCTGGGCCGTTATAACTTTTTGGACTAATTAATTCTTTCCACATTTTTTAGACATTTTCAGTATTTTTCTTTGGTAATATGTAGCATTTAACCTGCTCCAGAAACTGAGCAAAATGCCGGAATAGGCAAAACTGAATGCCAAAGCAGCCATTTTTGGTGTGGCCGCAACTTTGAATATTGACTCTAATAAAGAAAAATGGCATTTAAATATTTTTAAATAATCAAAATTTCACTCACTGATTTGTTCCAAATTTGATTCCCTCAATAATTTTGTTTCGTCTCCTTTCGTTTTGACATTTTCTCCTTCCAATTGTCGTTTTGTAGAAGGCAAAAATGCCAAAATTAGAACACCAAAAAGGGCAATGCCAGTGAAGGAGGAATAAATTATGAAAATGGTGGAAGGTGGAAATGAAGTAGATGAAGAAGAATTGGCCGAATTCAAATTGGAATTTTGATCGGAGGAAGAAGTGGAAAGGAAAATGATCAGCAGGAAAATGCCGCCACAAGTCAAACTGAAATTGGAGAAGCCAAATAAATGAAGGATGGTATTTAATTAATCGAAAAATACACTAAAAATTTCGAAAAATAACATCAAGAGAATTATAATGGTTTAAATATGGGTTTATTCTACATTCACAAACCAAATATATCCAAAATTGGATGGAGCTGGTCAAAATGGACGCATTGAATGGTATATAGTAATTTGTTATGGTTTGGTCAACAATTAAAGGGTATTAAACGGTTTAAAACCATTTTGGTTTGGTCAACAATTAAAGGGTATTAAACGGTTTAAACCCATTTTGGTTTGGTCAACAATTAAGGGGTATAAGCGATTTAAACTAATTTTGGTTTAATGGTTCAAAACTAAGTTCGAATTGGTTAAACTCAAGCCGAAAACTCAATCAAATATAAAATATGGTATATGGTTATGGGCTTAGGATAGACTTCTGAAATGTGGACCGTACAATTTTCCTTTTTCAACAATTTGCCATGTTTTTTCTTAGGTAAATATGAGGCGCTTTTAAGGTATTTGGCATTTACCAAGCCTGGTTCAATGCCAAAAAGAGGCTGCTATGCTTTCCGGCTGTTTTCTCCGTACTGTTCCGAGTCAAATATTTGCCCTGTGCTGTCCAAATGATAGCCGCCCCCAGGCCCAAAAGGGCGGATGTACTGTAGAGGAACCATTGATGAAGATGGAGGAAACCGGCCAAAAAGAGGACATAGGCCAGGCCAGCCAGGGCCAATGAAGTGCGAGTGCCAAGGAATTGGATGATTGGTGGGGCGATGAAATTGAGCACCGTGAATGAAGCATAAATGATGGAAAGGCTGAAAATTCGGAAAGGGGATTAGAGGTGTTGGGGTGGGAGATTAAAGAGGGGAGAAGAATAGATATTCGTGAATCCGATCTAATTGTGACTTAGATTAAATTAAGTTTAGTCTTTCGAATTTTTTAAATTGGATAACAAACCCCCTAGTCTGGGCTGGAAGCCCAAAACAAAACAAATGAGTAATAGCCGTTGAGTATCTCTGCCATTTTTGACCTTGTTTTAGCTCAATAATGAAGCAACAAATTTGGGGAAACCTTATGCCATTTAAAAGCTCAAATAGACGACAAAAATGGCTTCTCTAAAAATTCTTCTCCTTCTAGAAAAAGCGGCTTTTAATTCAAGTTTATTTCATTCACAAAAATGTAGCTTTTTAAAAATTAGATTTACAAATTTATAGGCACTTTTTAGAGGAAATTTAGAGTTTTCAATGGTTTTATTACTTTCATAAATTGGTTGGTTTCTCGTTGATTTATGCTCCAAAAAAAATGATGAGGTATTTAATCATTGGTAAATGGTATTGGTACTCAATTATCTGCTATTTGAAGAAAATGTGACGAAAGCCGACGGCAAAATTTGATTATTTCTATTTTCTCTCTGCTGGTCTTCTTTTATTCTCATTTCTCAAAATAAACATTACCGTACTTTTATTGAACAGTAGTCCTTTTTTAGAATGGATAGAGGAATGTGTGACACATACCTTGTATATCCGGCATGTTTGTCAACTTGGCCAGTTTGGGCGAAAGTGTCCAAAACGGATTCCTCAATGAATCCTTGTGAATTGAATGCTAAAAAAATGAAGAAAAAGCCAATGCCCAATTGGAGCACATTTCGTGTGTGCGGATTCAGTGAATGCCAAAAGTTGCTAATTATTTTTTGGATATTTTCAAATGTTTTTTATTAGGCCAAAAAACTTACAAACAACGAAACATTCTCTTTAAAATATTTGATGAATTTTTATTAATTATTCAAATCATTTTGCCTCATTTTGCCTTCATTTTTAATTAATTAATTTATAAAAAAATTTTTTATTATTTTATTAATTGGAAAAAGAATTGTTTTTATTTGACTGAATTGCGTTTGGGAATCGATTTTGTTTCGGTGGAGGAAATAATTTTTGTGGACGAGCAAAATATAGATTGGGACAACGGTGAAATTTTTGGGGAATAAATACGTATAAAAAATGTACCAGCAATGACATTGTTTTATTATTTTTTGGTTATTTATTAATTTTGGAAAAAGGATTCATTTTATGGGAATTTTGCAATAAAATTTGCATGGAATTGTAAAATAATGGAAAGGGGATTCTAGGATAATCCCCAAATTATTGACATTTATATTGTAATTAATAACTCATCAATGAATGAACTAATTTTGTTGATTTTAATATCAAATTGAAGAGCAGACTTTTGGCTATCAAATGATATTAATTTATTAAAATTGATTTAGAAATTATGAAGTTATTTTCAAAAGGCAATGAACATTTTGTTAAACCATGGTTAAGATCATTTAAAATTGTTTTTTGGTCATATCTTCATCAATTCTGAACCAATTTAAATAAAATTAATATTTTTAGATAGCCAAAAGTCTGCTCTTTAATTTGATACCAAAATCATCAAAATTGGTTCAGTCATTTTTAAATTATTTTAAACGGAGTCAAGTTGAAGCTACCTCGCGCGATTTAAAATTAGAGAAGGGATTTATGCCAAAATTAGGAAAGAAAAATGAATGAATGAATGAATGGGGGATGTGTTTGTAGATTGATGGTCTAATCCCTTCTATAAAACAAACAAATCCCAAAATGCACAATGATTTTTTAATTGCTATTCTTTTCACTTCCTTCCAGTTCTATTTTTCTACTTTAACAATTCTTTGTAATTTCAAAAGGGTAATTTGTTGTGTTCCTCCAAATCATTTTCCTTCCAGTCGACCTTGAATAATTCTTCTTCTTCTTCTTCGCTTTCTCACTTTCTTGGGGCCCCGGAAAAATGAGCAGCACAAAAAAAGCACAAAAAATTGCGCGAATTGCTCCCATCAATGATGTCTTTATGCCTTTGTCCCCATCCATTTCAAAGACCATTTCCCTCCATTCGTCAATTTAGCAAAAATGTTCGCCTTCTTCCCTTCAATTATTCTCCTTCTCATTTCTTTGATGATTTTGCCCATGGCATTGGCCGAAATGAAGGATGGAAATGAGGCAGAAATCAAAATGGAATTCATTAAAATGGATCAAATTTGCCTTCTTTGCCATTCAGTGATTAGCCGATGGAAAGCGGAAATGGCAAAACAAAATGGGACGGAACAATTAAAAATGGTACTTAAATGACTGAAGAGAATATTGAAGAAAAATTAGTACATAATGCCCAAAATAATTAATAGTTTAAGGAAGGTTAGTCCTGCATTCACAAACCAAATATACCCAAAATTGGATAGAGCTGGTCAAGATGGATGCATTGAATGGTATATAATTTGTTATGATTTGGTCAACAATTAAAGGGTATTAAACGGTTTAAACCCATTTTGGTTTGGTCAACAATTAAAGGGTATTAAACGGTTTAAACCCATTTTGGTTTGGTCAACAAAAGGGTATTAAACGGTTTAAACCCATTTTGGTTTTTTCAACAATTAAAGGGTATTAAACGGTTTAAACCCATTTTGGTTTGGTCAACAAAAGGGTATTAAACGGTTTAAACCCATTTTGGTTTTTTCAACAATTAAGGGGTATTAAACGGTTTAAACCCATTTTGGTTTGGTCAACAATTAAAGGGTATTAAACGGTTTAAACCCATTTTGGTTTGGTCAAAAATTAAAGGGTATTAAACGGTTTAAACCCATTTTGGTCAACAATTAAAGGGTATTAAACGGTTTAAACCCATTTTGGTTTAATGGTTCAAAACTAAATTAGAATTGGTCAACCCAAGCAAAAACTTAATCAAATAATGCTTTTTGAGGAAATCTATTGATTGGTATAAAGTTTATGGGTTTAATCAATTTTTTCGGCATTATCAAAATTAGTTTCGACAAATTGTTGGATATTTTCCCTTAATTAATGAGGAAAAAAATAAATTAAATTTTTAATCATTTATTTTCAGGAATTATTGACCAGTTGCCTTCTCCTTCAAAATGCAACGGAAGTGAAGCAATGTACAGAAGGAATAAAGGATGCTAAATTGGAAAGGCTTAAAAAGGAAGGGGCCGAACGAATTTGTGAATCCGAAGGAATTTGTGGAAAAGGTCAATTGGAGAAAGCGAAGAAGGAACAAAAGAAGGGTCAAAAAGTACCCAAAAAATTGGCCACAATTCCGGATGTGCCACCCCAAAATGTATCATTCACAAATGAAACCACCGAAATTGTTAACATTTATTGAAAAAAAAATTAATAATATAAATGATTTATTTGGAGATTCTTTTTTGGGTAAAAAATTGATGAAATATTTTCAAATTCTTCTTGGAGGCGGTGCAGGCGGCAATGGTGGAGGCAATTGAATTGGAGGAGGGAAATTGGCCAATGTTGGTGTGGCCCGATATCGGTGATAGGAAGAGGATAAAGAGGAGGCATTTGGACTTCTGAAAAGTTAAAATTAGGTTCAATAAGAATGGAAATTATAAAATTAATTGGGATAGGAAATGATTGAATGTACTGCTTGAAAATCTAAATTGGATTTTGGCATATATCTCAACGATACAGTAGCCAATCTGAGAAAATTATATACCATTTGAAAGGCTTTTGTTTCCTCTAAAAAATGGCTATAGATTATTAGAAATTTTTATCATTTTGGAGAAATAAGCCTTTTCCCTGAAGAACTTAAATTGTTCCCCAATCTTGATTTTAGATATTTTTGATTCCCAATTTATTTTAATGTGAAATTTGATATAAATTATTAGGCTTTTTGTAAAAGAAATTCAGCCCTTTCAAATGATATATCATTTTTCCAAATTGGCCTTAGTCTGACTAAACTATTGACCAAAAACCATAAGCAGAAATTGCTTGAGAAGCTGCATAGGTTTTTGGCTAATATCTCAATTCTCAGCGAGGCAAAAACCATTCTAGGAAGGCATTATATCAAATGAAATGGCTAAATTTTCTCTACAAAATGTCATCATAAAATTTAATGAATTAGTAAGATTTATTTGAGAAATATGTATTTCAAAACTCGCGTTTTATATTTTTGGATTTCTAGTTTTTAAATATTAAAAGAACTAAAAAATTTCTAGTTGGCTCTTTAAGAGAAAACTCCGCCTTTTCAAATGCTTATCAACTTCCAAATTAGCTTTAGCCTCATTGAACTAATAACAAAATAAGCAGATATTCAATCGTTCTTTAAAAATTCAAAGTAAATATGGCACTCACTCTATCCTCCTGCTATTGGCCAAAAGAAGTCCATTTGGCCTCATTCGATTGGAAAAATGCAACTGAAGTTGTGCAGGACGGCCAGCAGAAGAAGGTGAAAACATGGATGGTGGAGCTTTAATTGTGGCATGGCCACATTGGGCATCCGGATCGGCATATTCATCGCTTTCTTCCCCTCGATCAAAGCATCCTCTCCCATTCCCATTTTGCGCCATCATTAGCCGGGCAATGTCCATCAATTCCTTCCCATCCCCATCGCTTCCAGCCGTTGATTTTAGCAGTGAATTTGATTGGGAATTTTCGTTGAATTTGGCCTTAAAAAATTGATGAATTTTTATTGACAATGCGATAATTCGGCAGCGATTTTGTCGCAAAGAATATATTTAGGGACTTCTAGGATGGGGTATCCAATATCGTATTAATTTCAATAGAATAATTTTCTAAATATCTGTTCACAAACCGGTTTGAAATTGAACTTTGATATTTTGGATCATATAAAATTTAATTTGAAAAATTAATACGATATTCGGATACCCCATCATCGAAAGCCCTTAAATACATATTTTTGCGAAAATTAAATCGCTGCCTAATTGACACACTGACAAATTTTCGTATTATTTTTATTGTATCCATTTTAAAATTTAAAATATTTAATTTGTCAAAAACTTTTCTGGTCGAAAATAAGCTCTTTTTAGGCAATTTATATGAGATATGTACAATAAAAAAGTGTTGAGAGTTGGGACTTAAGATTGGGTTATGATTATGATTCGAGGCAAAGAAATATTAAAAAATATTATTTTCGACATGAAAACTTTCTACAATTTCAATTATTTTTCGGCAAATTAAATAATTTCCATTTTTATACCCACTTTTGAGTCCATTTTTCTGCGAGCATTTTGAAGGAATTGGCCAAGAAGAAAATTCGAAGGAGGCGGTGATGAATATGATGAACTTGATGAACATGATGATTGGGCCAATGAATTGTTGGTGAACATTTTGATGGTTGGCTTTGAGGATGGTCTCCTCCAACGAGTGATGGCAAAAATGCAAAGACAAAAAATGGTTGAAACAAGGAGAATTGCGCCACAAAAAATTGCTGAAAAATTTAGGAATATTTATTGCAAAATATTTAATTATAATGGTTTAAGTAAAGGTTTATGCTAAATTCACAAACCAAAAATACCCAAAATTGGATAGAATGGTATATATTTTGTTATGGTTTGGTCAATAATTAAAGGGTATTAAACGGTTTAAACCCATTTTGGTTTGGTCAACAATTAAAGGGTATTAAACGGTTTAAACCCATTTTGGTTTGGTCAACAATTAAAGGGTATTAACGGTTTAAACCCATTTTGGTTTGGTCAACAATTAAAGGGTATTAAACGGTTTAAACCAATTTTGGTTTGGTCAATAATTAAAGGGTATTAAATGGTTTAAACCCATTTTGGTTTGGTCAATAATTAAAGGGTATTAAACGGTTTAAACCCATTTTGGTTTGGTCAACGATTAAAGGGTATAAACGGTTTAAACGCATTTTGGTTTTGTCAACAATTAAAGGGTATTAAACGGTTTAAACCCATTTTGGTTTGGTCAACAATTAAAGGGTTTTAAACGGTTTAAACCAATTTTGGTTTGGTCAACAATTAAAGGGTATTAAACGGTTTAAACCAATTTTGGTTTGGTCAACAATTAAAGGGTATTAAACGGTTTAAACCCATTTTGGTTTGGTCAACGATTAAAGGGTATTAACGGTTTAAACCCATCTTGGTTTGGTCAACAATTAAAGGGTATTAAACGGTTTAAACCAATTTTGGTTTGGTCAACAATTAAAGGGTATTAACGGTTTAAACCCATTTTGGTTTGGTCAACAATTAAAGGGTATTAAACGGTTTAAACCCATTTTGGTTTGGTCAACGATTAAAGGGTATTAACGGTTTAAACCCATCTTGGTTTGGTCAACAAATAAAGGGTATTAAACGGTTTAAACCCATTTTGGTTTGGTCAACAATTAAAGGGTATTAAACGGTTTAAACCCATTTTGGTTTGGTCAACAATTAAAGGGTATTAAACGGTTTAAACCAATTTTGGTTTGGTCAACAATTAAAGGGTATTAACGGTTTAAACCCATCTTGGTTTAATGGTTCAAAACTAAGTTAGAATTGGTTAAACACAAACCGAAACATAATGAATGATGCATCTAGGCCAGATCTATTAATTGAGATAAGATTTGATGGTGTTGGTTTCTTATCGCAAAGATTCTTTTGCAAAAATTCCAATGTTTTTAGACAAATTAAAATTACCGATTTGGAATAGGCAATTTGCCGATGCCGTCAATTCTTCCTCTCCATCTCTCTCTTCATTGCCACTTTGTTCTGTCTCATCATTTTCGGCCAAATAGCCAATAAATGTGCTCAGATTTGTCGTCGGCTTCAAATCTTCCTCTTCCTTACTTTCCGTTGGGCCGATGGCATTCTCTGAAATTTGGCCAGAAATTTTACTCATTTCCAATTGGGAATATGGCAATTGTCAAACAGCCAATTTACAAACATTTTAATTTTTTGATTATTTTAACATCAATTTTTTAGATTTGGGTTTGTGCTACTTATTAGTACTTATTATTTTGGCCGATTATATATTTTTTTGAATGTTATGTTATGATTGCCGTACGATAATTTTGGGTCAATTTTGTATAGATTTTAGAATATTTCAATTTGAATTAATCAGTTTGAATCAATATTATGGCCAATTTATTGACTTTAAAACCGGTTTAACATGTTTAAAATTGAACAATTTTGGCCAGAATTAGCATTTAACTAACTATAAATTGATCATTACAATTAATGAACCATAAAATAATGCTCTATGATGACTATAAAACCCCCACTGGCCCAATGAATGGGATAGGGGAATTAGAAGCAAATCAACTTTAAATTATTCTTTATTAATTGTGCGAGAAAATATGTGATTATTTCGATTTTTAGAAATTTTAATCACCTTGGGAGAAATAAGCCTTTTCCCTGAAGAACTTGTTTTCCCCAATCTTAATTTTGAATATTTTTAGATTTTTAATTTACTTACAATTATTTTAATAAATGTGATATAAATTATTAGACTTTTTGTATAGGAAATTTAGGCCTTTTAATGGTAATATAAATAATAAGTATATGAAGGGCAAAAAAGACTGTAGAAGAAAAGGGCTGAATTAAAAAGGCATCTTGGGGCAATATTTGATTGACAGGTTGAAGGGGTGATTGAGTAAAAAGTAGGGATACAGTAGGACAAGTAAAAAGGCCTATAGACAGTTGGCATTGACATTGACAGTTCACTATACTATATTTATGATCAGTGGAAATCAGAAATGGCTGAAGAATATTATTAATATTCAATTAATTGGCCTAAAATGGAGTTGAAAATGATCTATAGACTTTAAAATATATCCTTGGGGAAAATTGGTTCAATTTTGCCATTCACCATGATTTGGGTATAAATATCTATTAATTATAGGGTTAATTACCCGTTAGCGGGTAATGAAAAAGCGGGTAACGGGTAATGCGGGTAATTGGGGTGCGAGTAACGGAACGGGTAGGCGAACCTCGAAAATTACCTGCGGGTACTACCCGTCCCGCTCCCTTTATAAGTTATGGTAGATTTTTTTGAAATTTGCTTACTCAAATTTAAAAATTTCCAAAATAAAAAATAGATCTTTTTTTAATTAAATCCTTTTAATTATTTTTTTGTTTCTAAATGACCATATTGGGCAGGGTTGCCATCTCCAAAATAAAAAAAATCCGACATACGGATCCGAAAAATGGCAAACATCCAATAAAAATAAGAGTTGCGGGTAGGCGGGTAGACGGATAGTCGAGGTACGGGTAACGGGTGGAGCGGGTAATTTGCCCAAAACCTTGCGAGTACCCGTCCCGCCAACGGGTAATTAACCCTAATTAATATTGCTTGACAAATGACTATTTTAACATTTATATGGCCTCACATTTTCCCATCTACTATTATTATTATTTATTATTTACCTGATTCAAATCGGACTTCGCTGAGCAAAAGCCAATCGGCTCCCAGTCCAAAATGGAGTTCCATCCGAATCCGTGCGGCAATTCTTTGAGGAATGGGAATTCGAAGCCAACGGGCATTCTCAAATTTGGAATCTGCCGGCACATCCCAATGAAATGTTCGAAACGAATATTCATCATTGTCGAATGGGGCAAAATGGATTTTGGCCGAGTGGAATAGGCGGGCACCCCGTTTGCGGAAGTTGGAAGTATGAAACAAAATTGCGGACAAATTTTGTCGCCGAATGAAACGAAATTCCAAGGGCACGAAAGGATCTGCTGGAATTGTGGATTTGTTTTAGAATGGATTTAATGAGTTCTTAGAGGGTAGTTTCATTAGTTTTTGTGTCATAGCTTGACAGGGCAATGACCAAATTTAAAATAAAATAAACCATTTGAAAGTTTAAAGTGCCCTCTATAAAGTGGCTTTTTTGAATTTTATAAAATCCGGGAATGAAAATAATAAATAAGTTACATGTCTTTATAATAAACTCGAATTTTTATAGGAAAAGCTGTTAATTTTACAATTTTTACAATTGTTAAAAATAAACAAGAAAAAATGAGTAATGAAGATTTTTAGAGGACATTCCGAGCTCCTAAATGGCTTATCGCCTCCTAAAATTGGTTGTTTCCTTATAGAGTTATGTCCAAAAGAATGACACATGTAATGAACCTTTCGCCTATAGGTTATGTGAGTTGGTTTTCGGCATATAACTCATCAAGGCAATGACCAAACTAGGAAGGCTATATATCATTCGGAAGCCCAAAGTATCCTCTAGAATTAGGCATATTTTTTATTTAATAGAAATTCAACATTAAATAAAGTTACTGGGCTTTAAATTTAATAAATTAATTTTTTTAGAAGTCGCTTATTTTGCAAATTTTATTTTAGTTTCAAAATTTATAATGACCACTTTTTAGAGGACTTTTATGGCTTTCTAATGGCATATCGCCTTCCCGAATTGGTTACTTCCTTTTTGAGCTATGCCCAAAAGAATGGCACAAACCAATTTGTTGTTGTTGGCTTCGATGCCATCCAATCCAGCCTTTTGGCCGTTCTTCGAAATTGTCCTCCCCAACGGTGCCATCAAAAAGTTTGCCAAGTCCATTGCGTTGCCAAATCAATTGGCCATCGCCCATTGAGCCTCCATTTACTCCATCAAATGTGGAATCGCGCAAATCCAATGCATCCACAAATGCGCCAACCGTGGTCGAATATGAAAGCAATGGTTCTAAATAGATGGGAATTATGTGAATTTGGAAGTAAAATGGCACACCTTTATACGGGCATCCATACAGTTCAAATCGAAGGCAAATGGTTCGAACCGATTCGCTGACGGGAATAATTCGAATCAATTTAGCAAGGATGGCACCGTCCAGAAGGCGTAAAATGGCACTTTGTGTATCAGAATTGGCACGAATTATCTGCAAAAAATATTTACATTTTTGGATATTGATTTAGAAATAATGTGGAAAATATTGTAAAGGTTTAGCGCAGAAATTTGTTTCAGGTTTCCAAACTCTATACTAGCTCGTCAAGACGCATCATTTGATTATGTTTTATTTTGGTTTAACCAATTCTAACTTTGTTTTGAACCAATAAACCAAAATTAAACCGTTTAATACCCTTTAATTGTTGACCAAACCAAAATGGGTTTAAACCGTTTAATACCCTTTAATTGTTGACCAAACCAAAATGGGTTTAAACCGTTTAATACCCTTTAATTGTTGACCAAACCAAAATGGGTTTAAACCGTTTAATACCCTTTAATTGTTGACCAAACCAAAATGGGTTTAAACCGTTTAATACCCTTTAATTGTTGACCAAACCAAAATGGGTTTAAACCGTTTAATACCCTTTAATTGTTGACCAAACCAAAATGGGTTTAAACCGTTTAATACCCTTTAATTGTTGACCAAACCAAAATGGGTTTAAACCGTTTAATACCCTTTAATTGTTGACCAAACCATAACAAATTATTTACCATTCAATGCGTCTTGATCAGTTCTATCCAAATTGAGTATATGGTTTGTGAATGTGGGATAAACCCTCATTTAAAACATTGTAATTATTTTGACATTTAATATACTCCCTTTTTCCGAATTTTTAATGTTTTTTTGGCTAATTAAATATCATCAATTTTTGATCCATCCATCTCCATCATTATTTGAAGGTCATTCCTTATTCCACATTTGGCCAATATTCGTCCATTCAATTTCTATTCATTTCTTTCCGTCTCTTTTCAATTCCCATTCATTTCCAATTCCGGCCCCCAAAACCCCTTTCCATTATCCCCTCTTCCTTTTCTTTCTTTCTTCCGATGACCCATCCGTCCTTCCGGCCCTCGGCCATTTCCTGCGCTAGACTAAAGGCCAGTAAAATTCATTTTCACAAAGAAATGAAGGGAAAATTGGAAGGAAGAAAAGTGCCAAAATTGCATTGGATGGATGGAGAGTTGCGCGCTCCCTTTCCTTCAAATTTATTCACGACCAATTTCATTCCTTGCCTCACAGGCAAAATTCTATGGCCAAAGAATGGAAATAAATATTAAAATGAAAGAAGGAAAACAAAATTTTAATTTTGATGAAAAATCCCCCAATTTGTCCATTTTCATTTTCCTTTGATCCATAATTTATTCACGACCAATTTCATTCCTTGCCTTAGGCAAAATTTTATGGCCAAAGAATGGAAATAAATATTAAAATGAAAGAAGAAAGGAATAAATTTTTAATTTTGGTGGGAAATCCCCTTTTGGAATATCCAATTTGTCTCTTTTCATTTTCCTTTGATCCAATTTATTATTATACCAATTTCATTCCCTCTCACAGCCTCAGGCAAAATTCTATGGTTAAAGAATGGAAATAAATATTAAAAAATGAAAGATGGAATAAATTTTAATTCAGGGGAAATCCCTGGAAAATCCCTAGGATTTGGAACATCCAAATTTGTTGTTTCCTTCATTTCCCTTTGATGAGCCTCCCTATTTGGCTATTTGCCGTCCATCCATCAATTTGCGTGTTTTCAGCCCATCAATGCGCCGAAAGGCATGCTCAAAGTGCAAATCAGCGAGAAAACGATGGGAGGGGAGAAGGAAATGGCCTTGACTTATGCCCGACAACTGTGTGCATGAATAATCGGAGGGAATTTTCATTGATGGCACATTGATGGGCATTTCGGGAAATAATAACAAGGACGAATGAGAATGAATGAATGAATGAATGAATGGGGAATAAATTAATGGATGGATTGGGATTTGAATGGAAAAGGGGATAAATGGAGGAAGGGAAAGCAGATGCAGGGGATACGAACATGTTTATGGCCCGTGGCCCCGATGGAATCGAAGAGGGGGGAACTGGCGGGGATGCCATCAAATTTGAATTCTCTAAGGTTTTGGTTTGGCGCCAGAAATGTGATTTGATTTCAAGGTGGAATTAATGGGATTAATCTAAATTTATATGTCCATAAGAAATGGACTCCACTTCATTTTTTCTTGGCCACCCTCAATGCCCATACATACCTCATCCCCTTGGCCATCCTTGTATCGAGCCCACTTGCCCAATGATTTGCGCCAATATTCGATCATATATGCTGAAGGGAATTCCAATCCCCTTCCTTTGTCCCATCTTCCTTGTGTTCGAATCTGTGAAAATAATCAAAATAATATTTTAATTCCAAAGGAGAAAGATTTAATTTGGCCAAAAAGCAGTGAAAATGCCGAAAAGTTTGTACCTACTCAAAAACGGGAGGAATTTGTAAATCAGAATAGACGAATTTTACAATTTAGTGCAATTACAAATCAAAACAGCAGGAGGTATTTACAATTACAAATCAAAATCAGAATTATGAAGTAAAAATTTGATAATTTTCGGAAACACAAAACCCTTATTCTATTACAATTATTACGGCTTTTATTTACTCTATTCTTTTTGGTCATGTTAAATAATATCCAATATGTAAAATATCCTCCTATCGTCCAATTTATTGTCCTTTACCAACCCCGGTTATCATGGTTTCCTCCTCCAATTCCACTTGGATCCATTCATGCGATGTTGCATTTATTTGGGCCAATGGGCACCAAGCACCACTTCCACTTTCCGTGTTCAATCTGACAATGAAAGGATAAATGATCAAAAGAATAAGGGGAAATTCATTTCTTTGTCTTTTATTCACCCATTTTCCATCCTTCTTTCTTCCTCATTGGAGAATACGATACCACCGTTTCTGTACCTTCATTTGTTTTTAGCCATATCTCTCTCAATGAGGAATTAACCATTCTAGGAAGGCGTTATACCATTGGAAAGCTCTAAATGTTCTCTAAAAAGTTACCCTTTAGAATTTTATAGAATCAAGCTTAGTTAAAGTTACAAGTTTTTAAGTACAATATACTCGAAACTTTTACTTCAAAAGTATTTATATTTTTAGAAAAAAATTTTTAGAGCTACTTTTTAAAGGAAATTTAGAACTTTCAACTGATATATTTCCTTCTAAGTTTGATATTTTCTTGTTGAAATATGGCTAAAAGAATTGTTCAAATATAGAAAATCATCCAATTTCGCTTTCATTGAACAATTTTCACAGAATTTTTAGATATTTTGGCGTCTTTCCTTCCAATAATTTCATCTTTCCGCCTTTGATTCATGCAAAAAATGTCCTCTAAAAAAGATTTGGGCTGCGTAAAAGGCCATCTTTTCCCCATAAAAATTATTCATCCGAAAGAATTGCCCCCCATTTGAACTTTCAATAAATTTTGGCCTCCCCAAATTGGACTGGACATTTCCCATTCGGCCATGGCCCATACTAAATGTCCATCCATTTCCATTTTTGGCCAAATTTGTCATCCACCAACCAAATTGCGTGCCAATTCCAATCCAAAACAGAGTCAAAATATCCGTCTCCCTTCCTTTTTTCCCATTAATTGCCAAAAGGATAATCCCCCTTCCAATTAGATGGAAACAAAATGGGCCAAAATGGGATTAATGTGGAGGGGGTATTGATGGGAGCCAAAATATTTATTATTCAATTTTTAGGCCATCAACCTGGCATGAATTGGCCCAGTGCTTGGATCGAACGAGGAGGATGCACTCAGCTGGCCATCCAAAATTCGGCCCGATTCCATGCCGAGGGCGCGTCTGCATTGTTCTGTACAAAATTAAATATTTATATTAATTTTTCCCTCAAATATTTCATCTTTTCTTCTTTATTTCCATTTCCCTTCCATTTCCTTTCCATCCCTCCCAAATTTGTGCCAATTTTGTCCGATGTTTAAATATTTTTGTTGAGAAAAAATGAGAAAAAAAAAACATTCAAGTTTTTGGGCATTTATTGTTGTTCTCATTTCTAACAAAAAAAAACCAAAATGATTTGGACAATTTTTAATATTTATTCTCCATTAAAATATTTATTTTTCATCTTTTTTTTTCTATTATTCTCATCCATTTCCATCCCTTCCAAAAGTGGTGCCAATTTTGTTCGGCGTTTAAATATGTAGAAAAATGTTTTGTAAAATAGAAGTTTACACATTCCATTTTCTGTTTATGAGTGAATTCATTTTTGTTCCCATTTCCAATTCCAACAAAAAAAACAAAAGGATTGCTTCTTCGTTTCTTTCTCACCATTTTGTGCTTTTTTGTTGCTTTTTTTACTAAAAATATGAGCAAATAATTTATGCAAAAATCCCTCCAAAAAGCAAAAGAGCGCAACAGATCAATTTGACATTTCCCAGAGGGAAAAATATGCTATTTTTACCCAAAAATATTCTTCCATTTTTTTCATTATTTTTTTCTCCAATAAATCTGTTCTCTGCTCTACAAATTCCGCTCGGCCCATAAACTTTCGGATGGATTTTTCGCCGGCATTAATTTTTGAGGGAAATGATGGATGCAAAATGGATGGCACAAAAAAGGGCAAAAAAAACTCATTTTTTGGATGGGAAACAAAGAATAAAATTAAATTTATTCGGGGGATTTTTCCCTTCTACTCCTAAATTCATCGCCAACTTTCCCCCTTTTTAGGGAGATTCCCTTTATTAGGGGATTTTCAGCAAATTTCCTTCGGAGGATTTGGCCCCCTTCTCAAAGGCCACATAAATTTTCCCTCCATTCCAAAAGGGTCATAATCTTTCCCAAAAAGTGCCCATTCACCCTCATAATTGCCTTTCATCATCTATTTTGGTAGCCAATTTTGGGAAGGGGGCCAATGAATGTGCAAATGAATGGGTGGAAAAATGGCCTTCGCGCCGGCCGGCAAAACTTTTATGATCCTCGCTCACACCGAGAAGATTTATTCCCTCCCATTATTAGTGGGCCTATCCCGTTCTGCAGTGCCAATTCAGATTCAGCCAATTCCAACTTCCATTTTTTTTGTTTGGTTCATTTCCAAGTCCCATACCCAAAAAGTCCCTCAAAAAGTCCATTATGGGTCCCCATTCCCCAATAGCAATTAGGAGGCCCAACCCAAAATCCATTCCACCATTCTCCTTCAATTCTTTTGTCCTCTGTTTTGTGAAGCACCTTTTGACCTTTCTTGCCGGACAATTTGCCCCCATTTTGAGGCATTGGGCATTGGGAATGTGAATGAATGAGTGGGATGAATGGAAGAAAGGGATAAAGGGTTTTTTTGGTGCCAAAGTGGGTTAAAGTGGGAGAAGCAGAGAGTGGGAACATTAATTAGTCATGTCCCCAAAAATTGGATTTATATGGAGATGTGGGGCCAAAATTAAAAGAGAGGGGAAGAGCCAAAATTATAATAAGAGGGAAATTTTTGGCCATAACTCAATGAGACAATTGCCAATTCTGGAAGGCCATATGCCATTCGAAAGGGCTGAATGTCCTCTAAACAATGGCATTTTTTAATTTTATGAAATTTAACTTCAATAAAAGTTATGTGTCCATTAATATAATATACAAAATTTTTTGAGGATTTGAAAAAAAGTCGCTTATTTTTTATAAATTCATTTAAATTTTCAAAAATTGGAAGGCCACTTTTTCGAGGACTATTCGGGCTTTCGAATGGCTTATCGCTTTCGGCCATTTGAATGAATGCATAATTCCCTGTGCCTATAATCCCTTGGATTGGGTCATCCATCCCCCTCCCCCACCCAAAAAAGAGAAGCCATTGCCGCCAAAAAGGTCGTCGTCTCCCCTTTAAATCATTTGGGGGAGGATTTGAAAAGGTTGCGCAACATTTGCTTTTTGGCCACCACCTTCCCATTCATTTTCTCCTTTGAATTTTTTGCCGAAAAAAATAAGAGGAAATGTCAATAATGGAAATAGAGGCACATTTTTGAATGAATTTTTACTCTGCTGGGTCATTCTTTTGGCCATAACTCAATAAGGAAGCAACCAATTTAAGAAGGCAATATATCATTTGAAAGCTCTAAAAGTCCTCTAAAAAGTGGCCTAATTAATTTTTAAAATAATTTAAGCAATTTATAAATTAAGCGGCTTGTCTCAATCAACGAGAAAATTTGGGTTTATTAAACTCCAACATATGTAATTTTTTCCTAATTTAAATTTCATAAACTTTAAATAAGCCACCTTTTAGAGGGCACTTTAAGCTTTCAAAAGATATATCGCCTTTCCGAATTGGCTACTTCCTTGTTGAACTATGACCAAAAGAATGGTTTAAGTCCCTGAATAGAATACCCACCAAAAATGGACTCCGTTTTTACCAAAAAATATGTCAAATTCACCCAAAAATATTGTATTATTTTTCCATTCATTTTCCTTTCTTTTAAATTTGACACCAAAACCATATTTTTTGTATGGCTTTAGTGGGAGACTCGCCAAATATTCTCGCACCATAGCTGTGGATTAAGGCTCTAATACATTGGGGGAATGAAAGGAGGGGAAGGGGTTATCCTGTGGACATCCAATCCCCTCCCTTCCCCGCTTGATTCGGCCCTGGCATTCAAATTCAAACCCAAAGCACCAAAAATTGTCCATTTCCCTATTTCCAATCCAAATTCGATCCCCAGCGGTGATTTGTGCAGCAGCCAAAACCCATTTAAAGATGGATGAACCCCCAAAAGTGCACAGCACACATTTGCCCCAAAACTTTGTTTGGTGTGGGGAAAGGGGGAGCTGATGGTGCCTTGCAGGTCATAAATCACACCGGGAGCATCTCACAGAGGAACATTGAACGCGCGCAGAAGCCTTCCAATGCTTTGGGTGGATGTTGGGGGCCACATAATTCATTCGGGGAAGTGCTTTCCAATTCACCCAATTTCTTTTCCCCAAGGGCCCAAGGGCATTCCATTTCTGCTACTGGCATCACCCTCAACTTTTGTCCACACATTTTACCGACCCGAATGCCGACAACTCAATACACAGATGTTTTGCATTTCCGTAAACCAAATTTCTTCCAACTAATTTGACCCCCTCTTCCGCACAAATTTCTCGCCTCTTCTTTCTGGATCAAATCTGCTGCTTTTCCTTCCCCAAAAATTCTTTTCGCTCTGTTTGCTTCATCTTTGGCTTTTTGACCACAGTGCAAGGAGGCGATGAATTAATTTGACTCTCGCGGCAGACGGACAAATTGGCGGAATTTGATACCAATGAAAGGAGGGGGAATATGTGAGGAGAAAATGATCGGAAGCAAGAGGGATTGGCAGGATTGAGAGTGGATTTTGGGGATGAATAGAGTGGACTTGGAATTGGGAATTGAATTGAAAATTGACATTGGATTTTTTGTTGAATGGTGGAAATATTCGGAAATGATCAACGACAATGGTTTTCAGAATTCAAAGTAATTTGTAGAGATTTTTTTTTATAAATTTAGGTGAAATGACGAATCAGATATGAAATGGAGTCAAATTTGGGACTAAAAGGCCAGCAGTTGAGATTATATTTGGGATTAAATTTGTTAGATCTAAGTGCCGTTTTTGCCCATTTTAAGTGTCAAAGACGGTTTGGTATAGGCGCTACTTTTAGGTGCAATTGATTAAGAGTCCAAGGTTTTAGGCCTAGGGTTGGACCACAGAACCGATGATTAATATTTTATGGCCATATAATTAAATAATCCAAAAAACAATTAAATAATTCTTATAATAATCTCACAAAAGAGATACCATCAAAAATGTTTATTAAAATAAATATTTTTCCCATTCCAATGGTCCAATTCCATCCATTCATTCATTCATCACACATTTTGGCCCCAATTTTGTTTTGTTTATTTTCTCTCTTTTCAATGACACTATCCCCTCTTCAAAGCAGTAGAAGAATTGTCCCCAGCGGTGATAAATGGGAATGAGGGAATGTGAAAGAAGGTGTCAAATCGAGCACCCCCAAAAGCACACATTCGGCCATTCATTCATCCCCCACACATTCAAAATGTGTCAATCCACATTCATTTTGGGGCCACATCGGTCACCTTCACCTCTGCACCTGCTCTGTGGTCCCAATCCAAAAGGAAAATATACGGTTGAATGGGGAGAGAATGAATTGACACCGATCAAATTGGATTTGGAAGGGCATAGATGAGGGTGGGGGGGGGGGGAGGAATCGGAGGGGGCCGGTTCATCCCCGCCGTTTCATCGCCAGCCACTTCTGACGAGTCATAACTCAGCAAAGAAGAAACCGTTTGAGCCAATCTTGGTATCATTGGATAGAGTTATTCGAGATCTATTGAATAATGTTTAAAGCTTTTTCGAATAATCGAAATTTAATTGGCTTAAAGTCGAAAAACTGGATAAAAGTCGCCATTTCCCTATTTAGAAGCTTGTAATTAAGCGAATATTCAACTTTTCACATATTACTCTATACCATTTAATAAAGCTTAAATAGCTCTATTCAATGATACCAAGATTGGCTCAAATGGTTTCTTCTTTGCTGAGTTATGACTCGTCAAATGTAGCTGGCGATGAACCGGCGGGGATGAAACGTCCCCCACCGGGGAGGAATACGGTGATTGGAAAGTTGGGGAACTCATTTGAATAAATTTAATGTGTAATTTTAACTCATTTGGCGGCTAAAGGGGCTTAAAAAGGGATGGAGGCAATGTGCCAAACTGATCGATGGACTTCTTCTGGTTGCCGCTTTTAGTTCAAACCATCCATTTGCTCCCATTTTGTGCCAAAATTGCTAGAATTTGTCTTTTGGCCAAAGTGGCTCTATGTTGATTGGAAGGGGCACATATAGTTTAATATGGACTAGGAAACGGGAACGCGGTAAATGTAAAGAAAATGGAGCCACCAAGAAAATGATGATGATTGAATATGGGGCGGCAAATTTGGCCAAGAAAAGGTAAAAGATTAGGAAGGAAAAGTGCCAACATGATCGATGGACTTCTGTGGCCACCTTCGGAATTAAAGTTTTGTGAGATGTGGCCAATATAATCCATTACCTACATTTAGCACAAAAAATTGGTCTTTTAATTGGAAATGGTAGAAGGAAGATATGGCTAATTTATAACCTCAAATTGGTACCCGAAAATTAATGAAGGGATTCAAAATTTGATTCGACTTCTTGGATAATTGGCCACATTGGCACACAGACCACCCCTCTGACCTAGGATTGGCCCCTACATTTTCCCTTTTGCTTTAACCGACAAGAATATAATTGGAGGCGGCGGATTTGCGCACAGGAAAAGGGAGCATCGGAAATGGAAATGGAATGGAAAGGATGGAAAATGAAAAGGAAGGGTCAAATTTATATTGAAAAAAATGCCCTCAAAAAATTGGAGACTCACCAATTTCCAATGCTTGGCCACTGAAAATCCATCCAATTAGAAGAAGAAGGTGAAGAAGCATTTTGTTGGGTGAAGGCATTGGAAATTAAGAAGGGAGGATAATTTGAATGAAGGCGAATTGGATATGTGGACGATTGGAGAGGAGTTGACGACGATCAAAAATTGCAAATTGTCGGTGATGGAAGGAATTTATTATGAATAATTATTGGACATGGCTGAAAATTATTATGAATAATTGGTGAAGGGTGGAAATTATTTTGAGGAGAGAATAGAAGAAGGTGTAAACCTGAAATGAATTACTAGAGCAATTTTGTTTGGGGGTGAAGAGCTGAAGAGTAGGGGTTGGAATGTGATTTGGAGGCGGAATTGGCCATTCTTTTGTTTATATCTCATCGAGGCATTAACCAATTCGGAAAGGCGATATACCATTTGAAAGCTCAAAGTGACCTCTACAATTTGGCCATTTTAAATTTTATAAATTTAGGCCATAATAAAATTTACATGCCTTTGAATGTGATAGGATAAACCCGAATATTCTGATGATTGGGAAAAGAAAGCTGCTTATTTTAAAATTGTTGTAAATTTTCAATTAATTAGTTAAGCCACTTTTTAGAGGAGATTTTGGGCTTTCGGATGACATATCGCCTTCCCAAATTGGGTTTTTCCTTGTTGAGCTATGACCAAAAGAAAGATCCAGGTATTGAAAAATAATTCTCCCAAAGGTGGAGAAAAGAAGGCAATTTTGGGGGTGGAAAATCCCAAGGTGGAAAATTTTTGTGAGGGGATGGCATGGCCGTTAATGAGCCGGCTGACCGGCTGGCAGGAAATGGAAATGGAGGAAATGAACGGAAGTGGAAAATGGAGGATATTGTCCGAGCGACGAGAATGGGGGAAGGGGACATCCCTTTTGTGGGGATGAGACGAAGGAGTGGACACTCGGGAATCGGGGTGAGCGCTGTAGGCGAATGTGTAGAATGGACGAGGGGAGAAGGCGGGATGAAATGGAAGGCGAGGGGAAGGACCGCCCCTTTCGGGTGAAGGAGGCAATAATATTAGCCAAGGTGGCGCCGATGTCCACAATGGAATAACCCAATTTTCCGCCATTTAAAACTCATCAAGGATTGAACCAATTTTGATGATTTTGTTATCAAATTAAAGAGAAAACTTTTGGCTATCAAATGATTTTAATTTTACTTAAATTGATTTAGTAATGCTAGAGTTATGCCGAAAAATATCATTGAAATGGCCTTTACTATGGGATTAGCAAAATTTTCATTGGTTCTTGGCCATAATTTCATCAATTCTGAACCAATTTAAATAAAATTAATATCATTGGATAGCCAAAAGTCTGCTTTTTAATTTGCTGACAAAATCATCAAAATTGGTTCAATTCTTGATGAGTTATTTTGAACGGCGTCAAGTTCAGGCTGCCGATGAGACATATTTCTCGAAGAAGGCAATAATATTAGTTAATCAAGGCGGTGCCAATGTTTACAAAATTGGCAAAAGGAAGTGGATTTGTCCTCCTTCTTTGTTTTGATTTCAAATTTGCACACATAACCAAATTATTCCCAGGCTCATTTCATTTCCTCTTATCATTTCCCTCATATTCTCCTTTTGGCCACCTCGATTCCCCTTTTCATTCCCGACATTTTCCCATGCCACCGCCATAATTTGTGCAGCAGCCATCCCACCAATCCCGACCATATATGTGTTTTCCTTCGCCGACACGGATGAATTTGTTGTCCCCATCTCGATTTGGTGTTGTCCTTATTTAATTTTGGTAAATTGAGAAGCGGCGAAGGAAAAATGCACCCGCTGATCAAATAAAAATGAAAGGAAAATGTTAGAAAGGAGAGAATTTTTTGATGGAAAGAAGCCAAAATATATAATTTGGCCAATTCTTTGGCCCTTATTTTGGGATGTGGCCAAGTTTTCCATTGTATAATTCTTTATTTTTATTTGATTAATTTAAAGCGATTTTTATTGTGCTATAAATTTCGAAAATTTAATGAAATTAATTGATTTAGCTTCTGGCAGAAATATGCTTTCAACTTTCAAGAATAAGTGTGGCACAATTTTTCACCACTTTTTTTCAATTTTTAGACCATAATTCATTGTTAATTTTAAAAACTCTAAGTAAGAGTATAAGTAATTATATATTTAGTTAATCTAAAGAGCTACGAATAATGATTAGATTATTTCATAAATAGATTATTTTTTAAGCTATTTCGGTAATATTTTGCCATAATAAATGTGGCACAATTTTTCATCATTTTTCCACTTATCTGCTGGAAATAACTCCTTAAATTTAAGCCAATCCAAATTGTCACCTACATCATTCCGTGGCTCTAATTCTAAGCCATCGCTTTCACTTTAATAATATCCAGAGAAAATGCTTCAAATTTTTAAAGTTTTATAAAGCTTCGCGCGCAAATGGCCCCTGCACGCAAACATGCTCTCATTTTGAGGAAAGAGGACACTTTTGCCTTCCAAATTTATTATTCCCCTTCACATTCATTCATTCATTTTGCGGGCAATTAGCGCCCAAAATTGCCGACGGGGGAAAAAGAGGGCAAAACAGCCACTACACAAAAAGTTGACTGATGATGCGAAGAACAACACCACCAAAAGTGGACGATGGAATGAATGAATGAATGGATGGATGGGGCGGGGGGGGGGGGGGGGAGGGCATTTTGTGCCCATTTTGTTGGGGGAATGGACGCGCGAATAAATAATAATTGATACTGCTTTTGGGGATTCCCTCTATTCACAGTCAATGGGCATCATTTGTTTGTCCGTAAAGTGGACGATTTATTTATTATGAATTCCCATAGCCACCTCTTCTCGATGTGGCGATGACACTTTGCCGCGCATGGAAATGCTCTGAAAATTTTGCTATCAAAAAAACACAGCAGCATTTTTGGCGTAAATGGTGCGACATGGGAATTGGCGTAAAGAATTTTTAAGGTGGCGAGAAAAAAATAGAAAGGAAATTGAAAAATTATGAATAAAAGTTTGGTCAAATTTAATTTTTTAGATTTTTAAGTGAATTTTCTTATTAAACTTAACAAATTTGCAATCATTTAGTAGCCCCTGTTTGGGATGAACTAATTGGAAAAGGAAGGAATTGATGGATTTGATAGAAATTGAAAAGTTATGGCCAAAAGAGCGGTATAATAGGCCAAAATTGGGTAGTTCGTTTTTATGGCCATAAATTTTGCGACCAAATAATCAAGTTTAATCAATTATTTTGATATTAAAATACACATCAGAATAAGTTAATTCCAGTAAAAAATGTTCTACATAATTAACTGAAAAAAAGATATGGGCAAAAAAGGGAGCAAAATAGGTTTTTAAAAAGAGAGTTTTTCATTTTATGGCCATAGGCCAATTAAGTTTGATTAATCATTTTTATATCAAAATTATCTACAGAAAGAGATTAATTCAAATGAATAAAATTTAAATACTTAAAAATATTTTTGGCCAAAATGTGAAAGGATACGCTTTTTCACAAATGTCTCCGACACATAAATTTTTTGGAACAATTCAATTTGATGGATTTTGGATTTGATCGGGAGCAGTAAATAATGGATAATTCTCGCTGGAAGCCAGCAGATTAATATTTGCTTCCAGCCAACTGTTTTGCGAAATGTGAATGATCGAAAAGAAAATCGGAGGAGCCGCGAATTATTGGCCGATTCGCGTGCCAACAAAAGAATTGCGACTTCTTATTTTTTTGTCCCAATCGGCTTCTTATTTTTCCCTTTAACATATTTCCGGTCTATTCTTCTTCATCTTCGCATTTTTCCTTTGCACACATTTTTCATTCAATCCAATTCAATTCAATGACCAATATGAATTTGGTGGAGGCTTTCGGCCCCTCTATTGGCTTGCAGCTGTCCGTCCTTTTCGCCACCAATTCACACAGATTTTTTTGATCAAAAATTGGAAGGTCGAAAAAGAGTCATTTTGGGGAAGAAGAAAATGGGCAAAAATGTGAATTTTGGAGGGATTAGATTTGGAGGAATTTAAATATTTAATTTATTGGGATTTTGCCTGAGGGTATAAATTTAATATTTTTGTATTGGAATTTTTTACTTGAACTTGAGGGTATAAATTATTTTTATTGATCAAAAATTTAATATAATTTGTGAGAAATTTGCCTAAAGGAAAATTTAATATTTTTGGGAGAATTTTCTTTGAAAGAATTTAATATACTGTATTTAAAAATTGTTGAGGAATATTAAGGGATGAATTTAATATTTATTTTAAAATTTGTAGACTTTGGAGGAATTTTTGCCCTCCCCCCTCCATAGTCCAATATCCAGTCCACAGATTGCTTCTATATTCCCTCTTCCTAATTTTGTTAGTAGGGTAATTTGCCGGAAATGGCCCCAACAGAATTGGCCAATTCTTTTGAGTGGACGATGGATGCAATGGACAATTCAATTACGCACATTTCCACCAAATTGGGGTGGCAACCAAATATTCGTTTTGTCCCTTCCCCCAATGCTCAATCCAACCTAAATTCAAACCAATCTGGGCTAATTCTGCCAGCTGGCCGTATGCCCTTGTGAATTCCAAATTCCTCAACAAAATTGAATTTAAAATGCGCATATTTCGCTTGAATTGTTTGGGTCAATCAAATCAAATGTGAAAAATTAAGGCAAAATTGTAAAAATTGTTTAATATTGATATAAAAATAATATAGCTTGAAGTATTCATCTAATCTCAATATTCAATCTATTCAATTTCGGCCAATTGTCCTGCTGTAAGCTGTATTAGTTGTCTGAATAAATAGTGGCGAAGCCTCCTAATCATAATCATAAGCAGATAAATATATGTTGGGGAAATTCGATAAACTTTCAATCAATATCCAAAAAATTTATCACCGAAAATAAAGAATGGGGAATAGATGTAAAGAATTGAATGAATAAAATTGTGGATTGAATTTAAAATATAATTTTTAATAGAATTTGGAATGAACAAATCATCATCAACAATTTCCTCCATTTTTCATATTCTCGATTGATCCAATTTTTAGTGCGGAATGCCTAAAAAATGTAAAAATTGAGCACTATTTAATTAAAACAAACATGAATTAAAAACTTTCCGGAAAGATGAATTAAAAAACTTTCCGGAAAGAATGAATTAAAAAACTTTCCGGAAAGAATGAATTAAAAACTTTCCGGAAAGATGAATTAAAAAACTTTCCGGAAAGATGAATTAAAAAACTTTCCGGAAGAAATGAATTAAAAAACTTTCCGGAAAGAATGAATTAAAAACTTTCCGGAAAGATGAATTAAAAAACTTTCCGGAAAGATGAATTAAAAAACTTTCCGGAAAGATGAATTAAAAAACTTTCCGGAAGAAATGAATTAAAAAACTTTCCGGAAAGATGAATTAAAAAACTTTCCGGAAGAAATGAATTAAAAAACTTTCCGGAAAGATGAATTAAAAAACTTTCCGGAAAGATGAATTAAAAAACTTTCCGGAAGAAATGAATTAAAAAACTTTCCGGAAAGATGAATTAAAAAACTTTCCGGAAGAAATGAATTAAAAAACTTTCCGGAAAGATGAATTAAAAAACTTTCCGGAAAGATGAATTAAAAAACTTTCCGGAAAGATGAATTAAAAAACTTTCCGGAAAGATGAATTAAAAAACTTTCCGGAAAGATGAATTAAAAAACTTTCCGGAAGAAATGAATTAAAAAACTTTCCGGAAATTTTATTAGTCATTATCATTACTCATTATTAAAACTTTGAGTACTAATAAAATTTTCCCCTTTTATTTATGGCTTTCTCTTTCTTATTATTTTATTTTTTTAAGCATTTTTAATGAAATCCGCTTTTTCCATTTTTAATATGACTGTACCTTTTAAACGGCTTCCAAATCCAAAAAGAATTTTGGTTCTTCATTTTTTGGGAATTGTTGTAATTCTTTGGGCAATTTTCGGAATGCAAGAATGTAGTTGGCTCGAGTCATTGGTTGACGGCGAGTGCAGATCAAAATCTGGGAATTTGTAATCATAAAAAAATTATTCGAATGAAATGAACTAAATCTGGCGGGGCACTGAGGAAATAGCAATTATTGAAATATTTCTTGAAAAGTTGCAGCATTTGATGTTCATGGTTGGCCAATTGATGTTTCTGTGAACAAAATTGACAAATTTTAGTCCACTGATATTCATAGGAGATTACCTTCGCTACATCATTCTTATTCATTTGAGTGGAAAAATGAAGCGCAATTGTACCTATTATTATACATTTATGGGCACAGAATATCCCCAAATTCATACAAACCATTTATTGCCAAATTTTTGGCCAACGAATCGACCACCTTTTCATCCTCAAATTCATTGATTGGACAATTTTCTAGAGACGATGTTTTTGCGCCCAATCCATAGCAAACATCCACCAAAATGAAGTCAAAATGTTTTGGCACTTTTACTGCAAACCAATTTAATTTTCAAATGAATTCCTTTTGTTAAATACCAGTGTCCGGATTTTCAATCATCCTGGCTCTGGCCATCACATAGAATGCAGGATTTTCAACAAAAATTCGATGATGTTCGCTTGGCTCAAAGCCAAACCATTTTTCGGCAATATAGCGCAGTGCTGGCTCCGGTTCCACAACGGTCACATCATACTGTATAAAATGAATGGAGGGAATAATGGAGTTTCCATTATAATACTCATCAAGGACTAAGGAATGAACAAATTTTGATGAATTTGTTATCTAATTAAAGAGCAGATTTGGGGCTATCAAATGATATTAATTTTATTTAAAATTGGTTCAGAATTGAATGAAATTGTGCCCAAAATCATTTAAAATGAAGTTTACTTTAGCGAAATTTTCATTGGTTTTTGGAGCATGATTTCATCAATTCTGAACCAATTTAAATAAAATTAATATCATTTGCTAACGAAAAGTCTGCTCTTTAATTTGATTATAAAAGCATCAAAATTGTTTCAGTCCTTGATGAGTTGTTAAAAAAGTGGCAAGTTGGATTATATCCCAAGGAATAATGTGTTTTTGGTGAAAATAATTTATGACCTCCCATACTTTTGTAGATAAATTGGCAAAAAAGTTGTTGACGGTGGAGCCGTGCAATCCAAGACTCAGAATCCGCCTCTTTTTCCCATCGGGCACTTTTGATGGATCCAAACTGGGAGCGAATGTTTGGGTGAGGAAAGGTTGGGCTACAAGCATTTTTTGATAGGACATTGGCACTTTGGTGGTTTCTATCGGCCATTGACGGGCATTTTCACGAGTGAAATTGTAATCTTCAAAATGAATATACAGATTAGATGAAATTAATTTTAGGGGATAAAGAATATTTGAGTTATAATATATGGTTTCTGAGCCAAAATTCAAACAAAGTAATAGCCAATCTAGGCGATATACTATTTGAAAGGGCTAAATTTCCTCTATAAAATATTATTTTTGTCAATGCACCAATAATGCCTAAGGACTTCTCCTATTCATCCTACTGCACCCACACTTTTTGCCTAATCGCTCCATCACAATATCAATCAAATATTGCCCAAATCTGCTTTTTAAACCAGCTCCTTTCCTCACTAAATGTTCACTTTTTGATTCACTTTTCGCCCACTTTTTCGACGTTCTATTATCACAATTTTCCCGCACAACAGATAAGTCAAGCCCAATTAATCACAATCCCCCTAATTGGGCCACTGGGAGCTTATTAGGCCCCCGGCGAAGGCACGGAACAAGAGCCTAGGCCCGCTCCCGCCCCGAATAAACGTATTAGTCCTTGGTCCCGGCTGCCGGGAATAAGGAGTATAAAAGATGAATTTTCCCTCGAAGAGCTCGAATTGTATTCCCAGACTTTTAAAGTTTTTTATATATTAATTGAACTAAAAAATTTTCTAATTAAGCTTATTTTGTAGAGGAAACTCAGCCCTTTTAAATGGTATTTCACTTTCCCAGATCGGCTCTAACTTCGAATAATTATGGGCCAAATACCCAATCCATCTATGGCCAAAGAGAATAACTCACGCATTGGGAATTTGAGTGAGGCCTCTGCCAACGTAAATTGACCCGTTGGCTCCATGACTAGAAATCGAGAAAATCCGCTAAAAATGGACAATTAATTCATTTTTTCCGATGGACAATTCGGGACCTCCCAGTCAAAGTTGGCCCATCCAAAACAACGTAGCAACCACTTTGAACTTTTTGGTTCCTCGGGCAAATTAATTCCTGTACAATTGGTTTTGGCAAAAGTGCACTTGTGCCATTCACAATTGCCAAGGTTGGGCCTCCGAGTAAATCGGTTTTATTCGCTACATAGGGCACTTCAATAGCCACCCAATTTGATGGCAATTCCCCCTTCCAATGCTGAAATGTGAAAATTGGTTTATTAATTTTGGATGGATTTTGTTGAGAGGACTTTGTTTTGCCAAAATCGCCATCGCCAATGGATTATGAACAGCAATTGGGCCGCCTAAATTTTCACAATGAAAAGCTGAACAAACTCACAAGGAAATTCTCTTACGATTATAATTCCGATTAAAAAAATTAAGGCAAATTTCCAGGAGCTGCCGTTGACCTTCATTTTTGGATTTGGACGAATATGGAGAGAATAAAAAGGAATAGGCAAAATTGAATACGCTTTTTCTCCTACAGATTTGGATATCTCTCTTTGTATAGGCTTTTGAATGGAATTCGTTGGGCAGGCATCACTCGTGCCCGATTGATTCAAGCAAATTACACGTGGAAATGCTGATGAAGCTCACAACCAGCAAGAAGCAAATCGGCAATTTACTAATTTACATAAAGCAACAATTTGAAGTTGTTTTAAATTCCAAAAACAATTAAAGTAATGATGAAAATTGGATCATTTTTATGATTTTTCTTTCATTTCCCGATTTTCATTACGGTACCGAAAGTGTTACTCATAAACATTTTAAAATTATTTATCTTATGGCATTATGTTTAATAGAAGAGAAAGTAGAAAGTATGCTAATTAGAGAAAAAAGCAAAAAAGGGAGGACGATTTTTCGTTTTTGATGATTAGATTAGGGATCGGCAAATGTGCTTATGCGCACAAAATGTGCAAAAGAGAATAGACGATTAGAGGAAAAAAGCACATTTTATGCGCCTATTTTTTTAAGAAGGAAAATGTGCCTCAAATGTGCTTCCCCATTTTCCTCTTGAGCGAGAGATGTATTGAAGCGTCGGAGAAAAGTTTTCTAGAGAAAACGACAAAAGGGCGAAATGACAGAGGCACATTTTGTGCGCATAAGCACATTTGCCGATCCCTAGATTAGATTAGAAGAGGAGATTTTTTTTTAATCAAGTTGTTCACAGCTTTTGTTATGATTTTATCAATCATTCATTAATAAAACTAACAATAGCAATTATTAATTCTTCCAATTAATTTAAGAAAAGCATTAAAACCAAAAAGTGGAAATAAACAAAAATGTTTTTGACCCGAAGTGAATATGACCGCGGTGTGAACACATTTTCGCCTGAAGGACGGCTTTTCCAAGTGGAATATGCGATGGAAGCTGTGAAGGTTTTTATTAACAAAAATATATAACAAATTTATTCTCAAATTTAGCTTGGAACTACCACAATTGGCATCCACACAAAGGAGGGCATTGTTCTGGCCTCCGAGCGTCGAACTCTCTCGCGACTGGTAATCGAGGAATCAATTCGCAAAGTGTCCAAGGTTGACAAGCATATCGGTAAGAGAAATCCAAAATAAAATTTATTAATTTTTATATTTTAGTTGCCGCCTCCGCTGGTCTCATCGCCGATGCACGCACTTGGGTGGAATGCGCCAGGACCGAATCACAGAATTACTTCTTCACTTATGGACAGAAAATACGGGTCGAGGATGTTACCATGAAGGTTTTTTTAAAGAAAATTATTCACAAAATTTTCTAAACAAAATTTAAGGTTTCCGAACTTGCATTGCATTTTGGCGATGATGATTCGAATGTTTGTTTATTTATTTCAATTTATCCACTAAATTTAACAATCTTAAGATTCGACTGGGACGTCCATTCGGTGTTGCGATGCTTTTTGCCGGCGTTGACCACACCGGGCCGCATCTCTTCCATTTGGACCCCTCCGGAACGTACATTAAATGTTTGGCAAAAGCGATCGGCGCCGGCGGTGATGGAGCAGAGCACACACTCCTAGAGCAATGCCTGAAATGCGATGAGGTTAAATCAGTAAATATTAATTCAATTTCCAATTAATTTTCAGAATATGACTTTGGCAGAAGGGCGTCGCATTGGACTGACTACGCTTCGACAAATCATGGAAGAGAAGATCAGCTCGAAAAATGTGGAAGTTGTGCTGATCACACCGGAGAGGGATGAACGCGGAAAAATGGTAAATTTGGGGAAGATGGCCCAGTAAGGTGGCACCGAAATTTTAGGATGGTCAAAAAACTTGGGATGGTCAAAAAACCTTAAGTGACCTAAAAACCTTAATTAAGATGAGATGACCAAAAAATTTGAATGTATTAATATTATAACATTTCATTTTTTTCAGAGCGGCAAGATTTCATGGATGACAGAGCAAGAATTGGCCAAAGAAATCAAAGAGCTGGATGCATGAATTATTTTTTTTTGTTGATTCTCGACAATTTTTTTTATTTATATTTTTTTTTTATCATTTAAAAAGTAAATGAATAAATCTGATTTAATGTATGTGAAATTGTACAATTTATTTATTATGGACTGAATTCAAAAATTAAGATAAAGAAATTAAATTGCATTCAATTTATCGATTTAGTGCCCTCTAATGTAGTAGATGATGAATTAAATTGAATGTACTTATTTGTTATCTGGGTCCAGCAGATGTTAAAAAAATGAAGGTTCTTCATACGGATGAGTAGGATTATTAGGGTTGCGGATATGTGAGATGATAACCTATCATTGATGAATAACCCTATAACCTTAAAACCGGATGACCCGTTGTTATATTCCCCCACTCGACACCGACGAGTCGAATATGAATTATTGATGAATTCGGTCCATTTGGGTGCCAAGTTAAGCCCATTATCCCTAATACTAGAGAGTTGAATAAATTTGATAAACATTTCAAAATGGCTTTAACAGAATATATTTTATTCAAAACAAAACAATTGACCCGCATAATTTATTATAGGCAAAACAATATTATATGATATTGAGATTTATGTAATCAATCCGCAAATATTTATTTATCATTCTGTGCCGAATTTAATATTCATTCACTTTGAAATGGCCTCCAAGATCTGTTCAGTCAATTGTCTATCGGCATATGTCTTCCATCCATCCGATTTCATTACTTCCGCCAGATTCATTTCGATGAAGTCGATTGCCTGGACTTTGAGATGTTCTGCCAAATAGAGATTGGCCAATGACAGCAATTCGCAGGCATTTGCAATTTTCAATGAGTTGACCAATTTGCGTTCACAAATGAGCTTAAATTGAACAAAACAATTTAAAAATTTGAATAATTCTTTTTTACCTTCAATCGAGTGAGTTCATATTTGTCGGCGGCGATCAGCAAGTCTTCGGCCATATTCCCCCAATCAGCTGGTTCCTTCCCAGTGTATCTAAAAATCAATATTTGCAAAAATTAATGTTAAATTATCGATGAAACCGTACATATAGCGAAGCATTTTCTCTATCACAGCGCCCTTTATGTCCACAATATCGACGACATTTTCGGTGTTCTCGGTCATTTTATGCTCGAACATGGCTCCAAAAACCGGCGATCGGCAACCCAAAATACATTTATGGACCTTAAAATAAGAGTTAATCTGCTGGTCAAATTGCTTTTTAAACCTTAAATTCTTTGTCATCTTCCGAAGTGATCTTGCAATCCGAGAATTGACCTGTCTCAAACAAATTGCTCATATCCTCGAATGCTCGACATTCTGGCACTTCAACTTCGGGCAATGGACCATTTTTGAACTAGAAGAACATTATGGATTATTCCTTTCATCAAAAATTACCATGATTGTCAGTGAGCACACAATTGTGAGCCGATCGCCGTCAAGGTAGCCATTTTCCTCATTGAGCAGGTCTTCCCTTTTGATCAGTGGCCAAGCATTGCGGCATGGGATGGACGAATTGCGAAGAGTGAAGCTTGCATCAATGTCCGACTTGAATTCATCACCGTTGAGTTTGCGTATTGAGAACTGGAATTTTGCCTTCGCTTCCTCATTGGTTTTGTTGCGCTTATCAAGGAAAAGCGAGAGGAAAATGGAAACATAATCCTTGGATTCTTCTTCATGTCCATTTGGATACATTTTCATTCGCCATTTTAGGAGTTGACTCTTCGGTGTTGTAGTACTTAAAGCAAAGAAGTATTAATTGAGTTTTGTTCATATAAAAATACATGAATCTCGGAGTCGATCGCAAATATTTGCCACATTGCTGCTGTCGCTTGGAGAAGTTATCAATCTTAAAATCAAAGAAACAAACTATAGTTTTAAATAATAAATGTAACCAACCGTCCAGATGAATTGTTCACTGAAAAAATTGGAGAAAATATTAATTTCTATTGAAAATTCTTATACTTACGTTGTGTTCCCCAATTGGCTGATGCAGAAATTGTTTCCACTTTGATTGCTATTCGACGACCTAACCGAAAGCATAATTGAATGTTTATTGTTTTAGAATATTTGTTTGATTGATTTTTGAGCTGAAATAAATGTTAAATGAATAAAAGTTGAGACGAGAATGAGACTCGAGTCGAGTCGAGTAGTTTATTTCATGATCACGATTCACATTTTAAAAGTAATTTGCGTTCGGGCTTCGGGTCAACTAATTTATTCGACATGGGTTTTGTTATTTGATGATGATTGATGAATGAATAGGTAGAATGATGATGGTGAATGATATTTGATGTATGTTGTAGATGTAAAATGTAAATGTGTATTATGTACATACTGCACTGTGTATGCGATCAATCGATAAAATCATACTCTCTGGTTTTTATCATTCGCTTCGAAATACATTTTTAGGTATTGCTCATTGTTCAGTATTTTATGGAATTTTTTAGGCTTCGGCAGGCGCTAGGCCTAGGCTAAAAAAGCTAATGCTAAAAATGTAAAACAACCAAAATTCTGTTTAGTATATCTTTTTAGCCTAGCAGGGTTAAAGTTTAAAATAATAATGACTAAAGAATAAATGCAAATCCTATATATAATCTTAGAGATCTGTGTCCGCAACGTTTTGTCTGTCACGCGTTTTTCTCGATATTGTGTGGATGAAATGAGCTGAGTTTTTGTACTCGGGGGTTTTCGAGGGTGCTGATGCAGATTTTTGAATCAGTTTTTTGATATGGCCAAGTCTTGCGCAGCTTAGCCATAAAGCTATGGCCAAGTGGAATAGTCCTACAGAATTAGGAATAGTCCTAAGATGTGGAATAGTCCATGAGAATTAGGAATAGTCCTAAGATTTGGAATAGTCCTACAGAATTAGGAATAGTCCTAAGATGTGGAATAGTCCAAGAGAATTAGGAATACTCCTAAGATTTGGAATAGTCCTACAGAATTAGGAATAGTCCTAAGATGTGGAATAGTCCAACAGAATTAGGAATACTCCTAATATTTGGAATAGTCCTACAGAATTAGGAATAGCCCTACATAATTTGGGAATAGTCCACCAGAAATTGGAATAGTATATAGTAGAATTGATTGATGATTTGTTTAATGACTTGGATAGAGCAAATGGTAGAGTGGTAGACTTTTGCTATCTGGGTCAAGTTAGATTTCCAGTTGTGACAAATAATTTTCTTTATCATTTTTTGCATATTATCCTTCACAATTCAATTCTCTGAGCCCCGAAGGGGCGAAGATTATTATAGGGAAACAATCGACGAGCGAGCGAAGCGAGCTGAGCCCCGAAGGGGCGAAGATGGGGACAACAGTCACACTTCCCTAGCTCAGAAGAACGCCCGATAGGGCGTTCGACTGAGCTAGTAATATTAAATTTTGATTTTACAGATTGTAAATTGTAAATTAAAAATATTAAAATTATGCAGACTCCATTTGCAGCTCTGTGTTATTTTTGCGAAAATCACGGACCAAGAATTGTTTTCACATGTCAGTCCATTATGAATATGGAACTTAGCAAAGAAAAGCAGCAAAAACAACAAAATTTATCAAGTAATTTTAACAGCAAATTAAATTAATCTAATCATCAAAAATATTCACAGAAATATCCTCCAGTGATTTGGATAAAAATGACAATGAAATGCCACAATTTTATGGGGATATTTACGGAGAAGATGAGCTAGTTGATGATGAACAAAGATGCGCGGCTTGTTCCTCATTTGACCCGGGAATGGGAATGATTTCCAATGATCATGAAGCCGAAATTAGTTTTGTCAGTACGCAGGTTAATAGTAATAATTTTATAATTTATAAATAAACCATTTGTCTAAAAGGTGCCAATAAATGAGCGATTTAATCAATTGTTGAAGCAGTCAAGTTTGAGATCGCTGAGTGTTGAAGTCTCTGCTCCTTTGTTTAGTGCATCGGAAAAACAACAAAAATTATCAAGTATTTTTTAAAATAATTACTATTAATTTTTAAGGGGAAATATTTAATTTACCGAAAAAATTCCTAAACCCATAAACTTTTATTCAATTGATAGATCTCGTAAAGACGCATCATTTGATCATGGTTTTTAGTTTAAGTTTAACCAATTCTAATTTAGTTTTGAACCATTAAACCAAAATGAGTTTAAACCGTTTAAAACCCTTTAATTGTTAACCAAACCGAAATGGGTTTAAACCGTTTAATACCCTTTAATTGTTGACCAAACCAAAATGGGTTTAAACCGTTTAATACCCTTTAATTGTTGACCAAACCAAAATGGGTTTAAACCGTTTAATACCCTTTAATTATTGACCAAACTATGACATATATACCATTTGAGTCTTGACCACCAATTTTGGTTAATGGATAGATGGTTTTTTCGGCAATATAAATAATATTAAAGAATAATTTGCAAGTTTTTAATTTGGGAATAATTTAAGGTCAACAATCATCCACTTCGACCCAACCAATATCAAATAATTATGAAAATGGTGACACCGAACGAGATGGCGTTGTTCTATTTGGGGATGAAGAAAATTGGTACACCCTCTCATATACATTCAGGTTACTTTTATTTATTTAATTATTATTTAAATTATTTAAGGTTAAAAGACGCCAAAGCCAGGGGATTTAATCGAAGTTATTCATTGGTGGTGGTTTGTATGGACAAATTACTTTTGCTTCGGAATTACAATTTCCTCATCAATTCACTTTGTTCAATTGTTACAAAATTGCAGGTTTTTTTTAATAAAATATTAAAATTATTTAATTAAAAATTTAAAGGAATTGACAAATGCATTTTTCACATTTGAACAAGAAAAGGACAGTGACCTTCGGCTGGCTTCAAATATTAAAGGAGCGCATTGGCCCCTGCATCAATTCTACCCAAAACATTATGAATTGGACACGTCAAGAAGCTTGAAAATAATCACAAATGATGAAAATATTTTCACATTTTTGCATCGGTTTAATTATTTAATTTTTTGTTATTAATTTTTGATTTTAGAAAAATGGTACCAATGATGAAAAAGATGACTTCTTTGGGTAAATTATTGTTAAAAATAATTAAAGAATTAATTTTTTTTATTTTAAGATAAAGATATTGTACTCGAAGGATGCCCCACACAGGATATGCTAATTGTAAATAATTTTAATTATTAATTTGATGTCAGTTTATTAGATTATAATATAATACTCTAAGGGATGTTTTTTGTTTAAGAAATAACCTCTAAAATATTTAAATGATAAAAAAATAATTTTGAGTTGAATTTTCACTAAAATATGGAATTTATAAGGAGGGAAAATGTTTTTAACGGAATGGGTTTCGAACCCGCGTCTCGTGTATATAGAAAATATAAAACACTACCTCTACACCACCCTGATCAACGCTTTAACGATCCATTAAATTGGATTATTATTCATTTTTTGATTTTTTCTTATAGAATTTACCCTTCTGAAATCTGAATAAGTGTAAAATAATTTCCGGAATTTCAGCATTTCTTAAAAATTTAATCCATTGTAAAAATTATAAAAAATTCTGAAATTTTGAAATCAAAAATTATACAAAAATCAAATAAAAAAAATAATAAGCTTATAATTTTATTCAATTTTTAGGCAATGGAAATGAATGCATCCGGTTCAATGGAGGAAAGGGAGCTGGTCACACAATTATCGCCCAAACAATCTTTGATTCAAATGGCAAATTTACGTTTAATTGCAAATTCACAGATTCGAATTGATCAAAATTTATTGACTTCCCTAATTTGGCAATTGGTCATCGGCGAACAGGCAATTAATTGGGGGAATTAATTCAAAATTAATTAATTAATTAATTAAGATTGTTATAAAATGTGATAATTTGGCAATTCGGCGCATTTTTCTCCTTGCAATTGTTCATTTTTTACCCATTGGATGCGTTCATTTGGCAACAAATCCGGAGAAATATTTTTATAAACACAAGTAGGGAAATTAATTAAATTTAATTATTAATTAATATAAATATTTTAATTTTTTAAAATTTTAATATTAAATTAAATATATTTTAATAAATCATCAAATTTCACAGATATAATTTTCTCGGCTGTCCTCTTTCCATGAAAATTCCGGAAGATGCCAAACCCGAAATCTTCCTAATTTCACTTTTGGAGAAGCAAAAGGCAGAGGAAATTGACGGAAATATTTCATTGGAAGATTTCGAAATTAAAATTGGACATTTTCCGACGAGAATTGAGGCGGAAAAACCCACAATTGTGACACGATTTGTGCAACTTTTATTGGGTAAAATATTTTTAAAAATTATTTTAATTAATTTTCAGACCATAAAAATATTTTTAAAAATTATTTTAATTAATTTTCAGACAATAAAAATATTTTTAAAAATTATTTTAAATAATTTTTTTACACTTTAAAATTATTTTTAAAAATTATTCACAAATAAAATATTATTTTAAATTATTTTAATTAATTTTTAGACCTTATTAAAATAGTTTTAAACTATTTGTATTTGTAGATTTTAGAAATATTTTAAAAATTATTTAAATTAATTTTTGCACCCTATAAATATTTTTAAAAATTATTTTAACTAATTTTCGGACCTTAAAAATATTTTTAAATTTTTTATTATTTTTTCAGATCCATTGGTCAATGATTTTACACTGGAAAGTGCGTTGAGGGCAACTCGCAATGATTGGTTGAATAAGGCAAAATTAATATTCCAAATGAGGCATCAAAGGGAGACAATTGATTTGAATGAAATTATGCGAATTATAAAATGCCGAAAACAAGTAAAATATTTTAAAAAATTAATTTAAATATTTTTTTATTCCAGGATTCCCCAGTAATTTTATTTTGGCAAAAAGGCCTCTCCAAACGGTACAAAGAATTTGTTTTGAACACGGCGGCCCAACATTTGCCCAACAGCAGACAGAATTCACTTAAATGATAATTTTTATTCCCAATTTTTTGTGTGCTTTTCCCTCGGTGATTTTCCTCTTTTCCAATGAACTTTTAAATATTTTTAATTTCACTTTTTTATGAGCTCTCAAATTCTTTACCGCCTAGTCCATCCAATTCATTTTGTCCATTTATGCAACATAAAAATTGCCATAAATTACCTCATAAACACATTTTTTTACACAATATTTTATTATAATAAAATCAGTCAATTTTGTATCATTTTTTTGGCGTTGGCTGCTAATCCGCCAACCGTCACCACCATCTAAAAGGCAGTTGAGCAAACTTAAACAGGGAAAATGTGTGAATATTATGAATGTATAGAATGGAATTGGGGGGGGGGAGTGGCCATATTCTCATTGTTTGATTTTTTGGGAATATTTCTCGCCTATTCTTTTGTCTTTTCCACATCATTTCCCTAAAAATGTTGGATTATCATTTGAAACAATCGAAGAAATTTGTAAAAAATCAAAGGGCAAATCGGTATGGCCAACTTGGGAAGAAGGCGTTGATGGCATTCATTTTACTGGCATTGGCATTTTTGGCGGTGATTTTTGTTGTTTTTGGTCAAATCCAAATTAAAACTATTTTTCTATTTTATTCACAGTTTTATTTGTTGATTTGGCGCCGTTCTTCTGAAAACAATAATAATATTGTCCATGATGATTACATTGTGTTTTTGCCGAAACAGGAGGAAAATGCCAATCTAATTCTGCAGGAAATAATTTGCCCAAAAGCAGCTGAACTCTGCTTCAAAGTGGAGGATTATGTGACCGGTGGTGGAAGGTGATTATGTCTGAATCTGAATTATATTTGCTGATTTCTCTCAATAATTGAATACAGCCGATGGGCATTAGTTTTTGGGCTAGAACGAGGCGAAAGTTAATTTTAAAAGGCAATATGCCTTTTAAAGGTCTTAATATTCCTCTATAAAATGGCATTAATTTAATTTTTAAAGTTACCAAATAATTTGGAGAAAAGGCGTTTTTCCCTAAAAATTTGACTTTAATACCAAATCCTAATTTTAGACTCCTAAATTAACTTTAATTGAATTTAAATTGAATTTAATATGACATTTATGTAGAGGAAAGTCAGACCTTTCGAATGATATATCGCTTTCCAATATTGGATTTTGCCTAGTCGAATTATTAGTCAAAAAGCAATTGCAGCTTCTCAAGCAGTACACGCAACCAGAAACTAGGTTTAACTGTCTACAAATTTTGAATACCCCTCAAGGAGTGGTTATCAAGCAATCATAAAGTGGCTCTTTTTCGACCTTAAAATGATTATATCGGGATCCCAGGCTAATTTTTAACGAACCCCAAATACTCATCGGAAACTATGAGAGGTGATTTAATTAGGGGTATTTTGGAAACAAAGATGACAGAAATTGAAAGCACCCTCAATTTTCCTACTCTGATTCACAATATAAAAGCAATTTTTTGAACAGAAAATATCAACGCAGAATGATGGTGGAAACGGTTGATGAAATTGTCCTCACTGTGGCTGATTTGATCCCAAATCAAGGTGCATTTTCCCATATTTTCTAATGAGTAAAATATTTTAATCAAAATTCCCAAATCATATAACCAAAATTGGATAGAGCTGGTCAAGACGCATTGAATGGTATATAATTTGTTATGGTTTGGTCAACAATTAAAGGGTATTAAACGGTTTAAACCCATTTTGATTTGGTCAACAATTAAAGGGTATTAAACGGTTTAAACCCATTTTGGTTTGGTCAACAATTAAAGGGTATTAAACGGTTTAAATCCATTTTGGTTTGATCAACAATTAAAGGGTATTAAACGGTTTAAACCCATTTTGGTTTGGTCAACAATTAAAGGGTATTAAACGGTTTAAACCCATTTTGGTTTGGTCAACAATTAAAGGGTATTAAACGGTTTAAACCCATTTTGGTTTGGTCAACAATTAAAGGGTATTAAACGGTTTAAACCCATTTTGGTTTGATCAACAATTAAAGGGTATTAAACGGTTTAAACCAATTTTGGTTTAATGGTTCAAAACTAAGTTAGAATTGGTTAAACCCAAGCCAAAACATAATCAAATGATGCGTCTTAATAATATCTCTCAATTGCATATAAGGTTTATGAGTTTCGGAAATACTTATGGACAGTAACAATCTTCGATAAATTAAATACTCTTCTAAGAATATTTAATATTTCCCTTAATTAATGTAAGGCGAAAAATTTTCTGCGGAAAATGCTAAACAATGGTCCGTTTTGAAGAGTCGGCTGGTTTTGTCCTACACAAAAGGTATTGTTGGGCAAATGTTCGCCACCGGCTGCCTTCAATTGGAGAAGAAGACACGGACATTGATGATTGGATTGGGCGGCGCCGGAATACCCAATTTTATTGGGGAATTGGACGGTGAAGTTAGTGAGAATTAGTAAATTTAAAATTATTTTCACATATTAAGCATGAAATTGTTTCCATCGATTTGGAACCGGCGGTCGAGTAGGCCAAAATTTGATTATTTTTTTAATTAACATTGGCCAGATATATTGCGCATAAATGGTTTGGTTTGGAGAAGTCGTCGGGCAAGCAGAAAGTGATTATTCAAGACGGAATTGAGTACATCAACAATTGGCAAATTAATGGTTGACTTATAATTAATAATATACATACCCATTCATTTTATCGAAATATAGGTCTTTTCTTTACCATTGTTTCAATACCTAAATCGTTGGTTTTACCATAGTTCAACACCGAAGCAACCAATCCGGGAAGGATTTACCCCATCCGAAATTCATAAAAGCCTTTTAAAAGGTGACTTTTCTTATTTTGGGAAACTTAAATAATTCGTAAAATTAAATAATTCAATGACATATAATTTTTTTTTTTATTTAAAATCATAAAATTTAAAAATACCAAATTATAGAGGGCATTTTGAGCTTTCTAATGGTCTATTATTACTTTCCAACTTTCCATGATTGATTACTTATATTTATATTTACCTACCTCGTTGAGTGAGTTATGGGATGGTGTCACGCATATCCCAGGGTCGCAAAAAAAATACAGAGCAAATAATTTTGAGAATTTCATTAAATTTTGGAAATATTATAAAAATAATGTAATTTGTAAAATATCTTGAGAATATAAGAATTCTGAAAAGCATTATAAAATGTTTACCATTTTGAAATCGATTTTTTGACGAATTTTGAAAATGATTCAAAAAATAATATGAAAATAAATTCTCAAAATGTTATAAATTTCAGAATATTTATGTAATATCTTTATTTTAAAAATATGCTAAAAATAGTTCAATTTTTATAATAATCTCAAAATGGATTTATTCTCAAAATTTATTTTTTACATTCATTTTCAGAATCATTTTGAAAATTTAACTAAAATGCTTCTTAAAATAAAAGAATTCTCAAAATTTATTTTAACACTCATTTTCAGAATCATTTTGAAATTTTGAGTTAAAATATTGTTAAAATAGTACATTCACAAAATATATTGGAAATGCATTCAAATTTTGAGAATATTCTGACCCACAAGACAATAAAAGGAATAAATAAATGTTTTATGGAGGGATATGCATAGCCTCTTTAGCTCAATATTATGTCGCTGACTTTGGCACTTGACTACTCGGGTTCGAATCCCAGCTGCGGCAGGTTATATGAGTGAAATCAGAATCAGAACAAGGGAAAAAATCAGAATGGTGCGCGAGAAAAATCAGAACAAGGGAAAAAATCAGAACAGAAAATCAGAACAAAGGAGAAAGGCAGAAGAGTGCGCGAGATAAATCAGAACAAGGAAAAAATCAGAACAGAAAATCAGAATTAAGGAAAAAATCAGAAAAGTGCGCGAGAAAAATCAGAACAAGGGAAAAATCAGAACAAGGGAAAAATCAGAACAAGGGAAAAATCAGAACAAGGGAAAAATCAGAACAAGGGAAAAATCAGAACAGAAAATCAGAACAAGGGAAAAATCAGAACAGAAAATCAGAACAAGGGAAATCAAATTTTTTGCTCCATTTTCAGAATATTCTGAGAATTATGGTATTTTGAAGATCGTTTTTGGACCAATTTTGAGAATGCAAGCTTAAAATAAGGCTGAAAATGGATTTTGAAATGAATTTTATTTTTAAAATATTTCCAAAATTCCAAATATTTTGAGAATTGATTTTTTCATTCATTTTTAAGGTATATTCTGAGAATGGAAATGAGTTATATTTTTAGAATCATTCTCAAAATTGTACTATTTTAATGATATTCCCAGAATTGTCGTATTTCCATTTTGGTTATATCTCTGAAAATCCCACACATGTCGACATAATTCTCAGAATTTCGACCAAAAAATGCGACCCTGGGATCCCACTCTCTTCTCCCTTCAACTAACATAAAAAGAATAGGGAATACGGTAGTGCTAGGGGCGATTTCTTTATATCTCTTGAAGGACTGAATAAATTTAGTAATAATTAAAAAGAAAATTTATGGCTTTCGAATGACATTTATTTAAATTGATTCAGAATTATTAGAATTATGCTTAAAAATGAACGAAATTTGCAAATTTCTATTAATTATTTTAATAATTAAATTGAATAGATGGCCAATTCGATTGCATCATTGTGGATGCTTGCGATAATAAATTGGAAGTCGATTCCAAATATCCACTAATTTGTCCAATCCATCAAATGGTGAACAATGAACAAATTGTGAAAAAAATGTTGGCAATGCTTACGGCAAGCGGCGCATTGTTCGTGAATACTTTTGTCATCGAAAATGAGTCAAATGTAAAAAAAGGGAAGGGAATCTATAGATGTGGTAATCTTTTATAATTAAAGTTTGAAGTGGTGGCCGAAGAGAGACAATTCATTTTGGAATTATTTCGGCATCATTTTGGCAACTGCTATTATGCGGATGTTATCCACAATATGGTGCGTTTTCTTGGTCATAAAATGAAGGATATTCATTATTCATCAACAATTTTCCCCTGAAAACCAATCAGAAGATTCTCGTAGAAAATTTTTTGCCCAAACTCGGATTCCCGGAAGTTTCCTCGAAAATAATTTGCCAGATTATTCAAAGGGAATCTTTCCAAAATTATCCCTTTGATCTTGTGATATCCAATTATTATCCTAATTTAAGGCTAAAATTGTTTTAGGGCGAGAGCTGGGCCTAGATTCTCCCAACAGGCCTTCACCGAAGGTCTAAGCTTCCAAACTTCAATGGCCCAAAGAAGGAGATAAGGAGTAAGGAAGGGAGAATGGGCTTTAAATTATTAGACGTGAAAATATTTATAATAATAAAATTAACACCAAAAGACAGTTAGAGGGGAAAAACTGGTTAAAAACAGTAGATTGGAATTGGAGGTGGTGATCCAACCATCCAACAAAAGGTGGGTAGTGGGTACAGTAGGAAAAAATAGGAAATACCCTTATTAGGCATTATTGACATCGACACCAATTTTTTCTTCGCCTTTATTCCAAAATTCAATCAAAATTAATGGACCAATTTCCTTTCAAGATTCTAACATGTACCCGTGCCCCTGCCAATGAACCAATGAACAATAAAAAATATGTGGAAAGAATCAAACAATTGCCAAATTGGTTACAAAATGAATTGAATGTGCGAGTGAATATTGTCGATCAAACATGGAAAGCACCGAAAAGTGAAATTTAGGACAAATTGAATTTGGGAATATTTATTTGCTTTTTATCCGAAATCCAAAATAACATAAATTAAAGCTTTAAAAAATGTGACAAAAAAAAATAAAAATGAGTGAAAAAGTAATGGATGGTATTTAATTTTGCGAAAAAAAACATTGAAAATTGCGAAAAGTTTATAACGGTTTAACGGTTTGTCGTATACCCCCAAACCTTACACCCAATCGATAGATCTCGTCAAGGCGCGTAGATTGGTATATATTTTTTCATGGTTTGATCAAAAATTAAGGGTTTTAAACCACTTAAACCATCTATGGGGGTTGGGTTCAAAAACAATTAAACCGTGACAAAATATATACCAATCGACGCTTCTTGACGAGCTCTATCCAATGGTATATGGTTTGTGAATTTTGGGCAAAACTTTTCGCAATTTTCAATGTTTTTTCCGCAATTTTAAATATTTCCTAAAAAAATTACAGAAAATGACAAAATAAATGAATAAAAAATAATTAATATTTTTTGAATGAAAATGCACCAAAATTGAAATGATGGGCGAGCAAAAATGGCCAATTTTAATTTTCCAATATATGTATATCATAGGCCAAACTGTGTCCATTCATAGTTCCTCATGTTTGATATTCAATAAATGTTCCCCATAATTTGTGGCCTCCGAGCCAACAAATGTTTTATAGGCTTCCACAACTTCGTCAATGCTCAATTTTCCATCCTATAAAATATTTAAATTTTAATTTGAAATTAATTTGGAATAATTTGCCTTATCCGTGTCGGAATTCTCGATCAAATGGTCGGCCTCTTGTTTTGCTGTTTGCGTCAAATCTGGAATCAGCCATGCCCTCAATTCCTCGCCCTCCAAAAAGCCATCTCCATTTTTGTCATATTCCCCATTGAATCGGGTCTTTTCAGTCAAATACCTTTAAATAAAATTATCATTAATTTTTAGATTTATTTATTAATATATTTGTGATTATATTTTTTTTAAAAATTTTTTTTGTAAAAAATTTTGCGTTTTTTCTAAAAAATTGCAAATGTATGGTATTGGTATTTGTGAAAGTTTTAATTTCGTCTTTTTTCCCAAATTTAATTCCGCCTATTTGCCCCCAATTTAATTCCGCCTATTTGCCCCCAATTTAATTCCGCCTATTTGCCCCAATTTAATTCCGCCTATTTGCCCCAATTTAATTCCGCCTATTTGCCCCCAATTTAATTCCGCCTATTTGCCCCAATTTAATTCCGCCTATTTGCCCCAATTTAATTCCGCCTATTTGCCCCCAATTTAATTCCGCCTATTTGCCCCCAATTTAATTCCGCCTATTTGCCCTAATTTAATTCCGCCTATTTGCCCCAATTTAATTCCGCCTATTTGCCTCAATTTAATTCCGCCTATTTGCCCCAATTTAATTCCGCCTATTTGCCCCAATTTAATTCCGCCTATTTGCCCCAATTTAATTCCGCCTATTTGCCCCAATTTAATTCCGCCTATTTGCCCCCAATTTAATTCCGCCTATTTGCCTCAATTTAATTCCGCCTATTTGCCCCAATTTAATTCCGCCTATTTGCCCCAATTTAATTCCGCCTATTTGCCCCCAATTTAATTCCGCCTATTTGCCTCAATTTAATTCCGCCTATTTGCCCCAATTTAATTCCGCCTATTTGCCCCCAATTTAATTCCGCCTATTTGCCCCCAATTTAATTCCGCCTATTTGCCCCAATTTAATTCAGCCTATTTGCCCTAATTTAATTCCGCCTATTTGCCCCAATTTAATTCCGCCTATTTGCCCCAATTTAATTCCGCCTATTTGCCCCCAATTTAATTCCGCCTATTTGCCCCCAATTTAATTCCGCCTATTTGCCCCAATTTAATTCCGCCTATTTGCCCCAATTTAATTCCGCCTATTTGCCCCAATTTAATTCCGCCTATTTGCCCCAATTTAATTCCGCCTATTTGCCCTAATTTAATTCCGCCTATTTGCCCCAATTTAATTCCGCCTATTTGCCCCAATTTAATTCCGCCTATTTGCCCCAATTTAATTCCGCCTATTTGCCCCAATTTAATTCAGCCTATTTGCCCTAATTTAATTCCGCCTATTTGCCCCAATTTAATTCCGCCTATTTGCCCCAATTTAATTCCGCCTATTTGCCCCCAATTTAATTCCGCCTATTTGCCCCCAATTTAATTCCGCCTATTTGCCCCAATTTAATTCCGCCTATTTGCCCCAATTTAATTCCGCCTATTTGCCCCAATTTAATTCCGCCTATTTGCCCCAATTTAATTCCGCCTATTTGCCCCAATTTAATTCCGCCTATTTGCCCCCAATTTAATTCCGCCTATTTGCCCCAATTTAATTCCGCCTATTTGCCCCAATTTAATTCAGCCTATTTGCCCCAATTTAATTCCGCCTATTTGCCCCAATTTAATTCAGCCTATTTGCCCTAATTTAATTCCGCCTATTTGCCCCAATTTAATTCAGCCTATTTGCCCTAATTTAATTCAGCCTATTTGCCCCAATTTAATTCCGCCTATTTGCCCCAATTTAATTCAGCCAATTTGCCCCAATTTAATTCCGCCTATTTGCCCCAATTTAATTCCGCCTATTTGCCCCAATTTAATTCCGCCTATTTGCCCCCAATTTAATTCCGCCTATTTGCCCCAATTTAATTCCGCCTATTTGCCTCAATTTAATTCCGCCTATTTGCCCCAATTTAATTCCGCCTATTTGCCCCAATTTAATTCAGCCTATTTGCCCTAATTTAATTCCGCCTATTTGCCCCAATTTAATTCAGCCTATTTGCCCCAATTTAATTCCGCCTATTTGCCCCAATTTAATTCCGTCTATTTGCCCCAATTTAATTCAGCCTATTTGCCCCAATTTAATTCCGTCTATATTTAATTCCGCCTATTTGCCCCAATTTAATTCCGCCTATTTGCCCCAATTTAATTCCGTCTATTTGCCCCAATTTAATTCCACCTATTTGCCCCAATTTAATTCCGTCTATTTGCCCCAATTTAATTCCGTCTATTTGCCCCAATTTAATTTCGCCTATTTTAGCTACCCTCCCATATATTTTTTTACCATTCCGATTGAGGCTGTTCACTTCCCAAATCGCCCATAAATTCGGCCAAATCAATTTTTCCATCTTTATTCGCATCTTTCTCGTTCAATGTATTCTAAAAATGAATGCCAATGCAATTTTTGCCCTGCATTCCACAAAAAACCTCAATCAATGTTTGATGCATATGTTCGGCATGTTCCGGATTTTGGAAGGCGCCGAATTCCTCCAAAGTCAATTTTAAATCCCCATTCCGATCGGCAGCCGCAAAATATTTTGCATCTTCATCAAATAACTGCAAATTTTTTGTTGGCATTTTGGCAACCCAAAAATTTATTCCACCTTTTTATCATCCGGATCAGTTATCAATTTTGTGGCCTCATCCTCGGGGCCAACCCCGAATGCCTCGTGAATGTATTCCGCCCAAGTGATTATCCTATCATCATCTGGAAACAAAGAAAACCAATAAAAAAACCACAATATTTTATGCCATATCCCCTTGTTAATAAGGCTTAATCCTGCGTCCACAATGGCGCGTTTTTTGTGGTGCGATTTTCCGTGGCGCGGCAAAACGCACCATTGTGAACTTATGGTAAGGGTTAGCGGCAATTATATGTATAATGCGTGAGAAATTGCTTAGGTTTTTGGCCCATATCTTTACGAGGCAAAAGCCAATCTAAGAAAGTACACCATTTGAAAGGCCTATATTTCCTCTATAAAATGGTTTTGATATATATATAACTTAAAATTAAATAATTTAAAGAAAAAGCGCATTTGACCGAAGAACCCGAGTTTTTCCTATTCTCAGTTTTAATATTATTTTTAAATAATAATTTTATTTAAGAAAATTGTTAATATGGCCATTTTATAGAGGAAATTCAGGCCTTTCAATTGATATAGAGCTTTCACAAATTGACCCTCGTATTCCTAAACAATAGACCAAAAACCGGTACTCATACTCAGTCAACCAAAATGGGTACTTATGTGTTATCTACCAGCAGATTTTCAAAAAAAATTTCTTTTTGTAAATAATATACCTTTCGACGCGTCTTGACGAGCTGATTATGAAAATGTCAATAATCTTGATCGCGCGAACATTTTTGGCCAAGTTATGGCCATTTGAAAATTGCAAAAGTTAATGGTCCCCCCTATGGGTCGAAAACTCGAAAAATTTTTTTTGAAATTTTTTTGGTCAAATTATAGCTCATTCGACGCGTCTCGACGAGAGAAGCTCGAATTTGCCATCGTTTTCGCATAAAACTCAAAAATAAAAAAGTTACAGTCGGGCAAATCCTTCGACGCATAGAGGGGATCAAGCACTTTTTCGATTTTCATGAGGTCATAACTTTTTTATTTTTGAGTTTTATGCGAAGCTAATAATATTTTCGTAACCAGCTCGCCGAGACGCGTCGATTGGTATATTATTTACAAAAAAATATTTTTTGAAAATCTGCTGGTAGATAACACATAAGTACCCCAAAATGCCCTATTTCGAAGCAATTAAAGTTTTTGGCCCATATATTAACGAGATAAAAGCCATTCGGTGAAAATTTTATACCATTTGAAAGGTCTAGGTTTCCTCTATAAAATGGTTTTAATATATTTAATTGAAATTTGAATAAATTAAAGAAAAAAGCACATTTTCTTCTAGAACTCTTGTTATTACTTTTCTCAGATTTATTATTATTTTTAAATATTAATTCTTGTCTAAAATTTTTTCTATAATTCCATTTTGTAGAGGAAATTCAGGCCTTTCGAATGGTATATTAATTTCCCAAATTGCTTTATCCTCAATGAGTTATTGGCCAATAACTGATGGCCTATTCCGCCCCCTTTCTCTAGCTCACTTTCATCAATTTCATCAAATCGCTCCTTCGTTTCCTCTTGATCCAATGTCATCAACGAATTTCGCACCCATTCCGTCAATTCCTCAACCGAAATGAATCCATCCTTTATTTGGGAATATTTTAATCATTTTTTAAACCCTCGAAACCTTATTTGAATCCATTTTGCCTGCCAAAACCCGGAGGCGTTTTTTTGACTCCTCCGGTGGCAAATCATCAAATTCATGTGCCGCTTTTTCGGATCCTTCAAAAATTTACAAATTTCAACAAAAATTCCTCCCTGTCCAACCCAAAATCGCTTTATGATCCATTTCTGGGTCATGTTGGCCGGCGCCCATGTGTTTTTGTTCAAATGTGCTTCGGTCAGTGTGTTGTGGTTTCTCTTTGGGCAATTCCTCTTTATCACAGCGGGAAAGTAGTACAAAAATTGACAAAAACACAAAACAAAATGTTGACAAGTGAAAAATATTGAAGAATTTTGGCATTTTTCCGAACACTAATTTTTGGTGGATTTTGGCCTGAAAAAAAAATGAATAGATTTGGGAAATGGAAAGAATTCGGACAGACAAAATTGGCCTTTGATTATTGGCTATAAAATTAAGAAAACGTAGTGGAAAATGCCCAATTTTTATGGCCCATTTTATGTCGATTTTGCCAACCACCCAAAATTTGATAGGCAAAATTTTTGAATGGGAATATTTTTGGCACTTTGCCTGTTTTACCCTCCTAATTTCTTCCCTTCCTTCCCATTCTTCCAATGCCACTAGCAAAAAATCGATTTTCCCCCAGACTCTTTTGGTCTCGACTCTCGCGACCCAATATTCCTCGGTTCTCGGGTGAAAATGTTGAGGAAGAGGAATTGAAAATTTATTTCCTCCAAAAAGCAAAGATGCCGAAAAAATCGTCCAAATTTGCTTTGTTTTTGGCGTTTTTTGTAATTTGTACGCCATTTCCTTTTGGCCACACATTTTCCACTGATGGCTTCGATCCCTATCAAACATTGGGCCTGGAAATGGGTGCAACCCAAAATGAAATAAAGCAGGCCTATAAAAAATTGGCAATGGAATGGTTTGTGGAAATAAGGAAAAAGTCGAATAAATATTTGGAATGGATTTGCAGGCATCCAGACAGGAACAAAAGTCCGGGAGCCCAAGAGCGGTTCATGGAAGTGAATCGAGCATACGAGGTATTTTGGAAATGGAAATGGGGACATTTTTGGATTGGAATTTTGGAATTGGAGCAATCTAGTTTATTGCCGGGCCAATTTGTAGCAATTTGTAATAACTCGTTAAGGACTGAACCAATTTTGATTATTTTAGCATCAAATTAAAGAACGGACTTTTGGCTATCAAATGAGATATTAAATTTATTTAAATTGGTTCAGAATTGATTAATCAAAAACATTTAATATGGCCTTATTATGGATTAACGAAATGTTCAGTATTTTTTGATCCAAACTTCAAAAATTCTGAACCAATTTAAATAAAATTAATATCATATCAATTAATAGCCAAAAGTTTGATCTTTAATTTGATAAGAAAATCATTAAAATTGGTACAGTCTTTAGTAAGTTAGAAAAAGGGGATAAATTGGCCCGAGGCGACAAGTTTGGGATATACAGAATTTTTCGCATTTGCCAAATGCCAAATCTTCCTATCGTTTTATTAAATTAGTAAAACATTTTTACTACTGGGTTAAATTCTATTTAAAGAATGATTAATCAAATTTAATTGGCCAAAAAAAAATTATGGCCATAAAACAGAACTGCTAGATTTTTAGTCTATTTTACCACTTTTTGGCCAAAATTTTTTATGCCATTCGAATTCACTTATAAATGTCCTCAGATTTTGTCGAATGTGGAAAAGCGTGAAGCCTATGACAAATTTGGCACAATGGATGAGAACTTTGCGGAATGGCGAAACTTTCAGGAACAATTCTTCAGAGAACAGCAACAAAAACATTTCCAACAATATATTCGTTGGCCACCGCCGCCAAGAAGGCAGCAAAATGATCTGAAAAATTTTGTCAGTTTTTTGGAAAGGAAATGAAAATTGGAATTCCCCCATATTCATAGATTTTGCCATTTGCCAGTGTTCTTGGCACTTTATTCTTCATTTTCCTGATTGGTTTTGTGCTGAACCAAATGAATTCGGTGGAGGCAAATACAAATAGACGAAGGCAAAATGAGGAAATGAGCAGCGGCACAACAACACGGGGGAACAGTGGCCACAATAAAGGGACAAACAAAGAACAACAAGTTTGAAATTTGAGGGAACTTATATATATGTGGTTTAAAATTGTCAAAATTATTAGCAAAATTTAGAGAACTTTGGTACTAATGGATAGGGTTGTTCAAAGTCGGTTCCGGTTCCAAAAAAATCGATGCATTTTTTAGAACCGAAATTGAAAAATTTTGCTCTTTAGAACCGAAAATAGGAGGAACCGAGAACCGACTTTTTTTTCTAGAACCGAGAACTGGGTTTCAGAACCGATACCGTCTAGAAACCGATTTTGAACAACCCTACAAATGGATTCTCATTTGTGCTATGGTAATGAAATTATATACATTTTGTTTTTGCTCATTTTCGCTTCTCGCCAATGAGATTGGGATTCCAAAGATTATTATTATAAACAGAAGGACCTTCAGAAGCGAAACAAAATTTAATAAATTTATAGGGATAAGTATAGGTAGTTAGGTAAGTAGAGGTAGGTTTTAGAGCCAGGATGTAATTAAGGGGTAAATAATTAGATTTTATGGCGCCAAATGTAGAGAGGGCTAGGTAGATATGGTCTGATTACCTCCACAAATGATGACATTTTGATTGACACTTTGATTGACACTTGAGAGATTTAGTCGCTTCCCATCCACATTTTCCTGTGTTTCCAAAGTCCATTGCTAATTAGTACCGTACTTCTTCAAGGGTAATTCAGTGGATATTAAGACACAAATTTGGCCTTATTTTCATTCATATTTGGCAATTTTGGTTAAGGTTAAGGCCGATATTTATAATTATGTGACCTATCCATCCATATCCATGGCAAAAATACTGGAATTAGGCTTATCAAAATTGCCATAAATTTAAGAAAATTAATAGACTAAATTCAATGCTTTTTTTTTTTACTTTTTGGCAATTCTAATTATTCAAAAATCATTTTTTGGGCACTCTCAAAACCAATAATTTCCCCGGCACATAGGAATGGCATCCGGAGGACCCAAAAACCCCGTTGACGGAGGAAGAAAAACAACAACGGCTGCAAACACGCATTTGGCGCACAATGGGCCCATTAATCCATGAGCTGCGGGCGGAAACACAATTCGGTCTAATTCGACTGCTTAAACCTGGCTGTCGATCCATTATTTTGTTGGTGAACAAGGAGAGCAAGGAAACATTGTTGCATCAATTTGCGCGATATACTTATTGTCTTAGAAAGTGCGTTTTTATGGATTTTAAATTAATGAAAGTAAAACGGTTCAGGTTTATCTAGATTCTAGAAACCTTATACCCAATCGATAGTTCTCATAAAGATAAAGATGCATCATTTGATGTTTTGATTTGGATTTAACCATTGCTAACTAGGTTTTGAACCATTAAACCAAAATGGGTTTAAACCGTTTAATACCCTTTAATTGTTGACCAAACCAAAATGGGTTTAAACCGTTTAATACCCTTTAATTGTTGACCAAACCAAAATGGGTTTAAACCGTTTAATACCCTTTAATTGTTGACCAAACCAAAATGGGTTTAAACCGTTTAATACCCTTTAATTGTTGACCAAACCAAAATGGGTTTAAACCGTTTAATACCCTTTAATTGTTGACCAAACCAAAATTGGTTTAAGCCGTTTAATACCCTTTAATTGTTGACCAAACCAAAATGGGTTTAAACCGTTTAATACCCTTTAATTGTTGACTAAACCAAAATGGGTTTAAACCGTTTAATACCCTTTAATTGTTGACCAAACCAAAATGGGTTTAAACCGTTTAATACCCTTTAATTGTTAACCAACCCAAAATGGGTTTAAACCGTTTAATACCCTTTAATTGTTGACCAAACCAAAATGGGTTTAAACCGTTTAATACCCTTTAATTGTTGACCAAACCAAAATTGGTTTAAACCGTTTAATACCCTTTAATTGTTGACCAAACCAAAATGGGTTTAAACCGTTTAATACCCTTTAATTGTTGACCAAACCATAACAAATTATATACCATTCAATGCGTCTTGACCAGCTCTATCCAATTTTGACAATATGGTTTGGGAATGTAGGCGAAACCCTTCCTTAAACCATTATAATTATTCTACTATTCTTTATTTAATTTTCAGCAACAAAACATTTTCCTTCGGCTTTTTGGTTGTGCCAAAAAATTTAAATTGGTTTCGTTCTTTGCTTGAATTGACTTTGCCCGGTGATGATGAGCAAAAGGAAGAGTCCAAAGAGGATTTGAACAGTTTGACTACGGTAACAACGGACACGAATTCGGACAAACAAGAAAAGGAGCCGGATGAAAAAGGCCCTCCTTTGTTGGGACAATTCACCACAAAAACAAAGAGGAATGAGGCTGATGAGAAGAAAATAACGGCAAAAGATCGACTGAAGGTATATTAAAAATTATTGAAAGAGATCGATGGCAAATAAGCAATGTAGCCAAAAATTATGGCCAATTTTTTTATCTGGTCATACTTCATAAGCACAAAGACATTATAGTGAATACTTTATGGCCTATTTGATTTAAATTGGTTAATTTGGTTCAAATTTGATCTGGAAAAAATTGAACCGGTTTCAAAACCAAACTCTAATTATTGGCCATTATTTTGGCCAAAATGTTCTAATCTAGTTATTAAAATCTTCTAATCAAAAATGATCCTATGAAATCGAATTGGCTTAGATTAGAGCTATACGGTAAATAAATGGAGTAAAATTTTAAAATGACCATAAAATATGGAGAAAAGTGAGATTAATTCCCTATCTTTAATAGAACATCAATCCAAAACACACTGTTGGCACAATTCTGGTGATTTGCGGTTGGAAATTGTACTTTAGCATTTATCATCCAATGCACCGTCCCACCTCCCTTCGAACACGGAATGCCGCCGTCCAATTGGAAACATTAGGGGATAATGAGGAGGATGGAACGGCGGATGAGCCAAATGAGGAGCTTTTGAAGGGACAACGAAAAGGCAGCGGATTGGCATCAAAGGAGGTAAATTTAGGGAAAAGCATTCAGAAATTTTTATAAAAAATTAAATTTTAAGGGAAAAGTTGAATTGAATGTGGCCAATGTGCTCAACGGATTCCCAACATTTTTGGAACGTCTTTTGGAGGGAACCGTTCGACGTTATTATATCCCTGAATGGCCAGAAAATTTAGTCTAACAATTTTTCAATGCGCAACATATAATCGAGAATCTCTCAAATGAATTTGTTTTTTTCTCAATTTATCGAATTTTTCTTAAGCTAGTCTAACATTTCTTTACAAAAAAATTCAATTCATATACTTAATTCAAATTCTCTTTATTTTTACATAGATTTGTTTGTTTTGCTGTATTTTCTATTTTGTAGAAAAAATAAATATGAATAAATTCAACAAATTACAATAATTAATTAAAGATTTAGTGCAAAATTATTCATTCCGGAAAAGTGGAAATTAATTGTTCTTAGTTAATCAAAAACATATTTTCTTTTCTTATCGAAATTACATTTTTCTTAATCAATCTAAATCGAAAGCACATTTTACTTAAGTCAATCGAAAACACATTTTACCTTAGCAAACGAAAACACATTTTACTTAGTTAATCGAAAACACATTTTTCTTAGTCAATCGAAAACACATTTTTCTTAGTTAATCGAAAACACATTTTATTTAGTTAATCGAAAACACATTTTTCTTAGCAATCCAAAACACATTTTAATAAAAACACATATTTCTTAGTAAATCGAAAACACATTTTTCTTAGTTAATCGAAAACACATTTTTCTTAGTAAATCGAAAACACATTTTTCTTAGTTAATCGAAAACACATTTTTCTTAGTTAAACGAAAACACATTTTATTTAGTAAGCGAAAACACATTTTACTTAGCAATCGAAAACACATTTTACTTAGCAAACGAAAACACATTTTATTTAGTAAGCGAAAACACATTTTACTTAGCAATCGAAAACACATTTTACTTAGCAATCGAAAACACATTTTACTTAACAAACGAAAACACATTTTATTTAGTAAGCGAAAACACATTTTACTTTGCAATCGAAAACACATTTTACTTAGCAAGCGAAAACACATTTTTCTTAGACACATTTTACTTAGCAAGCGAAAACACATTTCTTAGACACATTTTACTTAGCAAGCGAAAATACATTTTACTTAGCAAGCGAAAACACATTTTTCTTAGACACATTTTACTTAGCAAGCGAAAACACATTTTTCTTAGACACATTTTACTTAGCAAGCGAAAATACATTTTTCTTAGACACATTTTACTTAGCAAGCGAAAACACATTTTTCTTACATATTTTACTTAGCAAGCGAATTTTCTTATAGTATTCGAAAATACTTTTTTGGTTAATCAAAAAAAACCACATTTTTCTTAGTCAATCGAAAACACATTATTTTTGATAAAAAAATTACAATTATTTTTAAATTTACGGAATTAATTGTTTAATCAAAAAATTTAACAAAGGGATATAGGATATGGGGGTCGATTAATAATATTTAATAATAAAATAAGTATGCATATATTGATTATTAAACAAAAAATTATCACAAACAATAAATTAAGGGGACCAATGTTTAATTTAAAAAATAAATAAAAAGTAGGAATAGGAATTATGCCGAATTTCATATATTCTTTCAATTTTTCATTCATTCATAAAATGCAATCAAATACATCATAAAAAGGCCCAATAACAGTGCCAAACATTCCTTCACACTTTGCCACGGAGTTGACCCTTCCAATAAATCGGGAATCATGGACACCTTTTAAAAAATATTTATTTAATAATAAATTTTTAAATGTAAATGAAATATTCACCGTTCCAATGTAAATGAAGCCACCAGCCGTGAATGGAATTGCCCAACTTTGTTCGGCCGCCTCAGCCAATGCGGCCGCATCCACGTCCCAAAGTGAGAGGGTGCATCCGGCCAAAGCACCCAATGCCGTGCAAAGTTGAATTAGCATTGCCTTTTTTGGATAAAAATTAAGGGTTTTTATTTTTTTAATGGATTACCCGCTTTTTGGAGAAACCGGATTGAACCAGAATGGCAAAATCACCAATTTCATGGGGCACTTCATGCACCAAAACCGTGATCATTGTCACTTAAAATTGCCGGGAATTATTTTTTCTATATTTATATTAATTTATCGAAAAGATTGTAACGGTTCAGTGATTTATCCTAGACCCATAAACCTTATGCTCATTTGATTATGTTTTAGCTTGAATTTAACCAATTCAAACTTAGTTATGAACCCAATAAACCAAAAATTGCTTTAAACCGTTTAATACCCTTTAATTTTTGACCAAACCAAAATGTAATACCCTTTAATTTTTGACCAAACCAAAATGGGTTTAAACCGTTTAATACCCTTTAATTTTTGACCAAACCAAAATGGGTTTAAACCGTTTAATACCCTTTAATTGTTGACTAAACCAAAATGGGTTTAAACCGTTTAATACCCTTTAATTTTTGACCAAACCAAAATGGGTTTAAACCGTTTAATACCCTTTAATTGCTGACCAAACCAAAATGGGTTTAAACCGTTTAATACCCTTTAATTGTTGACCAAACCATAACAAATTATATACCATCAAATGCGTCTTTGAACAGCTTTTTCCAATTTTGGGTTGGGTATATGGTTTTTGATAAATATCATCCTAATAAAAACTGACTGACCAAATCCAATTGTTGTGCCCGCAGTGAATGAGGCGCCAATGGCCAATCCATCCGTAAAATTGTGCATAAAATCGGCGACCAAATTTAAATAGGCCGCAACTCGAACTCGGCTGCCTCCGGTTTCGTGGGAAATTTCCTTAAAATTTTTTGGTTAAAATATTTTTAATTTTCCAAACCTTTTTTCTTTCCTTTTTCTCCACTTCTTTTTCGTCATTTTCTCCGTCCGATTCTTTTGCTTTTTTTGATTTTTTAGCAACAACATTTGAATGGGAATGACCATGTCCACCGGTGTTGTCTTCGCCGCGAATAATTCGGACAATTTTTTCCACAATGAAAAATGTCATAAAACCTTAAATATTGTTTGACGATTTTTGGTTCAAAAAAATGAAACTGACCAACAAGGACCCAAGTGCCAACTGATAAATCGTGCGGTTCATGGCCATGGCCGGATTCTTGATGTTGATGAGAGTGAGAATGGGAATGAGAATGGCCACCGGGGCTGGCATGTGGAATTAGGTGGAGGAAGGCATCGCCGAGTAAACCGCCGGCACCAAAAGCGAGCTAAAAATTGGAATGTTAGATAATTGAATTTAACTTTATCTGAGCTGGGGCTGGGGAGCATTTTGATATAAAATTAATTGATATTTAACTTAATTGGCCATAAAGTTAGGGCCCAAAAATAATAATTAATCTGCCCGATTTGGACAATTTTGACTGTCTTTCGGCCATTGCTTTATTAAATTTCTATCAAATCGACCAAAAACCTTCTCGAATTTATTTGTTCTATTCATGGTTACACTTTACACAATTTTACTAATTTTATAATTGTTTAAAAAATAATTGATTTACCAATGTGCGGAGAAGCGGCGACTCCCCATTGGCATTGGACTTTAAATTTAAATTATATTAAAAATTTTGGTTTAAAAATAAATTCAAACATTGACTGGAATGAATGCAAGCAAAAAGCATGGGAATGCGCTAATAATCAACGTTGATCCAATTGCATATGTCCAAAGACGAATTTGTGGATTATTCAAAAATGAAAACCATCTAAATTTTTTATTATTTTAAATAAAATTAATTAATTATTAACCCATCTTTGCTGTAAGGTTGGTCGCTGTAAGCTGCAGTGGGTATTTTTGGCAGAGTGCTGGCCATTCTTTTTGGTTTATTGCCCTGAATTTTAATAAATTAAATTAATTTTTTTGTCATTTAATTTTTTATTGGAAAATATTTATGGTTCAGAGTTTAAGACCCATAAACCTTTACACACAATCGATAAATCTCGTCATGACGCATCATTTGATTATGTTTTGGCTTGGGTATTTACCAATTCTAATTTACTTTTGAACTATTAAACCAAAATGGGTTAAACCGTTTAATACCCTTTAATTGTTGATCAAACCATAACATATAATACCATTCAATGCTTCTTGACGAGTTCTTTTTCAATACTTTTTCGACAAATTTAATTCTAATCATTTTTATTTATCAAAAAACTAAACCACTTGTTGATTATGAGAATGTCCATGCGAATGAGAATGCGCATGTTCTTCTTCATCATCATGGTCATGGCTATGATGATGCCCCCCGCATCCTTGATGAGAATGGGTATGTCCATGGGAATATTCATTGAAATCATCGACTTCCTTTTGGGCCTTAAATTTAATTTTTAATTATTCTTTATTAATTATAATTTTACTGCTTCATTTATTTCCTTTGTGTATTTTAGATGTGGAGGTTCATCCGAATGGGAATGTTGATGGCCATGAGCCAGTGCTGAATAAATTACGCACGGAAATAGGAGAAAAATTCGTATATTCATTAATTTTTGTATCTGAATTTTTATTTTTATAGTTTTATTAAATTAAATTTCCTTTTTTATTTATGCATGCATTTATTTAGGAAGTATTTCTTTTTTTTTTATTAAATTTGCCCTCAGGCGCTGAATAACCTATCCAATTTTCTTGAAGAAATTTTTATATTTTTTTAAATTTTATTTTTGAAAAAATGTGCACTTTATGAATGACCAATGAGAATGAGAACCTTTCTTATACAAGTTATTTTATTATAAAGTCCGAAATTTGGTTAACCAAACAAATGGGTGCTCAAGATCAAGAATATTGTGAATGTGACCTTCCTCTTCGGTCTTCGATGTTTGTCCAAAAACTTAAAAGATATGTATTCTCATAATTCGATCTTGCAAATATTTGTGGATGAAGTTAATTTTGGATTCTTTTACAAAAACATAAACATTCATTCGATTAAAATTAGGGTTGCGCCCCCGCAGTGCGGGGGCGGGTTGTGCGGGGGTCGGGGTTTGCGGGGTTGGCACTTGCGGGGACGGGTTCGGGGGTGACCCCTTGCGGGGGCCCCCGCGGGGATCCCCGCGGGGGCGGGGGTAGCGTAAATTTTTTAAAAAGCCACATTTTTCAAATAAAAAATTTTTTTGAAGAAAAATTTCATCCAAAAATGGCCGCGCAGCGAAAAATTTTACCTAAAAATAGCCTCGCAGAGAAAAATTTTAATAAAAAATTTTAATATCCTACAAAAATTTGGTCAACATTTCCCTATCGAACCCCATTTTCCTTGAAAAATCCAATAATATGGGGTGCATGTTCACCCCCGCGGGGGTGCGGGGGCGCGGGGGTGGCTCTTGCGGGGATGCGGGGGCGCGGGGGTGGCATATGCGGGGGTAGGGTCGGGGGTGAAACCCAAAAAGTGCGGGGATCCCCGTCGGGGGTGGCCCCCGCGGGTGCGGGGGCGCAACCCTAATTAAAATATGCATATATTGATACTTTTCTTATATTTGATTTTTATTGGCCTTAAATTTTTGTCTAAAAGCTTATTTTTAGGCCACGTTGTTTTAGCAGAGAAAGTTTTAGTATTTTGATTTGAATGAACTATTTGAGGGAAAGGGGTTTCTTTCTCATCATAAATATCTTCACTCTCTCCATCATCAAAGGGGAATTAGTCGGTGCTCGGCGGTGGTTTCTTTCTCACAGAGCATTATCATTTTCGGCTCAATTCTCCAATAAATTAATGTCTAATCAAGGTCGCATTTTCATTCAATAATAATTCCCATTTCCCTTCTCGCCGAATGCAAACCACTTTATGGACAAAATGTTTAAGATATGAGTGTAATGGGCCAGCAAATAAGGTCAAAAAATGTGAAAATAAAGTGAAAAACCCCAAAAAATAGGTTCTAAACCAATGCACAATTCCACTTGACCCATCTAAATGGACGAGCAATTCGGTACTCGTTCGTTGGCTGGCATCCCCAATAAATCCATTGGATTTGAACATAATTGAGGGAAGATATGCGCTAATTAGCCCAAAATTGCCAGCCTTCGGTGGGACGGAGGCAATTGGCATAGTTGAAAGGGTTTGGCCAAAAATATTATTTCTTCTTTGTATTTATTGAATGTAAAAGGTGGGATTGGATGTTCGGAATTTGAAATGTGGCCAACGAGTGATTCGATTCCGGATGCCACTTTCCTCGGATTCAGATGCCAGCAGCAACGGTGTTTGGACGGAATTGGGCATTTATCCGAGTGATGTGCTCCTTCCAATCAACCCAAAAATTGATTTGGTCTAATCACGAAAATAAATAGTATGAAAATTTCGATCAGATTTCCGCAGCCACATTGGCCATAAATCCGCCTACAGCTTTGGCATTGCTCCGCGAATTCATCCCACTGAAAAAGGGCGATTGGATTATTCAGAATGCAGCCAATTCTGGTGTTGGACGTGCCATAATTCAATTGGCAAAAGGTGGAAGAAAATTGAATTTTAAATTATAATTATAAAATAAAAAGAATTTCAAACAATTGTGAATGAAAATCAAAACATTATTTGCCTCCTAATTTGAGGAAAAAGAATTTCCTTATTAGAAAACTTTAGAACGAAGGATAGAGTTATGGTAGGAATAAGGGGCTTGGCCATAAAATTGTTGAGTATGGCCATTTTTATGGCATAAGTTTTTTGGCCTATAACTCAGTGGCCAATGGGCTAATTTGATTTAAAATTCAGATTTTTTCGTGGGCTATCGAATAATATATATAGAACCCTAAACCCTAAAAAAGTCTTCAAAGGAAGTCTTTTTTAGCCAAAATAATCCGAATTAATGAGGCAAATAATCGGCCCATTATAAACGAAATTGGAATAATTATATAAAAATTCTTAATTTTTATTTTAGTTTATGGCTACAAAACATTGAATTTGATTCGGAATCGACCAAATGTTGATGAATTGAAGGCTGAATTGCATTCATTAGGCGCTGATTTGGTGATGACCGAAGAGGAATTTGGCATAAAATTAAGGTAAAAAATGAGGAAAAATTTGATGCCATAACCAATTTTACAGGGAAACAAATACCGAAAATGCTTGGCCCAAACCACTTTTGGCCCTGAATGGCACCGGAGGGCGAAGCGCTTTGTTGATTGCATCGGCATTAGGTCGAAATGGGATTCTGGTCACCTATGGTATAGTTTGGATTAAAAGGGATTTAGCGTAAATGTTCTTTTAATTCCCCATGGGGAATTATTTTTCAACCATTCAAAAATTGGGAAAATTACGATCTGTCTAACTCCTCATCCTTAAGCTACGTTTAACACAAATGGATCCGACGCATCGGAGTCAAGAGGAGTAGGATTTTTGAATACGTACAAAAAGTAGGATTTTTGAGTACGTACAAAAAATTTTTTCCACTTGTCCAAAAATAATAATTTTTATACCAAAAGATAGAGAAGACTTTTACTGCATTGGATAAGATAAATTTTAAATTTTTCTGACGATTAAAAAATTTTATAGGGCCGATTCTGTTGATTCAAAATTTTTTGTATCGTCCGAGCTCGGAGACAGCATCGGACTATAAATTTTTTAATCGTCAGAAAATTATAAAAATAAGCCTATTCAATGTAGAAAAGTGTCCTCCATTTTCTGATATAAAAATTATTATTTTTGGACTACTAGAAAAAATTTTTTACATAATCAAAAAACCTATTACTGTTGACTCCGACGTGTCGAATTTATTTGTATAAACATAGCCTAAGGAAAAATGCCATAAATGTTTTGAAGTTCACCACGGAGATGCTATGGCTATTCAAAATCGATGATGGGGAATTATTAGAGAGTGGGGAATTAAAATGGTATTCGGATTAATGTTCAAATTCAAAGGTGGAATGAGCAAAAGGCCGGTGGAAATTGGAACAGGCGCATTCATTTTCAATGGAATTTGTGCCAAAGGATTTTCACTTGGCACTTGGATAATGGAAAATGATGTTGAAAAAGTGGCAAAAATGTTTGCAGAATTGCAGGGATTAATTTTGAATGGGAAATTACGACCACCGCCTGCCCAAATTGTGCCAATGCAAAAATACACAGAGGCCATTGAAAATGCAATTTGTAAGGAAAAAATATATTTTAATGACAATATTTTTCAGCTCATGGAACAAAACAAATTTTACTGCTTTCGGATAATGAAGAATTGAGGAGGAATAACAAAATTTAATTTAACTGCTAATGAATTTTTTAATAAAAATGGCAGCTTTAGCCAATTCAATTTAAAAAAGTCACTCACATTATCTTAACGGGGTTGATTGATTTATACCTTTAATTTTAATACCAAAATAAATCCACAATTTTGGCCCATTGGTGAGAGTCTTACAATTAGTTAAAAACATTCTTCCCAATCTGCTGTTGGTCAAGAACGACAATGTGGCCAAATCTTTTTGTTGAAAGCGTCAAATTCAAGTTCGTCCCATTTTACCATATAACCATTTCTGTCTCTCGTACAATATTCCGTATTCCCCCACCTTTTTCTTTCCGTCAATTTTATTTCACATTTTATTATATCTTCATTCGCCCGGGGGCTATTCAAGAGCCCAACCCACTAATTTTGTTGGCCGTTTGAATTCACAAAAATTATCAAAATATAATTTTATTCTTTTATGGATAATCAAGAATTGAGAAGGGGGAATAACAAAATTAAACAATTTTTAAATAAAAATGGCAAATAAAATTGTGTAAATTGTCTCTAAGTGGATGCGTGCCTGTAAAGTCGAACATCACTTTCCCGGGACACTCGTCGAATGCCCGTGGCCGTATAAGTCCGCTGAACGCATGGCCTATATGTGGACGGATATGTGGACGTTTCGTAGATTGTTGTGCTGAGGTAGAGGGCATTGCACGTGAATTGGGCAAAATAGAGGAGTTGGCTGATTGCTTCCAGCGCAAGCAAATAGCCTATAGGGGGAATTGAGGGAATTTTGATTTTGTAGGCAATATGGAAAATAAATTTTCAGGAATTTTTTAGAGTTGCCTTTTATTAGTGAATGCTGAATAGGTATCCGGTTTAAAAATTCCGAATTAAAATTGGAATATTTAAAGTTAAGCTAATGTTTAAAGTAGTTCAGGGTCGTTTTCAAATTCAGAAAAATAAAAAAAATTTAAAAGCCAAAATTTCACTAAAAATACAAAATAGGAGAAACCGAAAATAGAAATTTTTTAGAAATCGAAAAACGGATTTTGTGAAAATCCTGGTTTAAACCGATTTTGACTGTTCTACTATCTAGTAATATTGATAAAATAACATAGCTTTAAGGTATTGATAATTATACTGGGAAAGGTAATATAAATATTCGGGTATATGCTTACGATCTGGGATGATTTGTTCGGCAGTGTCCAATGTCCAAATTGTCCTGAGAGCATGTGATGGCAAATTGCAACATAAATTGACTGCAGAAATGATCAATGATCGTTTTATCATTGATTGTTTTCGACGGAAAATTTCCGGATGTTGGTAGAAAATTGGTTGCTAAAAAAATTCAATGAATAATCCCCAAAATTGCATTGCGAACCCGACTGATTGAGACAACCAACGACAGCTTTTGATGTTTCCTTTTTGGATTGTCCATCAAAGAAGTGGCTGCTGCCGGCACGGAAGAAGGTGCCGAAATGCCGAATCTCCGTTGGGTGACTGGCACTTCATGCTAATTTTTTGGGAATTGGTCGGGAATGAAAGATGCAAAAAAACTAACCACATTGGGCAAATAGCAATAACATAGAACAATTCCATCAAGTAAAACACTAAAAAGATTAATATAATTGGCCCATTTTTTGGGATTCAAAACCGAATTGAAGTTGGCACAACATAGGCCAATAAAATGTCCAGCAAATGGCCAGTCTAAAAAATTAATTTATGTGAAATTAATTTTAAAATATGAACTTGTCGAAGTGAAAGTTCATAATTGGCATCTTCATAACAAGATAAAAAATTTGGTTCATAAATGGCCGTTGGCGGAATCCAAGATTCTAGAAGAAGTGAGAAGAACGCAAGAACTAAAAGGGCATTCCTCGGTTGACGCCATATTCGAATGTAACGAAGTGGATGGAAAACGGCAGTGTAGCGAAGAATGGAGAGGAGAAGCCAGCACCAAACAGAATAGGCTAATAGGAAAAGTAAATTAAATTGTTTAGAGGCCAAGAACCAGAAATTTGTAGTTCATTAACATTTAAAAATACATTTGTATTTTCAATTAACTAAGAGAAATGTGTTTCTGATATGTGTTTCCGAAAATCGAAAAATAAGAAAAATGTGTTTTTGATTAACTAAGAAAAATGTGTTTTCGATTAAGTAGAAAAATGTGTTTTTATTAAAATGTGTTTTTGATTAACTAAGAAAAATGTGTTTTCGACTAACTAAGAAAAATGTGTTTTCGATTAACTAAGAAAAATGTGTTTTCGATTAACTAAGAAAAATGTGTTTTCGATTAACTAAGAAAAATGTGTTTTCGACTAACTAAGAAAAATGTGTTTTCGATTAACTAAGAAAAATGTGTTTTCGATTAACTAAGAAAAATGTGTTTTCGATTAACTAAGAAAAATGTGTTTTCGATTAACTAAGAAAAATGTGTTTTCGATTAACTAAGAAAAATGTGTTTTCGATTTACTAAGAAATATGTGTTTTTATTAAAATGTGTTTTGGATTAGAATAAGAAGAAGTGTTTTAATAATAAGAAAAATGTATTTTTGATGAATTAATAAAACTGTGTTTCTGAATAAAATGTGTTTTTTTTAACTAATTGTAAGAAAAATGTGTTTTTATACATCCAAAAATAAATTTAAAATTTTTGGAAACACAAACAACATAAATTCTGAGAAAAACACTATATATTTAAAAAATTAATTTGAATTTGCCTGAAGTGACATGTAGCAGGAAGAGGTCTACCTGTAATTTTGGTAATTAATCAAATTAGTAAATTTCCTCTTCTCCCCTAACTTTGCAAAAAAGTGAGGCCAATGCCACCGTTTCTTGGTGAACAAATTTTTCTCGATAACTTCGATTGAATTTTACTCCCATATGGAAAATGGCTTGGGCAAAAAGGGCAATCAAACAGAGGCAATCTTAAAAAATAAAATTGGCACATTTATGTCTTTATAAAATTTTAAATACCTGAAATTGACATGCAAAGCAAAGGAAGGGCACTTGAAGTTTCAAACCGGAAATTGTTTGATCTATAGAAAAGGGGTATTAGGCACATTATTTTCATTGACTAGCCTGGCAATTTTCTTCAATTTGTAGAGAACAAAGGTATTCAAGCAAATGCCAATTACAGGCATGAACAAATAGAGTGAACTGGAGAAATATTCCCAATGTAATTGTAGAGGGAATCCCGTCATTTGCTGGTTCATTTTCTGTCCAAAAAATTAACTGTTATTTTTATGTGTTAAGAAAAAATCGCGCAAAATGTTTTCAATACGGAAATATCACGAAAGAGGAAGTGAATATGAATATGGATATTGTGGACGTGAGTTAAGGTTTTGTTTCTGGGAAGGACCATTGGCCAAAAAACTAAGGCAAAAAAAATATGTTGGCCATAATATATATGGATGGTTGGATAAATTGTGGGGAGAAAAAGAAGTAGAAGCAGGTGCTTATTCAACCAAATTCATTTGCCATTTTAGGTCCCATTCTTGGAGAAAAAGCCACCAAAACAATTGACGAAAAAAAACATTTAGAATGCCAAATTTGGGATGTGAATAAGCAAAAATAGAAGGAAAAATGGAGAAAAAAATATCAATATTAATTATGCAAATTTGCGATAAATTTTTACAGCATTAATTTTAGGAAAAAAGAGGAATCGGTGTTACGAGAATTATGTGGGGATGAAATGGACTAGCTTCGATGATGCTAATGCTTAGTGGTCAATTTATATATTATTTTATTGGGCATAAAATTAGCTATAAAATGATATTAAAGGCATTATTAACCAATGTTGGATATTTATTGAGTTTAAGCAGAAGAAATTCCGAAAATTTTATTTCTGGATGGTTTTTAAGGCCATAAGTTGGTAAATAGCCAATATTAGCTAATATTTTTGATATCATTTTTAGCTAATTTCTGCCAAATAAAATGATATAAAAATTTATCCAGCAACAGTATCACCTTTGGTCTTGACTGTGTTACATCCCGAATTGTCTCAAATGTCTCAATTCTATTTAGTAGACCAAAAATCCATCGAATTAAATTAGCACACAAATTTGTGGAGTGAGCCAATGCCAATAAAAGAGGAGAGGAATGTGCCCCACTGCAGTTGCCGTTCACGTTAAATTGTGTCCAAATTGGATGATGAGCCATGGATTTAGGAAAAAATGGATTCTCTGCTTACCCCCAGTGCAGGATTGAATGAAAATTTGGGGGACAATGCACAATGAGAATAGAAATGAAAGAAAGGTAGAAAAAAGGAGGAAGGACATAATTAAAAAATGGGGAAATTGTGGGATATTTTATGCCGAAAATTTTTTAATTAATTCTTGGAGATTGAATATGGAAATTGAAGGAAAAATTGAGTGCAACATGATGGGTTAATGAATTATATATTAAAACGTTAAAATTATCAAAAAGATAATTGGCAATTTAATCAATGCCATTTATAAATTCATAATTAGATGGAAATTTGCTGCAGCAAAAATTTGTTTCCAATTTCAGCCTCAAACATTTCCCCACATTCCACTCAATTTTCTAGCTTCTGTGGCTCGCCTTTTATGCAAATGACACCATCAATTTTTGGGCTTTTGGGAATTAAAAATTTGTTTCCAAATTCAATGGAAAAAAATAAATATAATAATGACAAAAATTATCACAATTAATTTTCAATGTAATAGACAAATATATTCAGCATCCCTGAATACTTGTAAATTTGTTTTAGATCATAGTTTAACAATGCAATAATGAATTTAAGAAGGCGTAATATTAAAAAGAGCTGAATTTTGCAAAAAGGCTTTATAAAAATTTAAAAATTCAACATAAAAATTATTCAATAAAAAAAGACAGAATTGTAGATAATCTAGAGGTCATCAATATTTTTCTACAAATCTTTTCAAATTTCCTAAAAATAAACAAGCCTTATTATAAATGAAACTAAAAGCCCTTTTAAATGGCAAATCGCAATTCATCAAAAATCGGAGCATGTATCCATTATTCACGAATCACTATGTACCTACATCGGTTTTGTTCCATAGCTCAAACAAGGAAATTTATCCAATTTAGAAAGACGGAATATACCTTTTGAAAGGGTTGAGTCTACTAAGTAAGTAGTCATTATTCCGCCTCCTCCGCCATTTTTATGGCCAAATATTCAAATAATGGCCATAAAAATATTTTAAAGCGATTTGTTATCGATTAAGTTGTTTATTCGTGCGCTCATTTTTAGTCATCATTTTTACCCTCTAGCACAAATCAAAACATATTTATGCGTGGTCTTCCTTCTAGCATCCTTCAAAATATATGAAAGTGAATTTTGTACTATGCTTTTATATCACATTTTCTAATTTGGCCTATCCTTTTTATATTTATTATTTTGTTCCGTTTTTTGCAGATTTTTAAATTATTCATTGTGCTTTAGTGGTAAATTCATTGTCGAAAATTTGGAAAATGTCCGGTGAAAATTCAAAATTGTTGGAAGAAATTGGAATGATGAAAGCGGAAGAACTTCAGGTTTACCAATTTTCTTTAATGGAAAAAAATTAATTTTAAAATTCAGCAGAATAATTCAAAACAATCAATTGCTGCAAATCAAAGTTCGCAGCAACAAATGCCTGAAGAGAAGTCAATTTTTGATGAGTTTGAAGAGAAAATGGATGCAAAATCAGCAGAATTGGCTGGAAAATAGTAAAATAAATACAACAATTTATTAATTGCATTAAAAAATGTTAATTCAGTACGATTCCGAATTGGCTAATCGAAACACTTAAATGGCCCAAAAGAACGGAAATGGCCGACTCCAAATTGAGCACTTCAAGCTGGTTATTCACAATACTTTGCTGGCAAAAATTGCATGGAAATGTTCAGCCACACATTGCCAAACATTTAACATTTTCCGGTGAACGCAATGAATCAACAGGCATTCATCAAGCCCAACTCAATTTGGCAAAAGACTATTATTATAGCATTGGAAAATGGCTACCTTTTGCAACAAGAAGAGAGAGAAGGAAGATCCCGATTGCTTGCGTTCCACCGCCAAAATACATTACTGGATTCGAAGGAATTTCTATATGGTAAAAATTATTCATTTTAATATAAAAATTTTCTATTATTGCAGTTTTTTGAACGGGCAAGTTATGCAATTCATTGAAAGCATCCATTCAAAATTAAATGGAATTTCATTGCGAATTCAACCCATTGATCCGCTAATCTGCCATTCAGTGGAGATATTTGGCCAAATTCATCATTTACTCGAAATGCTGGCAAAGAAAGCCGCTTCATTTCAGACGGACAATTTCTATAATTTTTTGCGATCAAATCCGAATGCACTTGGCCTAATCGAAAATGTTCAAAGAATAATAGAATACGGTCCACTAAATGAAGAGGAGGTCGATTTGTTGGTCCAATGGTTGATCAAATCACATCCTGATCAGAAGCCAAAATTTATCGAATTTGAACGTGACCATGGATTCAGAATCAAAACGATTGACAAAATCAAGGAGGTAATTAATTGTTGTTTTTTATTTGAATTTAGTATTTTTATATTTTAGCAATTCATTGACGCAACTCAATCTGCCAATTTCATTATATCAATGGATTCAAATTATCCAATTTTTAGTATGGAAAATGAACAGACTGAAGAAGTGCTTGCCCTTTATCATGTTGAACATCCAATTCCGAAACAATTTCTTGTTCGCCACCAAAAAGGCAAACAGCATTTAAGGGCAGAATGGGAATTTCGAATTGAGTTGCCTTCTTATAATCGTGGAATGGTGGATGAGTTTCCTGTCACTGTAGCAATCGCAAGAATTGGGGTAAAAAAATATTTTTGATTCTTTTAACATTTTAAAATTTAGGAATTCTAACAATTTCAATAAATGGCCAGAGATCAACAGAAGGCAGAAAATGAAGAAAACAAAATCATACACAATTTAAAATATATTTTAAAGAATTCCCTCATTATTTTTGGACAACATTCCATCTCATAATATTTTCTTTTCACGATTGGTCTTGGTCTATTTAATTTTTATTGAATAAATAATAAATCGACTTGCCTATTTTAATTCCCAAATAGCAAATAAGTATACTCAATTCATGATGGTTGATTTTTAAATACATTTTGAATATGCAAAATTATTTTTTAGAGAAAGTCAAATACTTTTCATACATTAATTTAAGTAAATTTAATTAATAGATAAAAGCAATCAATTTTATTTTAATTCATCCTCAATCCATGGGCATCGAATTTTAGACGAAAAATTTATTCCAAATTTCTCTGTGTTTTATTATGTCAAAATTTATTTCATTCCGGAATGATGGAAATATCCTACAGAAAATAGAGACACTGCCGATTGTACATTGCGGAAAAATCGAGTTCACAAAATATCGCCTATATCCATAGGCTTTGTTTAAAAATTAGTATTAATGAAAACAAAGAATTTAGTTTATTCAATTTAAAACATATATTTCCCCATCAATGAATGCCATTATTTATTTTCGCCCTTTGGCAAAATCAGCATTCTCATTCCCATTTCCATCATTCTTCAACATCATCATCTCCCTCCTCATCGGTGTCGACTTGACGTTTGTTACGCAACAGAAGATGGGCATTCGAATTTGGACCATAATTGCGCAGATTCTTCAGCTCCTCTTGCTCAAGGCTACCAATTGGAACACCTGAGGAAATAATTCCTAAATATATAAATCAAATTAAGCCAAATACCTTTGACCACATCCGTCTCAATGGCCGGACCAGCTGTGCGTTGAACATAGTGGTTTTCGGTGGTGGGGAAGTGGATGGTTCGTTGATGTTGATAAACCTATGGAAATTTTGTGCATATAAATTGGTTTGGAGATATTTTAGTGCCAGCCGTTCGAGTGTAAACTTTGGCATAGAATAATTCAGAAATGTACCAATCATTTAAATCATTTTTATACCCGGAATTAAGCTTGAAATTTACTTAAAATGCTATATAAATTTTTTTCAAACTAAAATATTTGCTTGTTAAGTATTTGTCGTTTAGATGAATGACTTTTAATATATTTTGATTCTTTAATAAGTTTAGAAGGTTATAGGGAAAAAAATGACAGTGGATTTGATTGAATTTAACACATAAAATTAATTAAAATAGGTTGACGCTAATAAGGTACTTACTAATAATCCTGGGGCAGATATTTGGCAGATATTTTAGGTCTACTAGGGAAAGGTTTACGATGAATCCCATGGACCATCCGGTATAGGGTTAAGTTCTTTAGGGGATAGATTTTATCTCACATATCCCTAACCCTACCCGGAACCCGGACCCTAATTACCCATGAAGGGATCGTTCGTTTTAAATTCAACTGCCCCGGCATAATACATACGTACCGACCTTAATATAGGCCAATGATTTCGGCGCTTAACTGGCTGGCATCAATTTATACCCTTTCAAAGATATCCCACTCACCTTAACCGGTTGTCCATTAATTTGCCGGCCAACAATGCGTCGATTGATGTTGTAACCAACAGCGGCATATGGCAATGGCATGTTATTCGGCAACGGCTGCTGGGCTTCATCACCAATTGGCAAAGTTTGTTGGTTAATCATCCAAAGGTCCACACTTCCATCGCCGTCCTCATCAACGGCCACGGCCGGATAAACGATGGACGGATTTCCGGCAGCAGAGGATGGAGGAGATTGTTGTTGTTGGACATCGAGGCCAAAAAGACGACGCAATTGGGGGGCATAATTTGGGGAACTCAAAAGAAGCGAAGCCAATTGGGTGCTGGAAAGGCCGGCAGACAGAGAGGATTGAGGGGATGAAGCATCCAAAAGAGGTTCCGAATTCTTTGCAGGAAAGATTCGGGCCTCGGCGTAGATGGAAATGGTGAAGATGGTAAGGAAAAGGAGCTTCATTTAAAATTTTGGAATTTTTTTAAATGAATTGGCGATCAGGGAGAAGGAATATTTATATATTTGAAGGTCTGTTCTCCCTCTGGAAATTAGCAATTCCCCCGTCTCTAAAGGCGAAATCTTCAATGAATGCATTCTCAACACGGCCAGAATGTATAATTCCCATAAATTTATTAGATTTTATTTCGACTTTTTTCTGACGTGGATGATGCGATTTTGTCAATTGCTATAAAATTTTAGAGACCAAATTCAATTGGAAAAATGCAATTAAAATATTCCAAATTTTGCAAAAAATTAAAGTTAGATCGATGAAAATAACTTTTCAAAATAAATGATGATGAATTAAGTTGATGGATTATTTATTTGAAACAATGTTAATCGGTTTTAAACTTATCCTCTACTAATATGATTATAAAATGCTGATGAAAATACAATATTATATTCACATTAATTCAATATATCCGGTTTTGAAAATATAAAAATATTCAGGAATTTTGTATCTTTCCTCCTCAATTTTTGCCTTTAAATATTTCATTTGAATAAAAATTGAAATTTCATTAAATTTGTATTGTTTTTTCCCTGGGAATTGATGAAGAAGATTGAATGTTTTTGGTATATTTTAAAAGTAATTTTAAAGACAAGATCAGATTATGCACAAAATCCTTTACAAACAATCAAAAAATTTACCCAAGCAAAGAAGCAAGAATATTAATGAGATAGAATGTAGAAAATAAATGCTTAAATAATGTTCTTTCCCTCCGGCCGTTTGCTTCCCATAAAATATTTTTCCTATTAAAAATGGGGTCAATGCCGATTGGATGAATCGGTCAGCGGGTGGTAGAGAAATGATAGAAAGGGAGAGAGACAATGTTAAATGAACGAACATTGCTTTGTTCAATTTCCACCCACTGGCTGCTTCCCACACAAAATTTCAGGGCAAATTGAGTCTTTCTATATAAGCGACTTGTGAAATTGTTTTGCTGTGGGGTTCAGTGGAGCATGGAATGAAAATGGCTCCTTTGCGGAGGATCAAGCACGGTCAGCAGCTGCAGGGCCAAAAGGATACGTTGACTCTGGCAGGGTCATCCCAATATTAAACCAGAGAAAAAATACAATTACTTCTGCCATTGGGCAAATTTGACCCTTTGGAGGCAAGCCTTATGGCTATGGAGGTGCGTGGGGTCGTAAAAATACACGCAAGGAGGACGGAGGCAATAGCCATGGCCCAACCGAATACGCAGTTTGCAACGAAGACCGGCCTCTTGACCCGATGAAGCAGCTGAACCCCCCAATTTTTTTTTCAATTTTTAATTTAAATGCCGTCAAAAGTTTTGTTGATTAATTAATATAAGAATTTTTGCATTGATCATTTTGTTATTTGTTGTATTGTAATTTGAATTTTAAATTAAAATTTCTTTTCATTTTTTTTAAATTTTTTAACCATTTTAAACATTATGAAATTCGCTTAATTGGATTTATAATTTCTTTTTCATTTTGTGAATTAAATAATAATAAAAACCAGTCACTCTTTTGGCCATCGACATTCATACGCATGAATATGCTTTTTTGAGCCTTTAATAAAAAATTCTTTCTCCTCTAATCCAGTCGTGGCTCGAGGGCGATTGATTACCAGTTACCACCGTCGATTGTGCCATTTTCTCTTGATTATAGCTCATCAAGGCTATAACCAATCTGAGATGGCGATATACCATTGGAAAACCTAAAGTGTCTTCTATAATTTAGCCATATTAAATTTTATGAAATTCAGCTTTATAAAATTTACATACTTTTGAATGTAGTATACTCAAATTCTTGATTGCTTGAGAGAGTCTCTTATTTTTTAAATCTATTTAAGTTTCGGCAAGATTAGAAAGGCCACTTTTTAGAGGGCATTTAGGCTTTTTAAATGGCATATCGCCTTCCGGAATTGGTTGATTCCTTGTTAAGGTATAGTCCAAAAGAATGGCTCAGGTACCCGCCGATCGGCGGTTATTGTCCTCTTTCATCCTCTAATCCAGTCATACTGATCAATGGCCAATGCTAGCCGGTGTTCAACAATCCATCCCATACTCTTGTCTATTGCTCTTTGAGTGTATTGGCCCATTTGGCCAAGAAAGCAGTAAAAAGGGGGCCTAATCGATTGGAAAGACACTCTCCACATATATTCTCTTGGGGGAATTCAGCAACAAACTGGTTTGGGTTTAAGGCAAATACAAATTTTGGTGGTCGGCGAAAAATTCTATGAAATACAAATTCCAAAATACAAATAAATTCGAGGAATTAAGAATTTCCAATTAATTTCTATTTTTCTGACGTAGTTTAGAATTTTGTCATATTTTGGCACTGCACAAATTCCAAAATAAAAAATTTGAGTATTTCGGTTGATATAAATTTAATAATTTGAGACCACTAGCCAATTTCCCATTTATTTTGAATTAATTTTTTCTAAAAATGGCACAAATATGATGAATTTGGTTATTAGAATTTTAAGAATTAATAAAAAAAACAAAATTAATATTTTCTCTGGTAAATTATTTTAATTGATCCATTCAAATAAAAGTAAAATTAAATTTTTATTATCTTCGAGCTTTATGAGTGAGAAGCCATTCACCATTCTCATTTATTTTCTTAATTCTTCCTCCCTAATTATGCCACGTCTCCTTAATTTTCCATTGCTAATCAAATAAAAATATTTCCAATTTAGCCGTGTTTTATAGTTGAATTTTTTGGCCATTTTGTGGTGTAAAATGCGATGGCCAAGCAGTTTACGGTTGGACCAAGAAATTCTGCTTGGGGCTGGCAATTCGGTGCAACGCCTTCGAATGTACCCATATTTTGATGCGGCACATTACATTTTGGTACAGAGAGAAATTATTCAAAAGTTAAATCCATAATTCCCCAAAAAAGATGGTTTTGGCCGTCCGCGAAGATCTAGGCCCAAATTTTGTTGCATTTTCGCGTCGGCATCCATTGAGTTGTTGGCTTTCCTCAATGGTGATTTGTTTTGCCGGAAGTTTCCTGGCCAATTTTTTGCTTGGCGAACCAATTGTGGCCGTTTTTAAGCGTCAGGAGGATATTTTATTGGTCAGTAAAAGAGAAGGACGGTTTGTGATGGAAATGTTTAATTTAACATTGGCTGAATTATTTTGAATAATTTTATTTAATTATAATTGGATAGAGTAGAAAATTCTCTATAAAATGTGATAAAATTCATTTTAAAAATTATATAAATTTTTTTATTGAAATTTGCCTAATAAGCGATTCGAAACAGCCCCACTTGTGGCCAATTAAAATTAACATTAAGCACTGAACCAATTTTATTGATTTTGTTATCAAATTAAAGAGCAGACTGTGGCTATCAAATGATATAAATTTTTATTTAAATTGGTTCAGAATTAATAGAGTTTTGCCTAAAAATCGCTCAAATGACCTTTACTATGGATTACGAAATGTTTGAGAGTTTTTTATGCATAACTTCATTATTTCTGAACCAATTTTAATAAAATTTATATCATTTGATAGCCAAAAGTCTGCTCTTTAATTTGATATTAAAATCATCAAAATAGTTTCAGTCCTTGACGAGATATTATAAAATAAACAGCGACAATTTGGAAAGCGACAATTTGAGGCCTGGGGCGTAATCATTTTTATTCTAATTAACATTTTATAATTTTCATTGGTAAAATTGGTTTATACGGTCCAAGCTCTAAATCAAACAAATGATATACCATTCGACGCGTCTTTACGAGCTGAGTCCGAATCTGCAAAAATTTTTACCCGGCAAGCACTTTTGGCCAAGTTATGGCCATTAAAATGTCACTTTCCCATAAAAGTGAAGGGTCCCCCCTATGGTTCAAAAATTTAGAAAATTTCTTTTCGGACAAATTATACCTCATTCGACGCGTCTCGGTGAGAGAAACTCAAATCTACCTTCAGTTTTGCATAAAACTCAAAAATAAAAAAGTTATGGCCATTTTAGTCTCGCTGGAATGTGTTGGAACCAGGGGTGTGCACGGGCCCAAGAAATCTGGGCCCGGCCCGGCCCGGGCCCACCCACACTCGGCCCGGCCCGGCCCGACGATTTTTTGCTTTGGCCCGGCCCGGCCCGGCCCGGGCCGGGCCTGGGCCCGAAAGCCCGGGTAGTAAATTTTAAAAAATTTTTTTCACCTTAAATTTTTAAAAAAATTTTTCCACCTTAAATTTTTAAAAAAATTTTTTCATCTAAAATTTTTTGATAAATTTTTTCACCTAAAATTTTTTGGTATAATTTGATAATTCTTCGAAGCAATTTAAAAAAATTGAAGTATTTAATACAGTTTTAAATCTATATTTTGAGTAAACTGAGAAAAACTGAAGGCTGAAGGGTATCCTTTTTGGGTCATTATGTCATGATTCGAGTTATGAATGGTCAATCAGTGATATAGTATATAATCTAATGACCCTAACCATATTCCCTACACCAAAAATGGGACCCTTCACATTTCTTTCTCATCAAAAAATCGGATACAAAATGTACAAGTACCAAAATGGAAAAGAAATTGTACAAAAATGATTAGAAAAAATTAAATTTTAATTTAAAATTACAAAAAAAAGTTTAAAATTTTTAATGAAAAAGTCATTTTTTGGGGATGAATTTCATACCGGGCTTCCGGGCCTAAACCCGGCCCGCTTCGATCCAGGCCCGGCCCGGCCCGGCCCGCCACCAACTAGGCCCGGCCCGGCCCGGGCCGGGCCGGGCCGGGCCGGGCCGGGCTTAGGCCCGGATCGGGCCGGCCCGTGCACACCCCTGGTTGGAACTGCGGAGGAATGTAAGAGTGGACTCCGGAGTGTGCGTAGCCGAAGCGCGGGAACTGGACGGGCTTGTGGCGAGCGAAGCGAGCCACAAGCTTGTCTGGTCGCGCGGAGGCGGAGCACACGGAGGAGTCCACTCTGAAATGCCCACCGGAGCAGTTCCAATCCGTATTTCTTTTGCGCGACTGTAACTTTTTTATTTTTGCGTTTTACGCTAAACCAAAAACATTTTCGTAACCAGCTCGTCGAGACGCGTCGATTGATATATAAATTGGCCGAAAAATAATTTTAAACTTTTTCGACCCAAAGGGGGGACCCTTCACTTTTTCAATTTTCGAGTGGCCATAACTTGGCCAAAAGTGCTTGCCGGGTAAAAATTTTTGCAGATTCGGACTCAGCTCGTCAAGCTCTATCGATTGGTATATCATTGCATGATTTGGAGCTTGGACCGTATGAACCTATTTTTCCCTTTTCATTTTACAAAAATGAATTCGAAAACATTATTATATGATAGGGTTGCTGTGAGTTATCCAAAATTCGAAGCCCGAAGCTTGAGGTTTTTGGGCCGATTCGAAACTTGTTACCCGAATCAAAAAATTTCGGTGTGACTAAAAATGGCCTCTCCAAAGGCCATTTTTGGATTAAATTTTCCATGGCGAGGCCATTTTTGGGATATACTAAAGAGAGTTTTCTGCAATATTCAATTTGGAATTAAAATATTCAAAAAAGTTTGGTCAATGTTGTTTATTAAGCAAATATTTTCATCACGGACCGACCAGCATTTTAGGCACAAAAATATATATATTAATTTTGTTTTAAGGCAACCGCAATTTGGTATATGGTTTTTTACTCGCCCTTTGATATTGTCTATAAATTGGCCAAATTCACGCCAATCAAAATTGTTCTTTCCATCATGAAAGAGTGCCAACGAGTTTATAAAGTTTGTTATTTTGAAAATGGACTTTGAAATTCCCATAATCATCAAGATTAATCACGGAGTACTTTATGCCACCAAATTGTACCCAAATGCCCATTTAATTCATATAATGGTTGGCACGGCGAAGGGTGCCGGTTCCGGCATAATTCGAATTTTTGAACAAGTTTGTTGGGAAAAAGGGCGAAAAGCAAAAGGAAATAGGAGACAATAGAGTATGAAATGGTACGCTTCGACTGGGGACTGGGCGACTCCGCTTGTAGCTCTTTACAGCCAAAACTGATAAAGATGATTTTGGAGTCAAATTAAAGAATTCAATGATGACTATCGAGAGATATAAAATTTATTTTATTTGGTTCGGAATTATTAGAGTTGTTATACTCATCAAGAACTATTAAAAAGATTATCATTATTATAAATCTACAAAGTTTTCATGGTTTTCTAAGTACAACTTTGTTAAATATGAACCAAACAAATAAATGTTATATATCTTATATCTATCGATATCCGGAAGTGAGCTCTCTAATTTGGCTCAAAAATAAGCTTTATCGGTATTTTCCTTAATGAGCTATAAACTGCCTTTGCCCAGTTGAGACTTCACCCAGTTGAACGAGTCCGATTGAGTATTGCTTGTAAAACTGCAAAAGTTTTAGGTCAATAGCTTAATGAGGCGATGACCTATTTGTGAAAGCAATATATCATTCGCAAGGACAGAGTTTCCTCTACAAAATGGCATTAATATAATTTATTTTTTATTCGTTTAAAATAATTTGGAGGTTAAAATTCAGTCATTGAACAAAATTCGAGCTCTTTGAGGCAAATGCATTTTTTTTCTCAAAATTTTTCCATAATTCAAAAAATTTTTAGATGCCTATTTTCTAGAAGAAATTCAGACCTTTTCAGCTGTATATAGCTTTCCTAGATTGACCATTGCCTTGTTGAGTTAAAGGCCAAAAATCAATGCAAGTACTCAATCTGTCTTCTTACCTAACAAAGAATATTTATGACTTTTTCCTATTTTTGCATTTTTTAAAGCTAATCCGCGGTGTTTGGACCCCATCCCAGAGTGAAATCCTCAGGCCAAGTTTCACCACAAAAGCCTGCGTTATTGCCTCAATCATTTTGACGCTGGAGAAAAGTAGCGGCTATTTGAGCCTTCCACACGAGATTACATATTTGGTTTGGAATGTTAATCAAAAATTTAATTATAATTTTTGAAGGGTCTCCTCCTCTTCTTCATTTATTTCAAATTGAGTGCAATTTTGTTGGAAGTCGTTGATCCGTTGATGCCATTTGAGAACTTATTTTGTGCCATTTTTATGGGCGGAATTTGGGATGCACTTTCCAGGTTTTTTCGTCATTTTCAATAAAAAAATTCTAATTGTTATTTTTCTAGGGCATTAACGGTCTCGCAAGAGAGGAGAACAATCAATGGGAAAGTGGAAAATGGTTCGGTTCAGAGTGAACATAAAAAGGATCAATAAAATTGCGACCTAATCTCTTCGGGATGCGACGAATATTGAGGCATTTTTCTTTGAACTTTGAATGAATCTCCGTGCCGAAAATTTTCTAGTCCGCATTTTACATAGTCAATTCTCAATGTTCTTTTTCTTCATTTGTGGAATTCATACCCTTTATTTTGGCCAAAATGTACGATCAGAATTAATTTGCATAGGAATAGGAGATAAAGTATTTAAGTTGGCCTTCATTTTTGTCCAATTTATGGCAATCTTTTAAACTAACAGCCACAAACATTTTATGGATAGGTCACATTTGCAAGTTAGAATTTGCCACCTTAACAAGTTGGCAAAATATGAATGAAAAGGCCATATTCTTGTTTAGCCCATCCAAAATTAAATAGGGAAAAATTTTAAATTTTGGGCCAAATAAAGGGTTAATTTTCATATTGTTTTTAATTCTATAGGACTTTGATTATTCCCCCATTCAAATATTGTATAATTATTTTTAAAAGCAAATCCCATCATTCATTTTGTTTTATTTGTGAAATAAATGAGAATAAAATTAAAATAATAAAGCAATGAAAATATTTAAAAATCAACAAGAATTAAATGATTTGAATATTAAAATGTAATTAAAAATTACTAACAAATTTCCTCACATTTTAATTTTAAACAGTTCATAAATCAAATTCATAATTAACCCTCAATAAAAATTTTATCACAAAAATGGACACTTTAATGTATTTTTGTTATTAATCAACACTGACAATTGCCACCGAAAATCGAGATGGAACAACCAAAATTGAGAAAAAGGAGAAGGAGGAGGAGGTGGGTTTTGAACTCAATTTTGTGATAGTTTTGTGCTATCTTTGCTTTTGTTTGTTGATGAATTTGTTAATTTTGGTGTAATTTGAGTGATGAATGTACATTTTTGGGTCCATCCACCCAAATATTTACATGTCAATGACACCTCTCGCTAAACAGAAGTTTGGAATGTTTTTGGGATGGGATGTTCAAATCAAAGGGGGAAAAATGTGAAAAAATAGCAATAAAATGGCCATAAAATTGGGTCATAAAAATGGAGGCACCGAATATCACGGAGGACTTCTCCATCCAGAGGACCGACCACTCCTACCTATCCCAAATTAACACATTTAGAACTAAACACAAATTAACACCTTAAAATTCCATTAATTTTCATTGTTTATAAATAAATTATTAACACCTTTAAATTCCATTAATTTTACCATTTCATTTTTCATTATTAATTAAAATAAATTCGTCCAATTAGATTTGAAAATATGGAAACGAATCCTTCTTCCCCTTCTCAAAATGCATTCCACAAAAGGCGGCCTTTCCAAATTGGCATTGGCCTTTTTGTATGTGCCATTCTCATTGGTGCCATTGTCATTGGCATTTGGTTGATTACAAAGTAAGTAGCCTTTTCTCTCCCCAAATAATAAAGAAATGAAGGTACTTATGGAATTTAAATGGGATAGGTGACCACAAAGTTGGTAGCTTCCCTTATGGAATTTAATTAGTAAACAATTCCAAATTTCACTAAAATATTTTTTTTGTAATTATTTTTAGAATGAATAAATATGATATAATTTCAGATGATCTTCCCTTTAATTTGGAATAAGATTTAATGGAATAGAATTTTAAATAGACTAAAAAATTTGAAACAATCTCAATAAAATTATTTCAAATATTTATTTTTGAGAAAGGCAAACAAAAATATAGCTTTAATTCAGTCATATTGGTAAAGGAAAAATTTAATTCCTATATTTAACGGTCATAAATTTCCCGTTCCCAGAAGTAAATGATAAATGTGAAGAAGATGGGAAGGGGATTACGGTACCCCTTACCTCATAGGTCAGCTTCCTCTATGAAAATGCTTATTAAAAATTAACCAATTTTAAATTTTTCTTGTAAAAATAGCTTATGAAAAATCCAAAAATTTGGGAATAAATTTAAAATTCTTAAAGGCCCAGTTCAAATGGTGGTGGCGGCAGTGGACTCAATTCGACCACGATTGCACCCACAACTTCTCCAACAAGTACAGGAAATGAGTCAAGTAGCAGCACCACAACCCGTCCAATGCCTCCTAAAAGGGATGAAAAAGTTCATCTGAGTTTGTTCAACACATCAGTTTTGCATGTTTGGTTGAAGGCAAAAGAAAGGGGCAAAGTAAGAAATGGGGCTAACATTATTTTGTAGACCTTTTATGGATTGATACTAAGAAAAATGTGTTTTCGATTAATTAAGAAAAATGTGTTTTCGATGATTAAGAAAAATGTGTTTTCGATTAACTAAGAAAAATGTGTTTTCGATTAACTAAGAAAAATGTGTTTTCGATTAACTTAGAAAAATGTGTTTTCGATTAACTAAGAAAAATGTGTTTTCGATGATTAAGAAAAATGTGTTTTCGATTAACTAAGAAAAATGTGTTTTCGATTAACTAAGAAAAATGTGTTTTCGATTAACTAAGAAAAATGTGTTTTTGATTAACTAAGAAAAATGTGTTTTCGATTAACTAAGAAAAATGTGTTTTCGATTAACTAAGAAAAATGTGTTTTCGATTAACTAAGTAAAATGTTTTTTCGATTAACTTAGAAAAATGTGTTTTCGATTAACTAAGAAAAATGTGTTTTCGATTAACTAAGTAAAATGTTTTTTCGATTAACTAAGAAAAATATGTTTTCGATTAACTAAGAAAAATGTGTTTTCGATTAACTAAGAAAAATGTGTTTTCAATTTAAATGTGTTTTCGATTATCTAAGAAAAATATGTTTTCGATAAAATTTAAAATAATTCGGCCAGTTTTTAATTAAATTGTTTAAAAAACATTCGAGACATTTAATGCCATCATAACCATAGGAAAAATTTTTATTTTAATTTTTTTCTGCCACAGGAAGCCGTTCTTTATGCCATTTTTCCCTCTTCTGCTTCACCCGATCCATTGTTCTCGACAAAAGATACGGAATGGTTTGATTTCTTCCAAATGGAATCTGGAGGAAGAACGGGAATTGTGGAATTTTCTTGGTCAAATTCCACCACAATTCTTTCGTATATGTACGCCTATGAACCAGAAAATGTATGGGAAAAAGAGAATAAAATTCATGAAATTCGTTAAAAATAGGTCAAAACCCAAGGAATTCGGCCAGTCTATATTTGTGACCAAGCAAAAGGGCCAAATGCACCGCAAAGTTTTCATTTGCGACCACCACTGGTATAAAAGGAATACAAAAATTAAAAAAAAGAAATTGAATTTTAGGGATGGCAAAATGATCCGAATGGTTTGATGACACTTTTAAAATTTTTAATTAAATTGAAATTGTCCTTCAATTTTTAGGTTTCAGTCGTGCCAATGACGGTGTCTACCATCTTTTCTATCAACATTATCCACATTCAACAGCAAGGTGAGTGATTATTCCTTTTTGATTGGATGAAATTTTGAAATTTGATTCAATATATGCTTGTGGGTTAATCAACACATTTTCTTCAAATTATTTACTTTAATATTTAATTGAATAATCTTATTCGATTATATAGCCACATAAAAAGGTATTGCTACTCTTTTAGATTACAATCCTTGGCATAAAAAAACCAGCGGCAGGGCTTCCATCTCATAGAATGACACTTAAATTGGCTATAACACTTTTTAATTAAATTTTATGTAAACCCATCAAAAATTCATTCTCGTTGTTGCATAAAATACGACAATTGAAAACCAAAAATTTTCATACCAAAAATATCATCCATAGAGGTCTAGATTAGACAAATTTCAATAATTCCAACGATTTTGGTCTTCCGAAATTAATTTTTTTTCTCCTTACAAAAAGGGGTCCAATGCATTGGGGCCATGCAACTAGCACCGATTTGGTCAATTGGGCACATCAGCCAATTTTCCTTCGGACAGAGGACAAAAAATGTGGCACCGATTGTGGATGGTTTTCGGGTTCAGCAGTTCCCAATGACGAACATGGACGTGGAGGACTACAAATTTTTTTGACCGATCATAATTCCAGTGAGTTGTTAATTTTTCTTCCTAAATTGCAATATTTTCCCTCTTGAAAAATGGATATATTTAATGTGTAATGCAATCTAAAGCATTTATCCTACAAAATTGGATAGAGCTGGTCAAGACGCATTGAATGGTGTATAATTTGTTATGGTTTGGTTAACAAATAAAGGGTATTAAACGGTTTAAACCCATTTTGGCTTGGTCAACAATTAAAGGGTATTAAACGGTTTAAACCCATTTTGGTTTTGTCAACAATTAAAGGGTATTAAACGGTTTAAACCCATTTTGGTTTGGTCAACAATTAAAGGGTATTAAACGGTTTAAACCCATTTTGGTTTGGCCAACAATTAAAGGGTATTAAACGGTTTAAACTCACTTTGATTTGGTCAACAATTAAAGGGTATTAAACGGTTTAAACCCATTTTGGTTTGGCCAACAATTAAAGGGTATTAAACGGTTTAAACCCATTTTGGTTTGGTCAACAATTAAAGGGTATTAAACGATTTAAACCCATTTTGGTTTGGCCAACAATTAAAGGGTATTAAACGGTTTAAACCCATTTTGGTTTATTGGTTCAGAACTATACTAGAATAGGTTAAACCCATTGCAGAAACATAATCAAATAATGCGTTTTGATATGATCATCGTTTGAATATAAGGTTTATGAGTCCAGGATAAACCATTGAACCATTTCATTTTTTTCGCCATTTCTTTTATTATATTTCTCTTAAAAAATGGAAGCAAAAATATTGTCTAATCAATTCATAACTCCATAATTCCACATTCAGCCCGTGCCATTCCCCAATTCCAATCGAGTATACCAACATATGACACAATTTTGCCCTCAACAAATCCAGTGGTCATCATTGGAGAGGAGCCAAAAAATCCAAGGCCAGATTTGAAGTTGACAGACGATTTTCGTGATCCAAATGTATTCTTGGGCCCAAATGGCTATTTCTACATGACGCTGGGCAGTAAGGACTCATTGGGAAAAGGTGGCGTCATTATGCTGTATCGAACAAAGGAGACGAAGCTCAATTCGGAATGGATTTTTCAGGCATAAAATTGAATACATTAACATTTTGAAACCAATTTGGTGCTTCTATTTTAGAATGTCATCTTGACGGATAATTCTTTGGGGACGGAGGTGTGCGAATGCAGTGGAATGTAAGTTTGGAATTTTTTTTTACCAAAATAGAAAAAAATTGAATGTAAACCGATTAAATATCTATTTTTGACGAGTCATAATTCAGTAATGAATGAACCGTTTTTACGTAATTTTGTTATATTTGAATAGAACTCATCCAAGTGTATTCATTTTTATAATTTTTGGACGGTTTAATACAAAATTAAAAAGATTTTAAACCAAAAATTGCAAAAATGTTGCTATTTAATAAATTAAATCATTAATTATTTTTTAATATAAGTTTAGAATTAAACAACTTTTTATAAATTAAAATATAGCTCCTCAAGATACTTTGAATGGTATAATTTTTCTAGAGTTTAGGTTTAATCTGAAAGATTTTAAAACATATTATTTTTAAAATATATTTTTTAAGTCAAGTCATTAACCAGGGTTGCCAGAATGTCCCCCCACGGGGGGCATTTGCCCCCTTTTTGAGATTTTGCCCCCTTTTGTGCCCCCCGAGCCGAGTTGCCCCCCAAATGCCCCCTTTTTAAAATTTTGTCATTTTTTCCCTTTTTTATTATTTTTTGGTCTAATTTTTCGCTGCGCGGCAAATTTTTGGTCTAATTTTTCGCTGCGCGGCAAATTTTTGGTCTAATTTTTCGCTGCGCGGCAAATTTTTGGTCTAATTTTTCGCTGCGCGGCAAATTTTTGGTCTAATTTTTCGCTTCGCGGCAAATTTTTGGTCTAATTTTTCGCTGCGCGGCAAATTTTTGGTCTAGTTTTTCGCTGCGCGGCAAATTTTTGGTCTAGTTTTTCGCTGCGCGGCCATTATTGGAAAAATTTTTGCATTTTTGGCACTTTTTAAAAATGCCCCCCAAAATGCCCCCTTTTTTACTGAAAATGCCCCCCAAATGCCCCCTTTTTTTTCCAAAATGCCCCCCAAAGTAAAAATCCATCTGGCAACCCTGTCATTAACTATATTTTAATTTTGATTTAAAAATAAAACAAAAAAAATACTAAATCATTTTGTTCAAAATAAAAACGTTTCTAACCAAAAATTCAAAAAAAGAAATATTTTTGAACTATAAAACAAACTGAATTTTATACTTTCTAAAAATTAATACGGGTTTAATTTAATTATCTACATTTATTAGTATATTAGGATATCAAGGTTTCTAAAAACGGTTCATTCTTTACTGATTTTGATTGTCAAAAAATAGCAAAAATTCTAATTGGCTGTGGGACTCAATCATTCCCCTACCGTTTCCCATCATTTTTTTCGTTAATTTCAGGGTCCCATTGGGTGATCCAAACAACGGTTACACCTATTATGCCCTACTGTATGCCCGAATGACAAGCATTGATGCGGATGGAAGGAAAAATCTGTCGCCAATCATTTTGGGCACTTTCGATGGCACAACATTCAAACGAATTGGGGAACAGGAATTGGACTTTGCCGCCGGCTCCTATGGATTCCAGGCAAACATTCACCTTCATTTATTAATAAAGAATTAATTTTTTTTTATTTTGATTGATTCCATAAATATTTAAAAAAATAATAATTTTAAGTGGCATAAAGCTTGGTTTGACTAGGTAAGGATTTGAAGCGGTGAATTTGATTAGGTTCAGCTTTCAGGGCAGAGAATAGGAATCGAAAATAAAGCCTCTGATTTATCTTTTTATTTTATATTTAATTGGTTGATAAATTGCCCAAAATAAAAGAATTATTATTCTGTTAGTAACAAAACTTATAGTCCTTATCCTTATTCCCGGGGAGAATAATTTGGTTTTGGACGAGAGTGGCCTAGGCTCTTGCCCCGAGCCTTCGCCGGGGGTATACTAAACCCCCATTGGACCAAGAAAAGGGAATGGGATTAGTTAGACTGACTTTAGTAAATCTATTTATCTTTTTATGCTGGAAAATTGGGATAATAGAAAGTCGTAAAAGTGGGCGAAAAAGTGAACCAAAAATTTAACATTTAGTGGGGAAATGAGCAGGTTTAAAAAGGCAGATTTGGAAAATATTTGATTGCTATGGTGACAGGGTGATTAGGCAAAAATTGGGGGTACAGTAGGAATGAATTGAAGAAGCCTTAGGGCATCACTGGCATTGACAAAAATATTAGAAATGCCAAATAACAAATCTTAAAAATGCCCATCAATTTTCTAGGCATTCTACGATCCAATTGGGCACGAAACATTGCTGATTGGTTGGCTGGCGAATTGGCCCGATTGGGACCAGCATTCGGAATTTCCCAGCACAATGACATTACCGAGGGTGTTAAAACGGAGTGGGAACATAATTTTGCAGGGACCTCACCCAAATGTTGTGCGTCAATTGCGCGGAATGGAATTGGATGGGAAGGCATTGTTGCGTGGGAATACGGTGTTGTTGCCGAATGGGAAGGCATATATTCAGCTGGGAATCAATTACAATTATTTCTTCAATGGAATATTCATTCGAATAAATCATCCGGACTATTTGCAATTGGGCGTTCGGGTCACTTATATTGGCATGGAAATTGTCAAAGTGCAAAGGTAGGCTGGCTTTATGGGAAATATTTAATTTGGCGAAAAAAATTACATAGTGCCAAAATAATTATATTGGTTTGGAGTTTGTCCTATATACATTAACCAAATATATCCAAAATTGGATATAGTTGGTCAAGCGCATTGAATGGTATATAATTTGGTTATGGTTTGGTCAACAATTAAAGGGTATTAAACGGTTTAAACCAATTTTGGTTTGGTCAACAATTAAAGGGAAACGGTTTAAACCAATTTTGGTTTGGTCAACAATTAAAGGGTATTAAACGGTTTAAACCAATTTTGGTTTGGTCAACAATTAAAGGGTATTAAACGGTTTAAACCCATTTGGGTTTGGTCAACAATTAAAGGGTATTAAACGGTTTAAACCCATTTGAGTTTGGTCAACAATTAAAGGGTATTAAACGGTTTAAACCCATTTGGGTTTGGTTAAAGGGTATTAAACGGTTTAAACCCATTTGGGTTTGGTCAACAATTAAAGGGTATTAAACGATTTAAACCCATTTTGGTTTGGTCAACAATTAAAGGGTATTAAACGGTTTAAACCCATTTTGGTTTGGTCAACAATTAAAGGGTATTAAACGGTTTAAACCCATTTTGGTTTGATTAACAATTAAAGGGTATTAAACTGTTTAAATTTAAACCCATTTTGGTTTAATGAATCAGTACTAAGTTAGAATTGGTTAAACCTAAGCAACATAATTAAAATTATGCGTTTTAATGAAATTTATATTTTGAATATAAGGTTTATGAGTTTAATATATATTTCTGAATGTTACAAGCTTTTCGGTAAATTAATTATTTGCTAAAAAATTCCATTTCTCTAAAATTGAAGTGGTGATGAACCAAATCGACGCTATATGGCATCGAATGCTCAACCGGACATAGTTCATATTTTCATTGATCGTGATTCATTGGAAGTATTTGGCGAAAAGAAAGCGGACGGTGGAATGCCTCGATGGGCTGGCACAACCCGTCTCACTGGCAATGGAAAGTTTTTCGTCGATTCCGTCCAACTGGAGACAACCGACCGATACAATTATGTGATGGACAATTGCAAAATATGGGAGATGAAATCCGCTCAATTGAAGGGCCATATTTGGGGATAATCAACCAATGAATTTTGGCACACATTTTAAACATATATTTTTTATTTAAATATTTTATTAGTCAATTTATCGATAAAATAAATATTTATTTTTTTTAAAATTATATTTTGCATTTCAATGCATGCAAATCGGCATATGCCCTTTCGTATTCCTCCACTTTTGTGAATGTTTTATATAAAGCGAACACTGTTGGCTCCCTCAGTTCGCATGGTTCATTTGGATTCAACTAAAAAATTATGACAATTTTTTGCCTATTTAGAGATGGATTTAAATAAATATAAAATATGGCCTGAATTATTCAGAAATTTATTATTATTGGCCTTTTGGAGTTTAAATGAAAATTTGCATACTAAATCAATTTCTGAATATTATCAATCATTATTTATTAAATTTATTTTTATAAGTCAAATTAGATTAGTTGGAAATTGAAAAATATGGCCAAAAAGGGACAAAATATGTCAAAATTCAGAAATTTTCATATTTTGGCTAATTAAATTCAATGATATGAATTTTTTAATATTAGAAAGATAGCTGGTGATTTGTGCCTCTGCGGGAATTTTTTTGGCCATTATTTATGATAGCTATAGCTAATTAAGTTTGACCAATTATTTTGATATTTGTTAATTTTGTTACAGTGAGCAAAATTCGGATAAGATGGTCTTACAGAGTGGTCTCCTCGGAAATGCTTGAATTTATAGTCAATTCGGGAAACATTAGCCTTTTCGGCAGCAATACCCGTGAAAACGATATCATCCATGTTGAATCCCCGCACCTCCTTCGTTTTGGCCATCACCGCTCGGATGGCATCGCCGGTGCCAAAATAGGTTGCACCTTGCATATAATCCGGGTATCGATTTCCAGGGAAATCTTCCACCGAAACATACATGAAAAAGGGGAAATATGTATATATTCTATAGAAAATGGCAATTTTATTTCTTGAAATTTTTTTAAAATTAAATCAATAATTCAGAAATATATTCATCCCCAATTTTTAAATTTGCATACCCAAATAATGTAAATGGTTTTCGATTAACTAAGAAAAATGTGTTTTCGATTAACTAAGAAAAATGTGTTTTCGATTAACTAAGAAAAATGTGTTTTCGATTAATTAAGAAAAATGTGTTTTCGATTAACTAAAAAAAATGTGTTTTCGATTAACTAAGAAAAATGTGTTTTCGATTAATTAAGAAAAATGTGTTTTCGATTAACTAAAAAAAATGTGTTTTCGATTAATTAAGAAAAATGTGTTTTCGATTAACTAAAAAAAATGTGTTTTCGATTAACTAAGAAAAATGTGTTTTCGATTAACTAAAAAAAATGTGTTTTCGATTAACTAAGAAAAATGTGTTTTCGATTAACTAAAAAAAATGTGTTTTCGATTAACTGAGAAAAATGTGTTTTCGATTAACTAAGAAAAATGTGTTTTCGATTAATTAAGAAAAATGTGTTTTCGATTAACTAAGAAAAATGTGTTTTCGATTAACTAAGAAAAATGTGTTTTCGATTAACTAAAAAAAATGTGTTTTCGATTAACTGAGAAAAATGTGTTTTCGATTAACTAAAAAAAATGTGTTTTCGATTAACTGAGAAAAATGTGTTTTCGATTAACTAAAAAAAATGTGTTTTCGATTAACTGAGAAAAATGTGTTTTCGATTAACTAAAAAAAATGTGTTTTCGATTAACTAAAAAAAATGTGTTTTCGATTAACTAAGAAAAATGTGTTTTCGATTAACTAAAAAAAATGTGTTTTCGATTAACTGAGAAAAATGTGTTTTCGATTAACTAAAAAAAATGTGTTTTCGATTAACTAAAAAAAATGTGTTTTCGATTAACTAAAAAAAATGTGTTTTCGATTAACTGAGAAAAATGTGTTTTCGATTAACTAAAAAAAATGTGTTTTTGATAAACTAAGAAAAATGTGATTTTTGATAGAGGAAATCTGACCCTCTGAATAATATATCACTTACTTAAATTGGCTTTTACCTCAATAAGATTATGAATGAAAGTTATTTCAGCATAAATAATATTTTTTTCGAATTCAATCACAAGTCACAACCATTCATCATTCAACCAACCATTTATTGTCTTTCTGCCGGATTGGCCGACTATTCTTGAAAAGATGGCCAAAAAATGCCAAATTATTTGTCCTTTCCAAATCCTTTTTGAATTTATTTTCCACCCAAAATTCCCATCTGCCCAAATCCACAATTGTGTCATCGTCCGTTTTCATCACAAATTCTCTAAAATTCAATTTTTGAATTCCCTCCACCCCTTTGGGCATTTACGCATTTGGACAAAATGTTTGTTGCCATTGGAATGCCGCACTCATCTATGTGGAAATTTGGGAATTTAAAAAGACTGGAAAAATGTGATTTCTGGTCAATATAGCACCATTAACTTTTGAATTATTCTAAACAGTTTTTAAGTGTTAATTTTGAAGAATTGATTCTTAAATATTGTTGAATATTTCATAAATAGATTTTACAATTTCTGACTGTATTTCCAAGATATTAGTGGCATTGGCATTTCATTTCTTATAAAATTTTGGACATAATTTTTATGAATTCAAGTTCAATCCAATTGACATAAATTCAGAGAAAATACATCAATTTTTACTTTAAATTTGCCTCAATAATGTCTCATATAAAAAATTCACAATTTCGGTTTCAAATTTCTTCAATTTTCTTAATTGGAAACTGACTTTTAATCATTCTAATCGCAACAAAAAAAATTTTATGACCATGTTTAAAGTTTTAATTCTTGGCAAATCTATTTTTCTTCTTTTGGTGCTTATTAAATTTTGAGGTGAATCCCTCTACGTACTTTCCAATGCAAATTTGCATATCCATCATCGATGCTGTATCGAATCAAATCCCCGTATCTTTGTTGTTCATTTTCTAGACTCAATTCCATTGCAGTTTTATTTTTCTCTTCCTCTGTTGGGTTTCCAATTAGAAATCGAATGAGAATTCCTTCAGGCTTACAAATACTATAATAAAAAAATAATTTGTTAAAATAAACTGACCGGCTCTTTTGCCCAACTTCTCCTAATTCCTTGCCGTTTTTCCTCCGTTTCTCTCCGGCTCATCACCAATGCCAACAATTTTATTTCCTTCCCTTCACACGGTGAATCCAACGGTATTTTCATAGAATATTCCCTTTGGACATTGGAAAATGCCATCGTAAAATTCATGGAATCGGCAAATGGGGTTAACGGTACAAAAAAGAACAATTTCAATTTGAGGGACAGCCAAAGTAAAAGGCAAAATACGGTGGAAATGAGCAGAAAACGCACAAGAAATGAACAAAAATTGCTGCTGGTAATAAAAAAATAAAGGAATATATGAAAATGAATGGGTGGTAATTTAATTTGTCGAGAAAAATATTTAACGTTAAAATAATTTTTTGAGGAGATATATTCACAAACCATATACCCATTAGAATTGAATAGAGCTGGTCAAGAAGCATTGAAATGTATATAATTTGTTATGGTTTGGTCAACAATTAAAGGGTATTAAACGGTTTAAACCCATTTTGGTTTGGTCAACAATTAAAGGGTATTAAACGGTTTAAACCCATTTTGGTTTGGTCAACAATTAAAGGGTATTAAATGGTTTAAACCCTTTTGGTTTGGTCAACAATTAAAGGGTATTAAACGGTTTAAACCCATTTTGGTTTGGTCAACAATTAAGGGTATTAAACGGTTTAAACCAATTTTTGGTTTAATGGTTCAAAACTAATGTTGGTTAAATTAAGTCAAAACATAAACAAATGATACGTATAGAAAAGTCATAAAAGTCATCTATTTTGTATAAAATATGAATCGTTTTGTTTAATTTAATTTTTTTTTCAACAAATTCTCATAAAAACAAACCAGGCGTAATGCCTTATTGTCATTCTTCTCTTCTTGGATGAGCCCAACATTGTTTTGATTGTGCCACTATATCCGTATTTTTTATTCATCAGAGGCGGAGGATTATTTATTTTTTTTTTTAAAAAATATTTTTTGTAAATCAATTAATTCGGGAAAATTGATGGGCCCATGAACGGATTGTGATTATTTTATATATTTTTTAAATCGGCTGATTAGAGCGAATTGACTGGCTCAAATGAAGTTTGGACCTGCCGAAAATGGGATTTGCATTTTTTTAAATGGGGTGGGGAGCCAAAATTGCCAAATCGACAAAATTTGGCCACCAACAAAATCAATTATTTAATGGATCTCTATCAATTTACATAAAAAAAGATTAAATTTACCCAAATTTTTTCGCGTTGAAAAATATTACATTTTTAAGGCCTTATAATTTGGTAAAATCAGATTTCTTTAGACTTCCCTAATCCATAACCCCTAGACCCTAATTCCATTTCCATCCTGCCTTGAACCTAATCCTGAACCCTAATACCTAGTTATGGCCAAGTTATATGGTTTCAAAAATAAAATTTTGACATGAAAAAATTTGGGTAAATTCAGTCATTTTTATGTAAATTAATTTTTTTTCAACAAATTTGTACAATAACAAAAAAGGAACATGGTAAAAAGCAGTGTTTTCATGATAGTGCTAAAATGATATGATAATGATATGATAGTGATATGATAATGATATGATAGTGATATGATAACAGTTTGACTATCATATCAGTATCATATCATTTTTAGAAATTTACTATCATAAAAAAGTGATACTATCATGATAGTATCATGATAGTTGAAATCAAGGTATTTTTCCAAGATTTTTGAAAATTTTGTCCATTTTTCAAAGAATTTTTAAAAATTTTGTCCATTTTTCAAAGAATTTTTAAAAATTTTGTCCATTTTTCAAAGAATTTTTGAAAATTTTGTATATTTTTCAAAGAACTCTTTATAGATTTTGGACAATTTTTAAATAAATTATTATTCCTGGACCCTTTATTGCCATTTTTAGCAATCATAACTTTTTCTTATGTACCTCTCTTAAATATATATTGAATTTTTCATATACTATTCTCTGAATTGATTTTAAAAAATTCAAAATTTAAAGCTATACTTAAAAATGAAATCCCATAAAACTTATTTAACTAACCAAAGAAAAAAATTTATTAACTTGGAAAGAAATTTTTTTTGAAATGTTGGTCTTTTTTTTCGGTTTTTTAAAAATGATAATGATAGAAAAATGATATGATAATGATAATGCTAAAATGATATGATAATGATATGATAGTGATATGATAGTGATAATTGCCACTATCATTATCATATCATATCATTTTGAATGATACCATTTTGACTATCATATCACTATCATATCATTTTGAAAATTTTGGTATCATGAAAACACTGGTAAAAAGTAAAAGCATTGGAGAATGGAGACCACCGACTGTTACAATTATTTGATGGACAAAATTGCAAAATATGGGAGATGAAATCCGCTCAATTGAAGGGCCATATTTGGGTTGGGGATAATCAATGAATTTTGGCACACACAAAATTTATTATTAAAATATTTTATTAGTCAAATTTGAATCGATAAAATAAATATTTATTCTTTAATTATTATATTTTGCATTTCAATGCATGCAAATCGGCATATGCCCGTTCATATTCCTCTACTTTTTTGTATGCTTTGAACAATGCGAACACCGTTGGCTCCCCAAGTTCACATGGTTCATTTGGAAGCAACTGAAAAAATCTTCATCTTTAATGAATTTTTTAGACTATTTTGGATGGGAAGAAATAGGAAATGGCCTAAATTCTTCAAAAAATTGTTGAACACAGAATTTTTAAGACGAAGTGAAATTTGTGCACCAAATCATAATTTTTAATTTATTTAATATTATTAGCATGAAATTTTTTTGATTTATGAACGGAAAAAAATTAATTTGTTACAAAACTTTTCTTGTCGAAAAAACAGAAATTTTTGAGACAAAAAAGTGGTCAGCAGCAGGCCTTCTTTAATAAGATTCCTTACCTTTCTATACTATACAGTCTTGTCCAAATAAGCCTAAATCTAATCCTAGGCCCCATCATTTGGTTATGGCCAAATTAAATGGCCTCAAAAAGGATAATCTTTCATTATGAAAAAAGTTTTTGATAATTTAATTCATTTTTAATGCAATTTAATATTATTTCTAGAGGGTGAATTTATTTAAAGAATTTGTGGATTTCGATCCAAATTGCGAAAAAATTATGAAATAAAAATGACTGAGAATTGGACCAATATTCGGTCATTCTTTTGATAATATATTTAGGTTTAATTAATTTTGGATAAATTAATTTTGTAATTTAAATGATCTAAAGAATTTTTAGTTATTTTTGAGTCTCCCTCAAGGAATATTATAACCCCTTATATACAGAGTCGCCTCCTCGGAAATGTTTGAATTTGTAGTCAATTCTGGAAACATTGGCCTTTTCCGCGGCTGTCCCAGTGAAAATAAGGTCATCCATGTTGAAACCTCGCACCTCCCTAGTTTTGGCCATCACAGCTCGGATGGCATCGCCAGTGCCAAAATAGGTTGCACCTTGCATATAATCCGGGTATCGATTTCCAGGGAAATCTTCCACCGAAACGAACATGAAAAAATAGTTAAAATATTAGAGGAAAATTGGAAATTTATTGTTTAATAAACCAATAATTAGGTTTCTTTTTAATCTGGAATCTATGAATAGGTTTTAATAAGCGGTTGAATAAAGAGTTCAGTCAAAAAGTTAATTATAAATCTGATGAATGATTGAAATAAAAGGTACTTACTCTGTAATTAAGGGGATCGATTTTCGATTAATTTCGGCTATTTTGGTACCGAAATTTCGAATTACGATTTTCAAAAAAATTTTTAATTTACCTTCCGAAATTTCAATTGGCGATTTTTGATCCTCCAAAATTAAGATATATTATTATTATCGATTTTTTGAGATATCAATTCCATTTCCTGTTAAAAATTACCATTTGTTATCTTTTTGCCGAATTGGTGAAGTATTCTTGAGAAGATGGCCAAAAAATGCCAAATTGTTGGTCCTTTCCAAATCCTTTTTGAATTTATGTTCCACCCAAAATTCCCATCTGCCCAAATCCACAATTGTGTCATCGTCCGTTTTCATTACAAATTCCCTATATAAATTTAATTTTGAGAATTTTTAAACAATTTTGGATATTTACGCATTTGGGCAAAATGTTTGTTGCCACTGGAATGCCGCACTCATCTGTTTGGAAATTTCTTTTAGAGAAATATTTAATTTTTCGAAATGTAATTATTTGGACCTTTATCATAAACACATAAACTAGGCGCATCATTTAATTATATTTTGATTTGGATTTAACCAATTCTAACTTAGTTTTAAACCATTAAACCAAAATGGGTTTAAATCGTTTAATACCCTTTAATTGTTGACCAAACCAAAATGGGTTTAAACCGTTTAATACCCTTTAATTGTTGACCAAACCAAAATGGGTTTAAACCGTTTAATACCCTTTAATTGTTGACCAAACCAAAATGGGTTTAAACCGTTTAATATCCTTTAATTGTTGACCGAACCAAAATGGGTTTAAACCGTTTAATACCCTTTAATTGTTGACCAAACCAAAATGGGTTTAAACCGTTTAATACCCTTTAATTGTTGTCCAAACCATAACAAATACCATTCAATGCGTCTTGGCCAGCTCTATCCAATTTTGGGTATATTTGGTTTGTGAAAGTAGGACAAACCCACCTTAAACTATTATTTATAATTATTTAGGCTTCATATATCTTTTTGGACTTTTTCAATGTTTTTCGGCACATTAATTAATCACATTTTTGAAAGAGTAATAATAATATGTATTTGCCTATCCACCTTTTTTTTTTAATTACCTTCCAATGCAAATTTGCATATCCATCATCGATGTTGTATCGAATCAAATCCCCATATTTTTGTTGTTCATTTTGTAATTTCAGTTCCATTGCAGTTTTATTGTTCTCCTCCTCTGTTGGGTTTCCAATTAGAAATCGAATGAGAATTCCTTCAGGCTTACAAATACTATAATAAAAAAATAATTTGTTAAAATAAACTGACCGGCTCTTTTGCCCAACTTCTCCTAATTCCTTGCCGTTTTTCCTCCGTTTCCCTCCGGCTCATCACCAATACCAACAATTTTATTTTCTTCCCTTCACACGGTGAATCCATTGGGATTTTCATAGAATATTCCCTTTGGACATTGGAAAATGCCATCGTAAAATTCATCGAATCAGCGATTGGGGTGGACGGAAGAAAAAACAATTTCAATTTGAGGAACAGCCAAAGGAAAAGACAAAATACGGTAGAAATAAGCAGAAAACGAAGAAGAAATGAACAGAAATTGCTACTGGCAAAAAATGATGGATATTATTATATTATTTAATTTGTCGAAAAAAGGTAAAAATAATTAGGGAAGGTTATATTCCCAAACCATATTACCCAAAATTGAATAATGTTTGTCAAACCGCATCGAATGGTATATAATTTGTTATGGTTTGGTCAACAATTAAGGAGTATTAAACCTTTGTTTAATAGTTTAAAATTAAGTTAGAATGGGTTAAATCTAAGCCAAAACATAATCCAATTATGCATCATGATGCAATCTGGTTGAGTAATTTTTTGTCTATTAAAGTTTTGAACCGCAATCTTTCCGTTAATTTAAATTTTTTTTCGACAAATTAAATTCAATCCACAAAACAAACCAGGCATAGTGCCGGATTGTAATTCTCCTCTTTCTTAATGAGCGCAATATTGTTTTGTTTGTACCAATATTTTTTCCGTATTTTTTCTTCATCGGAAGTGGTGAAATTTTTTAATATTTTTTGTGAACCGGGAAAATTGACTGGCCATTAGGCGGATTTTGACGTATTTAATATTTTTTTGCATCCATTGATTACGGCGAATTGACTGGCTCGGATTGGAATTAAAACCAATGAAAATTGGATTTACATTTTTTAAAAAGAAGAGAAGAATATAGTGCGGAATTGACAATATTTGGCCACCATAAAATCAATGGAAATATTAAAAAATTAAACAAAAACAAAAAGATTTTAATCGGATTCTTTCCGGAAAGTTTTTTAATTGAATTCTTTCCGGAAAGTTTTTAATGGAATTCTTTCCGGAAAGTTTTTAATTGAATTCTTTCCGGAAAGTTTTTTAATTGAATTCTTTCTGGAAAATTTTTTAATTGAATTCTTTCCGGAAAGTTTTTTAATTGAATTCTTTCCGGAAAATTTTTTAATTGAATTCTTTCCGGAAAGTTTTTTAATTGAATTCTTTCCGGAAAATTTTTTAATTGAATTCTTTCCGGAAAGTTTTTTAATTGAATTCTTTCCGGAAAATTTTTTAATTGAATTCTTTCCGGAAAGTTTTTTAATTGAATTCTTTCCGGAAAATTTTTTAATTGAATTCTTTCCGGAAAGTTTTTTAATTGAATTCTTTCCGGAAAATTTTTTAATTGAATTCTTTCCGGAAAGTTTTTTAATTGAATTCTTTCCGGAAAATTTTTTAATTGAATTCTTTCCGGAAAGTTTTTTAATTGAATTCTTTCCGGAAAGTTTTTTAATTGGATTCTTTCCGGAAAGTTTTTTAATTGAATTCTTTCCGGAAAGTTTTTAATAAATATTTAAAATAATTTTATTTGAGAAAAACATTAAAAACGGGAAAACAAAAATCATGTTCAGCTATTTTTATTATTTGGTATATTTCCATCGCCAATGAGATCAATGCGTCCATCAAAAATGATTTGGGTAAAACGGCATGATGAATCTGCAAAATGAATACGATGTAATTGAATCATATTACGCTATGGGAGGTTTAAATAATGCTTTAGAAGCTATAAAACTTTAAGAATAATTAGTCATTTTGAAAAAGCGACATACCATCGAAAGTCCAAAATTTCACATATAAAATTACTTGATAATTTTTTGAAATTCCATATTTATAAAAATTATAACCGGAATTTAAAAGATGAGAATAAATCGACTTAAAAGAGAATAAATAGAATTCTTCTAACTAAGTAATTGATACTTTTATTTAAAACATTTAGAAATTCATTAAATTTATATCCATTTTAGAGTAGTAAACTCAGCTCTTTCAAAAGTTATATCGTCTTAGTTGGCTCTCTTTGTTCAATTATTGAGCAAAATGCATGAATCAAACGACAAAAACCAACCATTCAGCCATTTTGCCCATTTCCTGTAAGGCTCAAATCTGGGAAGGCCTTTTTCCCAAAGGAATATTGGATAGGCTAGACCGGCCACAGCCAAAACAATGAGGCCAATTGAAGCATTGGAAAATTCTTGGAAAACGGTGACAAAAACCAATCCAATGCAAATGGCCATAAAAAGGAGGGGAAGGAGGAGCGGAGTTCGCATTGAATTGGAATGGACTGGAAGGTCCGAAAGTCGAATGTAGAGGAGGGCAGCCATCGTAAAGCAGCGTTGAAGCCATTGGGCAAAACCCATGGATGTGATCAGTTGATCGGTGTTTCCAAAAAAGGAGAACAAGAAGGCCAGAAGGACCTTGAATATGAAGGAAAAGGGGATGAATTATGAATTTATAAAGTAGGCTGAAAATTGTATTTTGTGAATGTCAAATACGGAAATGACATTATTTAATTCATATATCTTGGTAAGGACAATGCCAAGATCGCTCTAACATATCGCCTTTTTAAATAACTCATCAAGGAACATATCTATTTTGATGATTTTGCTATCAGATTAGATATTCATATTGTTTCTATATTAATTTTATCTAAATTGGTTCATGAATTTAAGCCAAAAAATCATTTAAAAATGACTTTTATAATGGATGAACTAAATTTCAGTGGTTTTTTTTACTCAACTTAATTAATTCTAAAGCTGAACAAATTGAAATAAAATTAATATCATTTTGATAACCAAGAGTATGCTCTTTAATTTGATAATAAAATTATAAAAATTGGCTCATTTCTTTATGATTTTATAAGATGGTAAAAATTGGGCTGATTGGAATATGACCTATCCAATATCAATGTCCATGGTAATTGATGGCATTGGGCTTACCAGGATTGATTTAAATTGAATAAAATAGAGCCAATTTTAATGACATTCCTTTTTCCTAATTATTTTCATAAAAGAAAAGTTAAAATTTTGGCAGGCTTAAATTCCATTAATTCCAAAAAAAATATTTCATATATTAGAAATAAAACAAACATGAATAAAAAGTGCAGCCCGGGGACTTTCATTGCGTTCATTGATGCAGGCAAGGAATGAGGGCAATTGGCCTTCACGGGCGGCGGCAAACAAATATCTGCGAGGGTAGAAATTAATTAAGCTTTTTAATGAGAATGTCTAATGCCTGCTTGCAATGAACATTGTGCCATTGATGGAGCCAAGCAAAACTAAATTGATAAGCAATGGAATTGTCCATTGGGCAGTGGCTGGGCCAATCAAATTTTCGGCAAAACTCTGCGTAATAAAATTAAAATAAATATAAGAAAATGCCAATAATTGATCTGCTCAATAAGCATCATTTGATTATATTTTGTTTTGAGTTTAACCAATTCTAACTTATAATAGTTTGAACCATTAAACCAAAATGGGTTTAAACCATTTAATACCATTTAATTGTTGACCAAACCAAAATGGGTTTAAACTGTTCAATACCCTTTAATTGTTGACCAAACCAAAATGGGTTTAAACCGTTCAATACCCTTTAATTATTGACCAAACCAAAATGGGTTTAAACCATTTAATACCATTTAATTGTTGACCAAACCAAAATGGGTTTAAACCGTTTAATACCATTTAATTGTTGACCAAACCAAAATGGGTTTAAACCGTTTAATACCCTTTAATTGTTGACCAAACCAAAATTGGTTTAGACCGTTTAATACCCTTTAATTGTTGACCAAACCATAACAAATTATATACCATTCAATGCGTCTTGACCAGCTCTATCCAATTTTGGGTATATGGTTTGTGAATGTACGATAAAACTTTCTTAAATCATTATAATTATTTTGGTATTTGCTCTTTTTAAATATTTCAAATTAAATTATTTTAATAATTTGACTGATAGGACCATGGCGACGGCATCGGTTGAACGCATTTCCTCCGGTGTAAGCACCGCAAAATAGGCGACATTCATTGCGGTGTACAATAAAGTGACACAACCCATTCCGCCCAACATTGCAAAGGACATTGTTCTAATAAATTAACAATTGTAAAATATTATCAATTTTTGAACCTTTTTGGGTCCTGAATTTCCTCATTTCCCCAATTCAAAATGTCCCATCCATCGTAGCTGTAAAATCCGGCAAAAAGAGCATTGGTTATGTGGCCAGCCTCCCAAGTGCTATTTTTGAATGGATGATGGAAATTTTGGGTATGGCCTTAAATTGGGGGAATTTGGAAGAATTTTTGGGACCGTAAGAAACCTCGAAATATGATTACGTAAATTCCAGCGCCGATGATTAGCCCGCATGCAATTAATTTGGAAATGGAACTGGCAATTTGGAAGGGAGCAACCACACGGCGAACGGAGAAAAAATTCAGGAAGAGAATTGGCCCTTAAGAAATATTTTAATGGGTGAAAAGAAAAGGAGGATAGACTGAGAGTATACTGTACTGCTTGAAAAGTTTCAAAGTTTTTTTTGCACTATAACTCAATGAAATAATGGCCAATTTAGGAAAATTATTTACTCTTAGAAAGCCTAAATTGTCCTTTATAAAATATCTTAATTAAAAACTATAGACTTCATTTTTAATATTTAATAAATTAAAATTTCGAATATGGAATAATTCGAATTCTTCAAGGAAAATTCATTGTTTTCTCTAAATTTTTATACAAATTCAAAAAAATAAAATTAAACTATTTATAGAGAAAACCCAGATCCTTCGAAAGGAGTGATTTCCTTTACAAAAAGCTTAATTTTTATTTATTAAACATTTAAAAAAATATAGAAGACTAAAGAGTGAATAAAAAAAATTTGAGTGCTTCAGAAAAATTCAAATTTTCTCCTATTAAATTCGTAATTAAAAAATTTTATTTTAAGACATTTTTATAGAGAAAACTTAGCCCTTTAAAATGGTATATCGCTTTCCAAGATTGGCTATTGCCTCATTTAAATATGAGCCAAAAAATAAGCAAGTATCAACAATTAAATGACATACAAACAATGCAGAATCCGAGCAATTTACGAAGCCAAAAGGCTTGCTTTTCCTCTTGGCCACCCCAACCACTGCCAAAAGACTGAAATAAATAATCGCCGGCGGCACCGGCCGCAATAGCCAATTGCATTGGATAAACGAGAATGCATCCAGTGGCCATAAATGCAAATGCAATGCATCGCCTTTATTTGATTAATTTAATAGGGAATTAGTAAATTTAAATTTAGTAACCATTTCACAAAACAAAGATAGGCAAAATCACCACCCGACTGATTTACGCTGTTCCCCAATTCCAAATAACAAAATCCGCCCATTGTACAAATTGCGGCGGAAAGCACCCAAATGGCCAATGACATTCCCACCTTTGAAGGAATTTAGCTTTAGGTTAACGAATATATTGGCATTAGGTAAATTTGAATAACTCAGAAGAATATTTTTATATGGAATTTGAAGCAAGTTTATTCCATTTTTTGAAATTGCTGGTGGTGGAAAAATGAAAAAAGTTTTTCAAAGGGATGTAAATTTATTGTTTATTGGAACATTTTATTGCCATCAAGCAAGCCTCAAAATTTAAAAATACCCACTCAAGTCAATTCTTTTAATTGATGGTAAATTCCAAAAATGCAGTGAGTTGAATTATTCAGAAATATTCGAATTTAATGCTGAATCTTAATTTCTTTCTCTGATTTGAAAATTTGTTTAAATAATTTATTGACAATAGGAAATATGAATGATTTAAGATAATTTAAGTTAATTTTCTTTCGCTCCCATCCCAGCAGCTAAAAATGTGGATATTGGCTATTGGGCCGCATCAAAAATAGAATAATTTTATTTAATATCAGCCCACTTTATCTAAATTATTTTGCATCCAAAAAAATTCTGTGAATTAATCAGAATTAATTGAATTATGTCCCGGGCAGAGACTAACCGAATTGACTTGATTTGTGATGGAAGTTGGGGAAACGAAAATGCCGGCGCCAACAATGTTCCCCACAATATAGCTGGTCGCTCCCCAACGGCCCATTTTGTTGTCCACCTTTGGTGTTTTTGGCATTGACACTCCATTATTATTTTGTTGGGAGGAATCGACCATTTTTTGGTGTGAATCAAAATGAATCAATTTTTAACTATTTTTATGGGCCCATTCAAATTTGATTGCTCTTTTTCTAAATTAACTGTTTTTATCAATTTTATTGATAATTGGCCATCAAAATTTAGTGCTGAAAATTAAAAAGAAAGAAAGCAAATAAATAAGTCATCGATAAAAATAGGATCATTTTGAGGGAAAAAATGAATGGGAAAATTTGAAGGAGGAAACTGGATGGAGGGAATCATTAAATCAACAATTTAATATATTTTTACTTCCTCTTTTTATTAGCCCTTCGGAATTGTTTGCCAAACTCCTCTAAATTTGTCTAAAATGCCTCAAAGCCAATAGCGCTAATCAAAGAAATGTAATAATATTCGAAAGGTGTGAATTTCCTCTACAAAATACAAAACACTTTTATTAAATTTTTTGAATGAGAAAAGTCGCTTTTCCGTTTTTCTCTCTCATAAATTAGACTCAAATAACAATTTTAGAAATTTATAAAATTGAAAGTAAGGCTTAATATCACTTTTCTTAAACTGGATTTCCTAGCTGACTATGGACCAAAAACAAATGCAGATAATGAATCGCTTTTTCAAAAACCGATTAAAATTTTGTTGAAAGCAAATTATATTCTGGCAAAATTTACCAAAAAATAGAGCCTAATTTTTAATTAATAAAATTTATTCATTTATTTCATTGCTAGAGTCCATTTACATTTAAAACCTCCGATCGTCTTAATTCTGCTTTACAATATTTTATTTAATCACCCAAATTAAAATTGATGCCTGCCTAGGCAAATTTCTCCTTTATCTTTCAATTTCCATTTATAATTGTTTTTCTGTATATATAAAAATTTAATTAAAAATATTTGAGAAAACATGGAATTCCAAATTTAAAAAAATATAATTTTAATTAAAACTCATAAAAAATTCATTTAAAAATATTATTAATTTTTTTTAAATTTTTGCATCATTTCATTCACACAATTTGAGGGATAGGCTGGATTAAATTGTTCGTCAATTTTGCTGCCTTGATTCCGTTTTCCTCTTAACATTCTTTCCTTCTTCCTACTTTTTTTTTTGGCCATTTTTGCTGAATAATCAGTCGGGAATATTTTTGGGGCGCATGTGAGGCCACAAAAGAGACTAATTTGCCTTATTCCTCCTCAATTTGCCTCGATAAGTCGGCTCTGAAATTGAGAGATTAACTTATTCCGCCCAATTCTTCCTATCATTATTTCCTTTCTTCTCCATTTTTTTGGCCATTTTTGCCGAATTATCAGTTGGAAATATTTTTGTGGCGCATTTGATGGCCACAAAACAGACCAATTTGTCTTTCAATTCTTCCTCAATTTGTCTTCGGTTGAAATTGACAGATCAACTTATTCCGCACAATTCCTCTATCCCCTCTCTCCCGACAAAACGACGCCTCGTGGTCAAAATTCGGCCTGTACCCTATAAGGCCTTCTAAATGCTCGAAGGAATCATTCCATCCATTCAACAAATTCAAAACTCTCTTCAAAAACCAACCAAACAAATAAAAATTCCCAACAAATTCTGTGAGCAAGCATTTTTGGCATTTCCCATAAACCCCGACCATTTTTGGCAGGCATTTCCTATTCATTCTTGACCATTTTTGGAACAAATTCGGAATGGGTGTGGCATTATTTGCTGCTGTTCTATTCCCCCATTCATTCATCGTGCCAGTCGTTGTTGATGTCGGCCAATTCAAGGAGAGTGGCCTAAAGATCATAGCTTCCATCCGCACAGTGATATGGGCAAAAATCCACCTTTAACTTCCTCTCGCCAACTTGCAAAGCTGATGATAAATGCACTCTCTGCCTTTCGGATTCGTCGCTTTTGTATGCACATGCAGCGAATACAGTGAAGACTATGGCAAACGAAGAAATGTCGATTTACCAAAATGCCAACCTGAAGGAAAAGTGCCGCCATTTTATCGGTAGGCCAGCGGCAAATATGGTAAATATCAATTAAATTGTTTTCTAAAATTATTTTCTCGGAGTTTTGCGGTATAATAAATTATCTTTTTAAAAAATGCCTCCCTCCCAAATACCGTTTTTTCCAAAATGCCTAAATTGAAAATTCCATCTGGTCACCCTGTTTTGGGATAACAATTCTTAAATTTTGTTCAAAAATTTTAATTTCTAGCGCGACAAAATGACCGATCAATTTTCGGGCAAAAAGTACTGCCAAGATTTGTGCATCATTCGCGCTGTTGAATCATCTGCTGGAAATGACGAAAATTGTGTGCTGGAATTGGAAAGAAATGAATGGAATTGGAAAGATGAATTGATAAAATAAAAAAAATTTAGAATTATAGAAAACTGGCAACCCTATTCATCAAAAAATGTTAAAAAAACTGGGAGCCTTGAAATAAATAAATTTTTTTTAAATTGATCTTAATCTTAATTAAATCAATTTAAAAATTTTTGGTTTGAAAATAGGGCGATGGCCGAGGATTGCATCAACAATGGTTGGTTTAATAATTCTTGGGTATAAAAAATTAAATTTCAACAAATTACAGTGGTGGTCCATTCGCCAATTGGTCAGCTCCACAATTCAATTTTGCAACACTCCATTGGACGTTGAATTTTGAACAATTTATGGAAAATATAATTAGCATTAATGGATTTTAAGCACAAATACTCACGCACAGTAACATCAGCCAACCAGCCTTTTCCTACCGAAAAACAACTATATTTTACTGCTATTACAGAATGGCATAGTATCCGCACGGTGTTGGCCATTTCGCCCGTCCCCTCTGCCTCTTTTCTGCAATATTTGGGCATTGTGTAGCCGGTCATCAACTTCTATTATGAAGTGCAAATTCTCGAATTGTATGTGTATAAATGAGTATGTGGTGGGGATGTTTTGGTTTGAATTATGTGAAGATAAGGGCTGGACGAAATTTCGTTTCGTTTCGTAAATTACATGTTTTTTATTGTTTCTCATTTTCATTTCGTTTCGTCCACACAAAATTTACAACAAACTCCTTCGTCCAGCCCTATTGAGTGTAATACATTATATTTCCCCTTTTTATCACTTGGAAAAAAGTATTAAAATATGATTATTATTCTTCTTCATATCTAACAAAAATACACATAACATACACAGGAATGGAGTTGGAAACATTTGTTTGGGCCATTTTTTCCCTTGTCTCATCCAAACAGCCATTCCCCATAGCCCATTCTTCCCTTATTTGTTTTCTTTTACTGACAGCGCCGACCACACGCAAAGGTCAAAAGAGACCAAAGAATATAAACAACAAAAAACAACAACAGCAGCAGCAAATGGGTGCAATAAAATGTAAAATAATGTCATTTCTCCTTCTTTCCTTTTTTTTAAACTAAAATTTTCCCTTTATTTTTCTTTCCCACCCTCCCCAAAACTTATTTGCCTTTTTTTATTTTTGAAATAAATACATTATTAGCAAAAAAACGAAAGCAAATAAAACTAAAAAAAATAATTTCCATCATTATTTTATGTTAGCCCAAAATTGCTCCAACAAAATTTATTCAAAAACAAGCAAAAATGTCAACAGCAAATATTGAAAAAAACGACTCAAAATCGTCAACAAAACCAACAAATCCTTACAAGCAACGCCTCTCATTCAATGGCATTGTCTTCATCCACCAAATCAACAATTTCCTCCAACAAATCATCATCCTCATCAACATCATCATCCATTGAACAGCCACAGGATGAAATTGATTATGATTATTTGCCTAGTGATGAAGAAGATAAGGAAAACCAAGAAGCCATCCCTTGGCTTTCAATCACATTTACACGGGCGGATGTAAACGAAAATTCGAACAGCAAACAATTTCGGAAAAGAAGAAGCCGAAAACGGTTTGTGTTTTTAATTGGCTATCACCCCTGATTCCGGGTCCTTGCCCTGGCCCTGTCAGACAAATTCTATATAATGCTGCCCCTGGTTCCTGCAAAAAACTCCACTAAAAGGATTTCATTTGGTTCCAATGCTGTTCACATGGCCCCGGGCCCCCCCCTTTCCTTTGAAAATTCCTTTCAATAATCACCAAATGTGTTATTGTTGTTTGTATAAGTGACTTGGGTGGCCAAAATTGAGCCCTGTTTTTTGCCTCCTATTGTTTGCCCCCTAGTTTGAATTTGGCTTGGTGTGGTATATTCGTTTTGTACCATTTCGTTTTGGCGCACATTCCTCTATGTTTTCGCCATGTTTTATTGTCTATTTTTTCTGCACAGGGCGGGCACTTCCCAAATCCATCCACCATCCCCGACTTCACAAAATTACCGCCCACATTCCTCAACAAATTGTTCCACCTCTTGCCTATGATGGATGCCAACAATTTGCTGTCAATTCTCTCTCCAATTACCACCACGGCATTGACCAACCGAGATCTGGTCAGGGTAAGCAAGAGATCCAAAAAAATAAAATTTATATTATATATTATGTGATCAGTTTTATATATAAAAATACATAGTAATTTATTTATTTGTGATGATTTCATTTCAGAAATTCCATTTTGCCAAATTGGATGGAATCAATGCAAACGAAGAGATCATCGTTTCCGACAACGGTTTGGCATTTGAACACACCGGTGATTTAGGTAAGTGTGTGTTAGTGCATGTGAGGATTACGTTGAATGTGAACTGTATGTGTGTGTGTGAAGCATGTGTTAGGGAAATATATATCAAACCAGACCTAAAACAAGAGGGATTCGAAAGGCATTGGCAAAATTGACGAAAATGAAGGGTGTTTGGATGGATTGAATTGGGTTGGAAATAAAAATTTTTCGAGGGAATAAATTGCAATGGAATTCAAATAAAAATAGAAACAGGAAAAAATATTAATTTTTGATGCATGCTTTCTTCTAAAATTTAGCCAATTATTATCAAAGCCCCTTCAAAAATGTATTTGTTCCAAGCATGTACTGTTTTAAATTTATAATTGTGCTGTTGACATGGAAGGAAAAAGAAAAATGGAATCAATGGAAAACTCACTCATTTATATACACACTTGTTATATTAGTTTAGTCTAATTGGGTTTGCTTTCATTTCGTTCATTCGGCTTAATTCCAAAAAAATACCAAACACATACACACACACAGCCACATATTTTTACACAAATAAAATTGAAAATATTTTTTCTCAATATTGATTGATTGATTGATATTTTTGGTCCGAAATAAATTTGATAATCATTTTTAGATTTACATTGGAAATCAGTCAAAACCACTCACCGTTGCCCATCCAACAAAAGAATAACCAATTTGGTCAACCCGTGAACTTATATTTTGAAGTCAAATTCATCGATTTTTGTGCAAGTTATGTGTCCGTTGGATTTTCCGACACCAATTTCTCAATGGAACAATCATGTTTGGGCTTCGCCGCAAACACAATTGCAATAGACATGGAAACAGACGAGAATATGGGAATTTTGACGGGTGGCGCCTTCCGGGCATTTGAAGAAATTGTTGGCACAAGCAACGATGATGCAACAATGGTAATGAGAACGTGTATTTTTTATGAACAATTAATATCTGTACCCATTCCACTGAAGGTATTGAGCAACATGAAGTTGAATTGCTGGGTGCCACCGTTCAATGTGCCTGCAGATGAACACGCTGCTTTTTTGGGGTATTTTTTGTTTGATTTTTTGCGTATTGGAAGAAGATATAGGGGGGCTCAAATTTGTTAAGGCCAAATAACTCTGTGTCTTTTGTTTGTGTGTATGTAAATAAACATCCAATTTGACAGCTCGCATTCGGCTCTCTGTACGGCGTCGAACGCAACGGACTACGTACTTTCCACACTGGCAATGGTGAACACACATGACTCACCGCAGCAACAAACATGGTCATCCCATTTCGACTGTTCCGCAAGGATGTGCCATCCAAATTTTATTTCGAAATCAAATGCGTCAGTTGCCAACCCGGCCGCTGTATTGACGAGAAGGATTTCAACTTGGAATGGAGGACCTGTCAATTGGCGTCCTGGACGCACAGGATTCTTCTTCGAGGGCCAGCATCACCAGTTTGTTGAGGCAACACCCTCTTTGGTGACTTCTTTGCCGACGGTGACATGATCGGCATCGGCCTGATCATTGATTGAAAGACAAAAATGGCCCAGCTTTTCCTCACACATTTTGGCAACAAAATTGGTATCTTTTTCTGTATTTTCTTAATAAGAAATCATGGGATTGATTGATAGGCGATATAAGATTTGACTATGTGTTAGAGAATGGGGAAGATGGGAATAGTGGATAAGCATTGTTGTTCCAAAAAAATTTTTTCTGTATAAAGGCACTGCACAAATTCCCGCCGAATATTTGGAAGCCATCAGTCAAGGCATGAAAATTTTTCCGGCAATCGGCTACAATGGCGGGCCCAGCAATTTCAAATTGAATTTTGGCCGCGCGGAATGGCTGTTCACTACAATGCAATTGTGCGACATTACATTGGACATTAAATTCATTGATAAATTGCCGGCGGTCACTTACGGATTTCAATCTGATCCAATTTGAATTATCAATTTGATTAATGCCCACTAAAACATGCATTCTATCGCCATTTTCTTCAATAAATGAGGAAAATGATCGCAGATAAAAGGGTGCCGAAAAGGAATTAATATGAGATGGAAATTGGTTTTGCGATTGAAAGATGTCATTTTTGTGGGAAAAGAATGGAGGATAAACGATAAACTAATGACATGAAAATGAAAACAGAGGGGAAAAGCCGTGATTGAGAGAGGTGGAAACGAGAGGTGGATGAATTTAATGATCATCTACATTGCTCTGCTCCAACTTGAAAAATTCATCTCATAATCAACTCCAAATTGTGGCAATAGGTGGTTTGATTATTTCAAGTGTGCCACATTCTTTATATATTTCCCCTTTGACATTGACACTGTCAAAATAAAAATTCTAATACCTATTTGCTCTGAGGCATTTTTCCTTAACATTTTCCAACTTGCCCAAATAATTCCCCTATCCAATAATTTGTGTCCTTTTTTCATTGACAATTTTGATTTGCAACTTTTATTCCGACACTGATCCGTGATAATATTAATTTAAATAATTATTGGAATTTGGGTGCAATGCTTTGGAATTATTACAATTATGAATGTTGAACTAAACAATGAAATTGAATACAATTAAAAAGAGACTAAATTTCAGAAAAAATTACCAGGGTCCGACAAAAAAGAGCGGTTTTGGCTGGTTTTTGAAAAATTACAAAAAAATTACCAGGCCGGCTTCCGGGCACGGTTGTGTTTTAAAATGTGCCGGGTTCCGGGTTCATAAAAAATGCCCAAAAACTCCGGGTTTTTCCGGGCCCGTCCCGGCGCCGGACTCTACTAAATGCACTTTAGACCATTTAAATTTCTTAATTGGATGGTTATGTAAAGTATAAAAATGAGCCAATTTGATGGTTTTGGGTGGAGGTGATAGGTGAAGGACATAGGGAAGGAAAAATGAGCGACTTTTGAATTTAATTGTACTTACTTTCCCAATTTATTTAAATGAATTTGAATGTGCTATTTGTCGGCTTTTTTTAAAGAAAATTTTTATTCCCAAAGAAGAAGAATGCTTGACACTGATCTTCGATTTATTTTTAGAATGTGTAACCATTATTGTAAGAAATTGAATTCTTATAATTTGAACTAGAAAATTAAAATTGATATAAAATTTAAATTCGTGGAATTTAGACAATGGCATAAGTTTTAGCTCTAATTTGTTTATGAGCCATTCGAAGCAGGGAAAGTGGCCAAAAAGAATATAATTTTCAAAATACAAATACTCAGCGAATTTTTCCTTTAATAATATAGCTCCGTTAAATTTGAAAAATTTTTTTAACTAAAAAATCGTTGTCATAGACATAAATTAAAAGCCAGCTTCTTGTAAAAATCAGTCTCGTTTTAATGACTTACATTATAGGTGGATTTGGCATTAGGCTTTCCAAAATAACCAAATATGGATGAAAAGGAGAAATGGCTATTCGAATTTGGGCAACAAAATTATTCCTTGAAAAATGTTTTGCAATTTTTTTTTAATAATTTATAATTTGACTTTTTATTAAACTAGATTAAATTTCTATCTTACTAATCTTCAAAGAATACAATTCCAAGATATTTGTCATAAATTTTATTCTCACCAATATCTTATGGAATGTATATGTAGTTGAAGAATTATATTTTAAACAATCTTATAATTCAATCAAGCTTCTTTCATTTTAAAAATTATTCAAAAATTATTAAGGACGATTTGAATTAAATGACAACATTATTCTTCTATTTAATTATTGAGATTTAATATTAGTTATATATATTTTATTATCAAAAATGTATAAATTTATCAAAAAATAAAAATACAAAATAAATGAATAAAATGCCCGCAAAATTTTGGTTATTTTTTGTTATTCAATGTTCCTTTGAAACTGTAATTAGCACCAAATAATTGGATTGCCATCGGCCAACTGCTGGTGAATTGCTCCTTTCCGTCCAATTGCCAGAAGATGATCGAATGGCCAATCGATATTCCGATCCATCTGCCAATTTCCGCGTGGAATGAATTGTGGCACGCCCATTTGCCTCCGGTTGAATGCCAAAATGGAAATCGGCTTGATTGGAAATGAATGTGGCCTCCGGATTCAATGATGAACTTTGGGCTTTGATTTGGAATTGGGTGTTCCGCAGGAGACGGCCATTTTTGTCGTGGGCGGTTAAACGAAGCTGAATGTGGGGAAATTTAAATTTATGGATTTTAAAATTCCTTAAAATAGTTTCATTTTAAATTTCTCCTAAAATTTTTCATATACTTTTATGCCATAATAAAAAGAAAACTCAAATCTACTCATTTAAAAAAATTCTAAATTTTTGCCGAAAATTTTTTATGTCGGATAATTTAATTATGATCAAAATTTGGCCAAATTAAGCTCCTTTAAGAATTAAGATTCATATAATCCTAATTCCATAAGCCCTAATCTTAAACTAATCCTAACAATAATCCTAAGTCCCACCACTTTGTTATGGCCAATTTAAATTTAAATGACCCCAAAAAGATTTTTTTTGACAAGAATTTGTAATTTCCCTTAAAAATATGTATGAACGATTTACCAATCGAGTGTTGTTTGGCAATCCTTTTGGAATGGACAATGTATGCAAATGAATTGGCAATTCAGAACAATTTCGGCACATTGGAAGACATTGTCGTCTGTAAAAGATTAAATGGTTAAAAAATATTTAAATTATTTTGTATACTTGGTGGCATCAAGACGAAATTGTGCAGGACATGGTTGAGGAATGCATGAAAATGTGCCCAATTGATTGAAACAAAGCTGGCCGGATGGGCAAATATTCAGAACCGTTTCGCATTCATTCACGTCAAGGCACTTTTGACCGAATTGATCAAGGTTGTAACCGTCTGGACAATCAATTTCCACTTTAGCCATCGCCTTTGCCTCTCCTAATTCATTTTTGGCCACACAATGGTATTCACCCGTTTGATTCAAATTTGTTGCGCGTAATTGAAGGATCGATTTGTCGCCGCCTTCCAATTCCAGTAAGTCACCCTTCGACTCCAATTGTTCTCCATCTTTTTGCCAATGAATGCTGGGAATTGGATGGCCAATTGCTCTGTAAAAAATGTTAAAATTCCTCGATTATTGCAATTCCCCAATGTTTTAGAATTTCCAATTCTCAAATGTTTTACAATTCTCAATTGCAATAAAGTTTTACAATTTCCCAATTACAATTAGTAATTGTGTTTTCGATTGCTAAGATTGTAATTGTGTTTTCACTTGTTAAAATTGTAATTGTATTTTCGATTGCTAAGATTGTAATTGTGTTTTCGATTGCTAAGATTGTAATTGTGTTTTCGATTGCTAAGATTGTAATTGTGTTTTCGATTGCTAAGATTGTAATTGTGTTTTCGATTGCTAAGATTGTAATTGTGTTTTCGTTTGCTAAGATTGTAATTGTGTTTTCGCCCATCTAAGTTGTAATTGTGTTTTCGCCCTTCTAAATTGTAATTGTGTTTTCGCCCATCTAAGTTGTAATTGTGTTTTCGCCCATCAAAGTTGTAATTGTGTTTTCGCCCTTCTAAATTGTAATTGTGTTTTCGCCCATCTAAGTTGTAATTGTATTTTCGCCCATCTAAATTGTAATTGTGTTTTCGATTGCTAAGATTGTAATTGTGTTTTCGATTGCTAAGATTGTAATTGTGTTTTCGATTGCTAAGATTGTAATTGTGTTTTCGATTGCTAAGATTGTAATTGTGTTTTCGCCCATCTAAGTTGTAATTGTGTTTTCGCCCTTCTAAATTGTAATTGTGTTTTCGCCCATCTAAGTTGTAATTGTGTTTTCGCCCATCTAAATTGTAATTGTGTTTTCGATTGCTAAGATTGTAATTGTGTTTTCGATTGCTAAGATTGTAATTGTGTTTTCGATTGCTAAGATTGTAATTGTGTTTTCGATTGCTAAGATTGTAATTGTGTTTTCGCCCATCTAAGTTGTAATTGTGTTTTCGCCCATCTAAATTGTAATTGTGTTTTTGCTTAATTGTGAAAATATTTTACAATTTTAAAAATAATTTTACAATTACAATTTCTGATTATAATTATCAAAGTATTTTATAGCAATTAATGCATTAAATTTTTTTATAAAATTTTGTACTATTTCCAAATTCAAATTCTATTTTCCTATTTCAGTCAATTCCGATTTAATATTAGCTTTAAACGTTTGTGACACCAATTTTATCACCTATCCCAGCTTATAATTATCCTCCAATTCCTCACCTGCATTCCATTATCAATTCTTCGCCAATTTTCAATTTTTTGCCGGCTGGCACTTCAACGATTTTCGGTGCCATATTCAGTGGTGCCCTTCTCGGCGCCCGTCCATTATTTGGCAGGCAAATGATCAAAACCCCATCCGTCACATTCTCCGGTAAACTTTGCACATCCGTCTCCTCGGCCCAATGGATGAATTCATTCGGTTGTTGAGGTCGATCGCCACGATCCCGAACATATGTGCTTTTTATGGGTGTCCCATTATCGTCACATTCCACATAAATTCGGCGCATTTCACTTAAGGGCACTAAAAAATTGAAGAGAGAAAAGAATTAATAAGAAAATTATATGGCCAAATGGATTTTTAGCTTATATCTAGACAAGGCTAGAGCCATTCTGGAGAAGCCATAGGCCTCATTAGAAAGTATTGAGTTCTGTCTACAAAATGGCTTTATTTAAAAATTGTTAGTATTAAAAAATAAAAATTAAAACTCTGGAATGTGAACAATAAGTTCCTAGAGAAAAAGACTTTTTCATAATAAAGATCAAAAAATTAAAAAAAAATGAATTTTTTACAGAGAAAGCTTTTATTAGTACTTTTCAATAGTATACCACTTTCCAAATTAGGCTACTACCTCGCTAAAAAGTTATGGACTGAAAAAATATTTGTTGGCCTTGCTTCGCATAAAATAAATATTTTACTTACATTTGACCACCACCCGTCGAACACCAATTGCTTGGCCTGCTTCACTTCGCGCAATGCAATGATAAAATCCATGGTCATCCTTGTCGACCGCTCGAATTGCCAATGATGTGCCCAACAATTGATATTCTGCCAAATTTTGGGAATTATTCATTCATTAATAATTTTCCCAAAGAGCAACTTTGTTCATTTCCGACAATGTCCATTGGTGGTTCGGTTGCCTTCACCCATGAAACAATTGGTTCGGGGCTGCCCGTCGCATTGCAATGGATTACGGCCATTTGGCCACTTTCCACCTCCAATTGATCTTTTTCTGGTTGTACCGATGGCGGAACTGGATGTGGAAAATGGCAATAAATTATTAGAATTCCAATATTTTTTGCCGATATTTTATTTTGAATGGGTTTGGATTTAGTTTAATTCCAGGGTTTCATCAGTGAGGAATTGGTAGCCAATTCAGAATCCATGATTCATCATTTTATGAAAGAGATTGAATTGATAGTTTCACCAAAAAGGAGTGATACTCGTTAATTCCTAAGTTGTCATTGGTCAATAACTGAACTGAACCAATTGATCTTTTTTAGTATCGAATAATGTGCAGACTTTTGCCTATTTAATGATATTAATTTTATTTAAATTGGTTCAAAATTGTTGGAGTTGTGTTCATTAAAACACTTAAAAAAAACACTTTATGATGGATTAGGGGATTTTAAATGTTTTTTTTTGGTATATATTCATCACTTTTGAACCAATTTAAGTGAAATTAATATTATTAGATAGGCAACAGTCTACTATTTAATTTAATAAAACATAAAAATTGGTTTAATCTTTGATGAGCTATTCCAATAAATAGCATCTAATAATGTGCGCTGGCTTTTAATTGGGATATTCGAAAAGGGGATTTAACTAAAATCCAGTAAATTACTTACTCAAAACAACCAAATCCACGGTTTTGTTTCCCTTTCCAGCCCAATTTTCTGCTAAACATGTGTAAACACCGGCATGCTCCGATTGGACATCGCTGAAAATTGCCGTTGTCCGTTTTCTCTGCTCCAATTGACCACCACTGACGACACTATTTTCTGTGGCCGTAACCGCCGTTGGCACAACTCAAATTTCAAAATGGAATTTATGACATTTTATTTTGGTTCTTACATTTATTCAATGGCATTTCATCTCGAAACCATGAAATCCGTGGTGGCGGAATTCCCACTGCCTCGCACCACAATTCCGCCGTTCCTCCCTTCTCCACGATTACACGGCCCTTGGCCCGCTCACCTTCCTCCGATATTTTTGGTGGCACTGAATTTTACAAAAAAAATCATTTTTACATAATTTTTGGTTAAAAATCATTGATCAATGGTATCGAATGTAGATTGAATACTTTGACTTTATCTTTTGGTCCATATCTCAATGAGGCTAATAAAATTAATTTAGGAAGGCGATATCATTTGGGAAGACTAAGTTTTCTCATTAAAATTGCTTTAAAAAATTTAAATAATTAGAAAATATTTGGAGAAATGAAGAATTTTCCCGAAACACTAAATATTTATTATATTCTAGCTAGTTAATTAAACTTCCTAATCTTTTAAACTGAGTATTACATAAAAAATAATAATTAATAAGTAATTTTAGAGGTTTAAGAGTTTTGTTTTCTGAATTTTCTCTAACTAATAAGCTTAATTTTCATTTTTTAAGTTAATAATGCTTTTCATTTCGCATTTTTTCTATTCTCATAATTCAAATTTTTAAATATTAAAAATGAAGTATTTTTGTAGAGTAAATTCAGCCCTTTCGAATGATATATCGTCTTCAAAAATTGGCTAATGTCTCGTTGATTTATGTGCTGAAAACTTTTGCAGCTTTTCAAGAAGTTCAATCGTTTTTCCATTTTGTTTTTCTTCAAATTATCACCCACCTCCAACATTCACCAGCACCGTTGCATTTGCATAACCGGCCGAATTTTTGACAATGCATGTGTAGTTTCCGGCTTGTGCCAAACCGGCACTTTCCCAGCGCAATGTGCCATCCTTTTCGATTTGTTGTTCTTGGCCAATTCCACCGTCCATTTTGCCCAATTGTTTGCCATTATGTGTCCATTTCAACTCTTCGCCCATTGCCAATCCATCATTTTTGCCGGCCAATCCAACGCCGCATGGAATTCGGATTGGTTGCCCTTCGGACACATTCAAAATCATGAAACCCTGAATTCATATTTGTGAACATAAAATTACAAAAAATTAAGAGCTGGGAAAGGAAATATTTTATTGTTTATTAAATTAAATGGATAAATGGATTGTGTTAAAAATTTATAGAATTTTGTTAAAAAGATCAAAAAAAAAATGTTGCAAAATTTTTTCAACTCTTAGGATTCATAAAATTATGCCCATGCCCATTGTAAAATTGAGTTTATTAATATTTTGTATTTTCGATTGACATCATTTTCTTCACCCAAAGCAGCCTACTTTTCGTTTTTTATAATATTTCATCAAGAACTCTGAACCAATTTTGATGATTTTTGTTATAAAATTAAAGAGCTGACTTTTGGCTACCAAATGATATTAATTTTATTTAAATTGTTATGGAATTGTTAGAATTGTGCTAAAAAAATCACTAAAATTTACTAATCCAATGTAAAGTTCATTTCAATTTTTTTGGGCCAAAACTTCATCAATTATGAACCAATTTTAATAAAATTAATATAATTAGATGACCAAGAGTCTGTTATTTAATTTGATAATAAAATCATCAAAATTAATTCTGTTCTTGAAGTTATTTTAAACGACGATAATTCGGAAAAATTTGCCATTCTCACCTCTCGGGTCAATGCCGGTGGCCGAACGACACTAATGGCAAAATCAATTTCATCAATGCCCGCATTGTTCACCACGGAACATCGAAATTGTCGAGTTCGTTCATGTTCAATGTTGTACAATTGCAAAGTGTTCCCATTCTCCTCCACCTTATAGTCCCAACCCTTTTGCAATGCTTGACTCAATGGCACAAAATCCTTCAGAAAATTTAAAATATTTTAAAAATTTCAAAAATTTCATAAAATTTCAAAAATAATTTTAACAATTTCAAAAAATATTTTAAAAATTAAAAAAAATATTTAATAAATTTCAAAATAAAAATTTCAATAAATAATTTTAAAAATTTCAAAATTAATTTTAAAATTTTCAAAAAAAAATAATTTTATTTAAAAATTTTAAAAAATAATTTTAATAATTCCAAAAATAATTTTAAAAATTCCAAAAATAATTTTTAAAAATATCAAAAATAATTTAAAAATTACAAAAAAATTATTTTAAAAAATTTAAAAATTTCGATAAATAATTTTAAAAAGATTTCAAAAATAATTTTAAAAATTTCAAAAATAATTTTTATATATATCAATAATTACTTTAAAATTTCAAAAAATAATTGTAAAATATCAAAAACAATTTTTTAAAAATTTCGAAAATACTTTAAAAATTTTAAAAAATTCATAAATACTTTTTTAGAATATTTTTTTTAAAAATATAATGTTATTTGCCTCCATTCCACCGCCCATTTTCTCCACGCTCCAATGTATTTGAGGTTGTGGATAGCCACGTGCCGCACATTTCAACGTGACATTTCCTTTTTGTGGCACTGCCATTTGTGTTGCGCCCGTGGCCGTTGCTTTTGGCGGAATCAGAACTTCTAGCGTGAATGCTTGTTGATCGGTGCCAGCCTCATTTGTGGCCACGCAAACATAAATGCCAGAATCCGAGCTGCGCGCATCGATCACCTTTAGAGGATGCGAGTATATTTATGAGAAATTGGTCAATTTCCTTCATTTACCTTCAGCTTGGTTTCTTCCAGTGCATATCGAACACCGGTTTCCACCAAAACGCCGTTCCTTTGCTGAGTGAATTCAAATAAAATTTATTTAAATGCATCAAATTTTAAGATTTTCAGAAAATATAGAATATACATTATTTCATTCATATTTGACCATCTAGGTAAGAAAAATGCCAACATTTGTCAAATGTAGACTATACATGATAAATTTTGGCATTTGCTTACCAAAATTGGCATATGGAAATAATGGATACCATCTAGTAGCCTTATTAATAAAATTCTTTCTTAATAAAATTATTTGTTCATCCGAGGATTTAGAATTTCATATTATATAATTTTGACAGAATTTACAAAAAAAAATTATCGAAAAATCGGTGAATTTGACCAAATCAGATTTCTGTAGATTCTTATCAGCAGGTCTTAAGCTTAGTCCTCTTAAATCTAAGTAAGTCTATAAAGACCAAATTCAAATATTTTGTTATAGTTAAGACCTCAAAAATAATGTTTCTAAATTCAGTCATATTTTTTTTATAAAATTAATGCTTTACAAATCTTTTAACCAACCCAAGTGATGACAGGTGCCGGTTCCCCGGAAGCATTGCATTCCAACACGGCCACTCTTCCCTCCACCACTTGTTCTGTTCCACCCTTCATCACAATGCTGGGTGGTTCAAAAACATCCACTCGATATTCGATGCTATCATTTCCGGCTGGATTCGACGCCTCACAACGATATGCGCCTCGGTGAGCCAATGAAGTGTTTTGGATTTGAATGAAGCGATTGGATTCGCCAAAAACCAAATTTGGATGGCCACCAGCGAATTTGCCATCAATTTCGGTGCCATTGAGGAACCAACGAATTTTGGGCGATGGTTTTGCCGAAACATCACAAAATAGTGTCAAACTGCGGCCCATAGGAAGGCGCGGATTCAACTCGACTGTGTCACGACTGATTGAGGGCGGCACCAGAATTTCGATGGCAACAAAATCTGATGCTGATCCCACTTCGTTTTGGGCGACACAATAATATTCGCCGGCATCCTCATTTCGTAGACGTGGAATTTCCAATCTTAAAAATGTGTTTTCGATTAACTAAGAAAAATGTGTTTTTGATTAACTAAGAAAATTGTGTTTTCGATTAACTAAGAAAAATGTGTTTTTGATTAACTAAGAAAATTGTGTTTTCGATTAACTAAGAAAAATGTGTTTTCGATTAACTAAGAAAAATGTGTTTTTGATTAATTAAGAATAATGTGTTTTTGATTAACTAAGAAAAATGTGTTTTCGATTAACTAAGAAAAATGTGTTTTTGATTAACTAAGAAAAATGTGTTTTTGATTAACTAAGAAAAATGTGTTTTCGATTAACTAAGAAAAATGTGTTTTCGATTAACTAAGAAAAATGTGTTTTTGATTAATTAAGAATAATGTGTTTTCGATAAACTAATAAGGAAAATGTGTTTTCGATTAACTAAGAAAAATGTGTTTTCGATTAACTAAGAAAAATGTGTTTTCGATAAACTAATAAGGAAAATGTGTTTTCGATTAACTAAGAAAAATGTGTTTTTGATTAACTAAGAAAATTGTGTTTTCGATTAACTAAGAAAAATGTGTTTTTGATTAACTAAGAAAATTGTGTTTTCGATTAACTAAGAAAAATGTGTTTTCGATTAACTAAGAAAAATGTGTTTTTGATTAATTAAGAATAATGTGTTTTTGATTAACTAAGAAAATTGTGTTTTCGATTAACTAAGAAAAATGTGTTTTTGATTAACTAAGAAAATTGTGTTTTCGATTAACTAAGAAAAATGTGTTTTGGATTAACTAAGAAAAATGTGTTTTCGATTAACTAAGAAAAATGTGTTTTCGATAAACTAATAAGGAAAATGTGTTTTCGATTAACTAAGAAAAATGTGTTTTTGATTAACTAAGAAAATTGTGTTTTCGATAAACTAATAAGGAAAATGTGTTTTCGATTAACTAAGAAAAATGTGTTTTTGATTAACTAAGAATAATGTGTTTTCGATAAACTAATAAGGAAAATGTGTTTTCGATTAAGATGTGTTTAAGGAAAATGTGTTTTCGATTAAGATGTGTTTCTAATAAATTAATAAAAATATTTATTACATTAACGAAGAAAAATGTGTTTTCGATTAACCAAAAAAATGTGTTTTCGAATAAAATGTGTTTTTTTAAGAAAAACGTTTCTTTGATTAAAAAAGAAAATTTTTTTATTGACAATAGGAATAATCTCAAAACAATCAATCCATCCAAATACCTTTGTCCTCCCTTGGAAATATGAATTCGACCGGCTACTGGGATTATTGTCTGATCGTGCAAAGACCAACTGAGCACAGGCTCCGGATTTCCTTCCACCTCGCAAAGTAAGCTAATCGAATCGCCCACTGGCCTCATCGTTTTGGTGTCTTCGACCAAAACGCGAACAGTTGGTTCAACTATGATAATCAAATGTTTGAATTTATTCGGTCAAGCTAACCCCAAACATCGAGGCTTATATCGGAAGTGCTCTGCCCGGCTGTATTCTCTGCTTGACATGTCCAAAGGCCGATGTCCTCTGTGGTAGATGGCTGAATTTCCAAACCCTGGCCTTGGTCCAAGAGACGGTAGCGCCCGCCACCGTAGCCCGTTTTGCTGATGTCAACGGCATTCAAAAACCAATTGACAGTTGGCAATGGATTACCACTGAAATAGATGAATTTTGGAGGAAATTATATCAAAGAATATTTCTAATTTTTATGAAAATATTTTTTAAGATATAAAAGATGGCGAATATGGCCTTATTTCATTCATATTATTTGGCCGTTGGTTAAGGGCAATAATATTAACGAATTTGTAACCTATACATAGTAAAATATTAAACTAACCAATATTCACATACATTTAACAAAAATGGAGGCCAATTCTTTTTTAGCGAATTACTAATTATTCTTAGCTTAATGATTTTCCGAAAATACACAAAAAAAGTTGCAAATTTGTGACCATATTAACGGAATAATTCTGAGAATGAGAAAGGAATGTACCTTGCCGGACACCAAAGCGTAATTGGACGCCCCGAAATGACATGCGGCTCCGGAGAATTTCGTGAAGTGTCAATCTTCGGCTTGGCTGTAAAATTAATTCAAATCAAATTTAATCATTCAAATTCTAATTTTTATTTATTCAATTTGCATAAAAAGCGAATAAAAAATATTAATATTTATTGCAAATTAAAACATTAAAAACATTGAATGGACAAAACAATAAAAATGAGATCATTTAAAAAATTAAAAAGCACACAAAATTATATCAAATAAATAAATTAAATTGTAATTAATATCACATTGGTTAAAAAGCAAAATGTTTTTATTGTTAGAAATCCATCAAAGCTTGAACATTGATTGGCACAAATAATTCATTTTTTGCCATCGCCGATTTGCGCCTAATTTTAGTTGTTTGCCGTGCGCGAAAACCACTCAATGCCAGCTTTGGCTTGGCTGGATGTTTTCCCCCTCCAATGGTTACTGCCGGCGCATATACCCAAACATGTTTTGGAGAGGAGGAAGGAGGGGTTTTGGGTAAATTCAATGAGTCAAAAATCCAAATTGGGATCATTTTATTGTTGTTGTCCCTTTTTGATTGTTGCCGATGATTTCTTCGATGCCCTCCGCCTAATTTATGGATGGAATATTCCGCATAAATTGCCGATGCCCTTTTCCCATTCTGCCGGGGCAAATTCCCCCGCGGCACATGCGAACGCGTGCCCATCATTCGGCGCCGCCTTTGTTGCCACACCCGAAAATGGGCGGCATTTTCCAATTGACGACAATATTGGTTGCGCAAATTCCTACATAGAATTTCGACGCTGAATTTGGCAAAAGATTGGCCAGCACGGTTTGAGGCCACACATTTGTATTCGCCCGAATCTGACAGAGAAATGTTCCGAAGTTGAAGACGTCGTTGTGGATGTTCCGTGATCTATTATTAAGAGGAATAAACATAATTATATTGTCATTGTTACCCATTTCGATTGATGGATGGGGAACGATTTGCCCAATTGTCCCGTTTATAACAACTAATTTTGATAAGTTTAGTATCGAACCCCCATTTTGGTGATTTTGTCATCTTATTAAAGAGCAGACTTTTGGCTATCAAATGATATTAATTTTATTTAAATTGGTTCAAAATTAATGAAATTGTGCTCATAAAAATAATGAAAATTTCGCTAATCAATAATAAAAGTAATTGTAACTTTTTTTGTGTCTAATTCTAATTCATCAATTCTGAACCAATTAAATTAATATCCCTGAATAGCTAAAAGTCTACTCTTTAATTTAATTTAAAAATATCAAAATTGGTTAAATTTTTGATGAGTATAAATTAGGGCTTATTCGATAAGGAAGATTGAATGCCACCACATTATTATTGGTCATAGCTCAATAAAGAAACAATTCTGGGAAAGGTATATAAAATTACAAAACTCTGAAACGCCATTATAAAAAGATGAAAAAAATTTTATCGAATATTAATTCACGAAAGAGATATGAGTCCTAAAAAGCAATAGGCTTCAAATTTTTAGCAATAAGTTTTAAGTGCATTTTTTTCATATATGGTTTAATTAAAAATTAAACTTAAATTTCATATTTTATTGGGCATTTTGAACTTTAAATGGATATAGAGTTTCCTGGATTAATTTTTTCCTCGTTGAACTATGGCCATAAAATCCATTTGCCAACCATTCAATCTTCCTTTGCTTTTTCCATTCTTTCCCCATACTCACTTCAATATTCTCATTTATTTCCGGCTCCAATGGCCGCCCATCCTTGGACCATGCCACCTTCAATTCCTCCACATTGTTGGCCAATGTTGTTGTGGCCTTCAATGGGCAAATCAGCTGCATCGAATCGCCTTCCCTTTTTGACAATGGCACCGCCTCGCCTGCAGCGGTTTCCGCCGTTTCTTCCATTTGGGGCGGAACCAAAACTTCCAATTGGAATTCTTCGCGCAATTCACCGGCCTGAAATTAATTGTAAATGTGATCAAAAAATTATCGAAATGTTTAATTTGTCCAAAAAAGAGCACAGAATACGAAAATAATTATTATGATTTTAAGAGGAGTTTATAAACCCATTTTGGTTTAATGGTTCAAAAAAGTTAAAATTCAAGCCGAAACATAATCAAATGATGCGTTAACAAGATCTATCGAGTGGGCACTGGTTTAGGAAAAATTCTGAACCTATAAACTTTTTTTGGCCAAATTATATATTATCTCTTCCCCAATTATGTGTAAACTACCTTATTTTGCACAATGCACGAATATTTTCCCTGATCTTCTGGACGAATGCCCCGAATGCCCAATGTTTGATTTTCCTACAATTTTAAATTAAATTTAAGCCGTAAAATTTTGGCTGACTTGTTTAAGCACAAATTTGCCCTCCTCCCCAATTGTTTGGCCTTCCCTCTGCCAAATTATCGTTGGTTGGGGAATGCCCGAAACTGGACATTCCAAGAAGATTTCCTTGTCAATTATAGCCAATGGATTGTTCACAACATTGGATTTGTCAATGCGGGGAGGCACCAAAACACGCAGGTTCAAGTCAATTTGGGAATGTCCGGCTTCATTTTTTGCCTGACAAATATATTTGCCACCATCATTCAAATCGGCATTCAACAAATTGAGGCGCTAAAATTGTTGTAAATTATTTTCCAATTTTTAATTTTTGCCTTATTATCGCTTGAAACACGAAAATTTGACGCTTTGGTGAAATCAATTTGTTCGATGCCATGAAACCAGCTTATTTCGGGAGAAGGTGTTGCCTCGACTGGGCATTCCATGATGATCGATTCGCCTTGGACAACTTCGAAATTGGTCTCCCCTTCAGCGATGAATTGTGGCGGTGCTGAAAAATGGGAAAATATTTTAAATCCAAAATTCTCATTTTTATAGTATCGGGTGATTATTTAAGTCGAGGCTGATGGAATATTTTATATTGGTTTTTGGGTTTTGAGTTTTGATTATACTCAATTTTCAACGAGGCAAAAGCCAATTTTGGAAAAAAATTTGAAAAAATTTGGGGGCTCAGCCGGCTTCATTTGATCAAGGAGACATTGCAATCCGCATTGGGCCAAGGCTGCAATTCAGCGTCACTTTTTCAATTTAATTATTGGCAATTTCGGTTCTTTGTCATGCACTGGCTTTTTTATTTTTTTTCGCTGTTGTTTTTCCGCCACATGGACCACCGGTCCAACCCTCACAGAAGGAATGCACCTTGACATCCGCCTTGGGCACCAATTCCCATTGCTAAGTCCCACGGGGTTGAAAAATGACGCATCGCTTATATAGGAAGAGACAATTAATGGAGAGATTTGTTTATAGAAAGCACGCAGGGGGACCAAACTGAACAAAGGGAATGAGGGGGAATGGCAATCACTCATCATTATCCCTCTCCCTTTTTCTGGCTTCTCTACCCCTCGCTCGCTGCGACCATTCAAGCCAAAGAGACCCCCAATTTTAATAGTGAAGATATTGAATGGGAAGCAGCCAATGGATGGAATGGATATTATTGCCTTTTCACTCATCTCACTCTCTCGTCGATTTTCTCACTTCTCTTCCCCCATTCTTGAGCAAATTTTTCATTGAATTTGAAGTAATAAAAAAGGAGTTACTTATTTTATTATGTTGTTATTATTTTTTGGTCATTTTAAAGCTATTAATAAAATTTTATAAATTCTTTTGGCCATTTTCCATAAAATAGCATAAAATTCGGGAAAACGATGTGTCATTTTTAACCCAAATGTTTTGGGGATTCTAAAAAAAAATCATTTGTACTAAAAATTGGCTATTGCCTCGTCCAAAAATGAACAGCTAGTCAAGTATTATGTAATTTTTAATCATTCTTTGTTTCTTACCAATGACTTCTAGCTCAAATTCGGTGTCCAATTGTCCTGCCTCATTTTCTGCCCGGCACATGTATCTTCCCGCATCTGCTGTTCGCACATTGGTAATCACCAAATCATTGCCCACTTTTTGCATTCTTCCATTAATTTTCAACAATTCTTGTCCATTTTTAAGCCATTTCACTTCTGGTTTGGGTAAACCCTGAAAATCATAGGAAAATAAATTTCGTTTTATTCATCAATTTGTGGTTTTTATACCAGCACAGGGCATGCCAATCGAATTTGTTTGTCCTTCATTGCGCGCGGATTTTGGTCCAATGTTTCGTTGATGTGTGGAGCCACGAGCACATTCAACGTGAATGTTCCTTCTGTTTGAGAAAAATGGATAGTATATTAAATGATAGCCGAAAGCAATTAAATTATCAAAAAAAAAGAGTATAAGGCCAAAATAATTATAATGGTTGGTTTGTCCTACTTTCCTAAACCAAATATACCCAAAATTGGATAGAGCTGATCAAAACGCATTGAATGGTATATAATTTGTTATGGTTTGGTCAACAATTAAAGGGTATTGTATTAAACGGTTTAAACTAGGGTTGCTCAAAGTCGGTTTTAAACCGAGGTTTCCGGTTTTCGGTTTTCCCGGTTTTGCAATGTCGGTTTTCGGTTTCGGTTTGAAAAAATTCTCGGTTTTCGGTTTCGGTTTTCCGGTTTTTCGGTTTTTTGAAAAATGGTCAAAAAATTTTTGAAAAATTTAATTTTTCATAAAATTTCGCAAAAAAATCAAAGAAAATTTATTCAAATATCACATATCCAATATTTTACTTCAATTTTTAGTTATTCTTCTAGGTTTGCTTCAACAAAAAAGACCCAAAAGAGAAAATATTTCAAAAAAGCCCAACAGAGAAAAATTTTAGCCTAAATAATTCACAAAAAGAAGAATTTCGAATAAAAATGGCCCCGCAGGGAGAAAAATTAGAAAAGAAAGGACCATAAATGAAATAATTTATATTAAAAATGCCCGTTTAAGCTAAAAATTTCAGTTGAAAATGGTTTTGAATAAAAAAATAGACCAAAAATTTCTTGGAGGGTAAAATTAAAGGCAAAGATGGCCATAGAGTAAAAAATCAGACAAAAATAGACCCGAAAGGAAAAATATTAGGCTAAAAATGATCCAAAAGATAATATTTTAAGCCTAAAAATGGCCCGTTAGGGAAAATTTTTAATTAAAAATGGTCGAATAAGGTAAAATTTTAACCAAAAATTGTCCCTCAAGGTGAAAAATAAAAACCGAAAAACCGTCGGTTTGGACCCTCGGTTTTCGGTTTTCGCGGTTTTCGAACCTCGGTTTCGGTTTCGGTTTTTGGGCCAAAAAACCCGGTTTTCGGTTTCGGTTTCGGTTCGGTTAACCGACTTTGAGCAACCCTAGTTTAAACCCATTTTGGTTTGGTCAACAATTAAAGGGTAAACGGTTTAAACCCATTTTGGTTTAATGGTTCAAAACTAAGTTAGAATTGGTAAAACCCAAAAAATATAATTAAAATGATCCGCTTTTGACGGGATCTATTCAATTAATATATTTTCTACGGGCCCTCTTTTGAGTATTTAAAATCTTGTCGGCAATTTTCAACTTTCCAAAAAAATTGTCCCAATACTTACCAGTTTGGCCCACACTATTCTCCACTTGGCATGTGTATTCTCCAGCATCAGTTCGTCTCGTCTTCAACACCATCAAAGCATCGCCCCTCGGCGATAAAATCAAATTTGAATGTTCACTCAGTGGTCGACCCGCTCTCAACCATCGTACGGTTGGCTCGGGATTGCCAGTGGCACGGCATTCCATTCGGGCATTTGCACCTTCCAATATGCTCAATTGGAAGGTGGCAGGCGATGGCACAACAGTGGGTGCCACCAAAATTTCCACAATGAAATCGGCTGTAGCTTTGCCGGCCTCATTTGTTGCTTCACAATTATACCTTAAATTTCAAATTTATCGTTATTTCTAGAATAGTTCAAAGTCGGTTTTAGAATTTAGACAGGGATCAGTTTTTAAAATCCGGTTTTAGTTTTTTAAAAGAAAAGTTGGTTTTTTATTTCGGTTCTACCTGTTTTTAGGTTTGTTTGTTGAGCAAAAATTCCTAATTTAGATTTTAAATTTCATCGATTTTCTTAAACCGAAACCGACTTTAAACACTAATTATTTCGTCCATTTCCCCAATATAATTTCTTGCCATTCATTATAATGATAACTCATCAAGTATTAAACCAATTTTGACGTTTTTTATTATTAAATTAAAGAACTGAATATTGGCTAGCAAATTATATAAATTTTATTTAAATTGGTTCAGAATATAAGAATTTATACTAAAAAACCATTTAAAATAGCCTTAACTAATAGCGAAATTTTCAGTGGTCTCATTTTGAGTATAACTTCTTCATTTCTGAGTAAATTTAAATAAAATTAATATCATTGGATAGCCAAAAGACTGTTTTTTAAATTGATAGTAATATAATCAACTTGGTTCAGTATTTGATGAGTTATTCAAAATGGCAACAAGTCGGCCTATTCCCGTAGTAAACTTGCCTTCCTCCATCCTCCACCTCCAGCCCTCTTTTCACCATCATTTCCCTTCCAGTCTCATCAATTTCTGTTTGAAGCGTCTCTTCTTCGGGCATTTTCCTCCACAAAATCGTCGGTTTTGGCCATCCTTCTGCCGGACATTCCAGCGCCAATTGGCCCCCTTCCGCAATTCGAAACATTCGTTCCCCATCCGAAATGGTTGGTGGCACCAAAACATTCAATTGAATGGTTTGCCGCTGTTCCCCTCCCTTGTTCATTCCAATGCACGTGTATCGGCCGGCCTGCTTCTGTTGGGCACTTCGAATGTGCAAAAAGTGAGAATGTGGCGGTGCATGTGCCGGATGCACTCCATCCAGCGCCAACAGTTCGCCACCTTTGCGCCATTCAACTTTGGGCAGAGGATGACCGGAAACAATGCATTCCAGCCGTTGTTCACTTCCTTCGACAACGTTCAGTTCCGTAGCGGGTGCCCAAATATTTGGGGGTTCTAAATATTTAAAAATATTGTAAGGGTTCAAAAGTTTATTCTAAGCCCCAAAAATCGAGAGATCTTGTTAAGACGCATCAATTAATCATGTTTTGGTTTGGGTTTAACTAATTCTAACTTATTTATTTTTGAAACATTAAACTAAAATGGGTTTAAACCATTTAATACCTTTTAATTGTTGACTAAACCAAATTTGGTTTAATACCCTTTAATTGTTGACCAGACCAAAAAGGGTTTAAACCGTTTAATACCCTTTAATTGTTGACCAAACCAAAATGGGTTTAAACCGTTTAATACCCTTTAATTATTGACCAAACCAAAATTGGTTTAAACCGTTTAATATCCTTTAATTTTTTACCAAACCAAGATGGGTTTAAACCGTTTAATACCCTTCAATTGTTGACTAAACCAAAATGGGTTTAAACCGTTTAATACCCTTTAATTGTTGACCAAACCAAAATTGGTTTAAACCGTTTAATACCCTTTAATTGTTGACCAAACCAAAATGGGTTTAAACCGTTTAATACCCTTTAATTGTTGACCAAACCAAAATGGGTTTAAACCGTTTAATACCATTTAATTGTTGACCAAACCAAAATGGGTTTAAACCATTTAATACCCTTTAATTGTTGACCAAACCAAAATGGGTTTAAACCGTTTAATACCCTTTAATTGTTGACCAAACGGGTTTAAACCGTTTAATACCCTTTAATTGTTGACCAAACCAAAATGGGTTTAAACCGTTTAATATCCTTTAATTTTTTACCAAACCAAGATGGGTTTAAACCGTTTAATACCCTTCAATTGTTGACTAAACCAAAATGGGTTTAAACCGTTTAATACCCTTTAATTGTTGACCAAACCAAAATTGGTTTAAACCGTTTAATACCCTTTAATTGTTGACCAAACCAAAATGGGTTTAAACCGTTTAATACCCTTTAATTGTTGACCAAACCAAAATGGGTTTAAACCGTTTAATACCATTTAATTGTTGACCAAACCAAAATTGGTTTAAACCGTTTAATACCCTTTAATTGTTGACCAAACCAAAATGGGTTTAAACCGTTTAATACCCTTTAATTGTTGACCAAACCAAAATTGGTTTAAACCGTTTAATACCCTTTAATTGTTGACCAAACCAAAATGGGTTTAAACCGTTTAATACCCTTTAATTGTTGACCAAACCAAAATTGGTTTAAACCGTTTAATACCCTTTAATTGTTGACCAAACCAAAATGGGTTTAAACCGTTTAATACCCTTTAATTGTTGACCAAACCAAAATGGGTTTAAACCGTTTAATACCCTTTAATTGTTGACCAAACCAAAAATGGGTTTAAACCGTTTAATACCCTTTAATTGTTGACCAAACCAAAATGGGTTTAAACCGTTTAATACCCTTTAATTGTTGACCAAACCAAAATTGGTTTAAACCGTTTAATACCCTTTAATTGTTGACCAAACCAAAATGGGTTTAAACCGTTTAATACCCTTTAATTGTTGACCAAACCAAAATGAGTTTAAACCGTTTAATACCCTTTAATTGTTGACCAAACCAAAATGGGTTTAAACCATTTAATACCCTTTAATTATTGACCAAACCAAAATGGGTTTAAACCGTTTAATACCATTTAATTGTTGACCAAACCAAAATGGGTTTAAACCATTTAATACCCTTTAATTGTTGACCAAACCAAAATGGGTTTAAACCGTTTAATACCCTTTAATTGTTGACCAAACGGGTTTAAACCGTTTAATACCCTCTAATTTTTGACCAAACCAAATGGGTTTAAACCGATTAATACCCTTTTGTTGACCAAACCATAACAAATTATATACCATTCAATGGGTCTTGACCAGCTTTATCCAATTTTGGATATATTTGGTTTGTGAATGTAGGACAAACCCAAAAAATATTTAATTATTTTGGTTCTTAAACCAACCAATCACATCCAAGAAAATGTCCATTTCCGCCCTGCCCAACTTGTTTATGGCCACACAAGTGTATCTGCCCGAATTTGCCTCCAATTGGACGGAGGCAATGCGCAAAAAGGAATTATTATTCGCAAATTCCATTCCATCATTTTCCACCACTCGATGGCCATCATGAAGCCATTCAATGTTGGGTGCTGGAATGCCTCCCGCATTGCATTGCAATTGGACACTTTCATTCACCAATGCTTCCAATGTTCGATAGCCATGGGGATCATCGATTCTTGGGGGCACTGGAAAAAGAAATAATGGAAATCATCCAAAAAGTGAAATTTTTCTAAGTTTTGTAGGCATTTTTTGTGGCCATAAAATTTGGCCAAATGATGATTAGGTAATCCTTATTTCTTATCTATGTTGGATTAATTCCAAAATAGTTAATTAAAATATTTTTTATGAAAATCACTCAAAAAAGACATTAAAATTTCCATAAATTTTCATATGAGAATATTATAAACATTTTTCGCGGCCATAAAATTTGGCCTAAATAATAAGATTTTTATATATTTATTTCTTAAGTTAAACTCATTCTGAATTTTTATGGCCATAAATAATATTTCAAAAAGCTTAAAATTTTCTCAAAACGAACCTAGAATGATAACATCGAAATAGGCTTCGGCTTCACCGGCTGCATTGCTCGCTTTGCAAATATATTTGCCCGCATCCGAATGGTGTGCCTTCATACAAAAATCAGAATTAACGACATAAATAATGATCCCCCCCCCCCTCATGGAACATCAAGGATAACCATTACAGTACTTGCATTGGATTTTGGACAATAACTAATTGATTCTATAGCCAATCTGCTAAAGCGAATGCCATTTAAAAGGTCTAAATTTTCTTTATAAAGTGGCTTTATTAAATTTATTAAAAATATGAAGAAAAAGTGTCTTTTCCCCCAAGGATATGAAATATTTAAATTTTAAGCATATATTTTATTTAAATTAAATATTTGGAGAAAGGATTATTTCCCCCAAGGAAGTGAATTATTTTTTATTTAATTAATATGAAATTTTTAATTCAATATTGCCTTTTTATATAGGAACAATTTTTCCAGTAGTATTTCGCTTTCAAAGATTGTCCATTATTTTATCGCTGATGTGCTGAACTTTGTGCCAAAAACCAATGCAAGCACCGAAATATGCCCTAACCCAATCCCCACCCCAAAAATTCACCTTCATCAAATGCATTTTTCGACCACTGGCTGAGAACTGTAAAAATAATATTTTTGACGGATTTTCGTCGATATTTACCTGAATATGCGATTTTGCACTGCTCATTGGCACACCGCCTTTTGTCCACTCAAATTGGGTGGATTGGTCAATTGGTTCGGCCACGGGGCATTCCAGCGTTTGGGTCTCATTTTCGGCCACTTCCACCGACAATTCATTTTCCAACATAATTGGAGTTCCTAAAAACAGAATGAATTCCTTAAATTATTTCCCCAAAAATTTGGCTCACTCAAAATGGTCACTAAAATGTCTTTTTCGGCTCGACCCGGCACATTCTCGGCCACGCAAGAATATCGGCCAACATGCCTTTGGTCGACCTCTTCAATGTGTAACATTTGGGCATTGTTCACGAATTCATATTCCCCTTCATTTTTGGTCAATGTTTTTCCATCCTAAAATTGGCAAAAAAATTAATTTCAATCTTCATCGATTAAATTTTTTAGTTAATTTTTTGACCTTTTTAAAGAGCCATGTTTTGATTATTATATAGAATATTTAATAAATAAATGAATATAATGATATTTAATTTGTCTAAAATAAATAAATCGCTGTAAAACTTTTCATATCGTAGAATAATCTTTTTCAGGCCATATAACTTGGCCAAATCAAGCTTCTTTAAGATTCCTATGTTCCGAGAATTTTAACTCTAATCTAACTAATCTTAATTAACCCTAATACACTTTGTTATGGCCAAGTTATGGTCATAATAAAGATCACACATCGGTAAATTGTAAATTCAATGTTTTTCTACAAATAATATTTTCTCCCAATTGGTTCAACTTTTGTCATATATTTTCACTCATTATAAAGCTTCATACCAAATGCCAATTTCATTTCTCCCCTTCCAAATAGGCTAATATTTTCCTGATTATAAAAATATTATTATTATTATTATTATTTCCTTTTTAACCATTTTTTCCAATATTGTACATTATTACATATTTCTTGCCATTTTTCCATTCTTCCATTTACTAAAAGCGGAAATTGGCGGCTTTGTTCGCTGCTATGGCAAGATTAATTACTCTGTGAGTATTCTCCCTAATTTGATGCCTACCAAACCGTCCAAAAGTAAAAAGCGAAATTTCCGCTGTGGCAAAAAACAACAAAAGACATTGACGGAAATGAAAAAAGTAATTTAATGGCAGCGCAAATTGGTCCATGCCCAAAAGGAAATGCGCACAAAATCCTTACAAATTCATCTCTTTTTATAATGAAAATATAAACAAGCTATTTTCACAAAGAGGATTCATCGGTTTAGATGAAAGTTGCCAGAAAAACAACAACAATGGGTTTCGAAAAAACGAACAAAAAAAAACAGAAAATTTTATAATTCCCCTTCCAATCGACGGCAGATGTCATCCAACTTCCCATGTTGACTTCAGCAGGCCATAAAGGCCCACATTTTCACGTCCAACCACTTTTCTAGCAGTTTCATTCCAACTTTCAAAAAACTACCCACAAAAGCCACAACCCATTCCCCCCCCCCCCCCCCCCCCCCCCTTTGTCCCCTTTCCATTTCCCATGTTCCATTTTTCCATCCCCCATTCACATTTTCCATCCGGCCTCCAGAGCAACCACTTTTTTCGCCTTCAACCTTTAACTTTATTTTTTGAATTAGTAGGGCAAAAAAAAGTTGAAACGGGGGAATGGGGGAATGATGGCAGATGATTTGGCCCCAGCATTTCATATTGGTCAGGCAAAAAAACTGGAAGGCTTTGTGATGTCGTCTTATGGGGGGGGGGGGGGGGGGGGGGGGAAGACGATGTGGCCAACAAATGTCCCCCGAAGGCACAGATGGGATGAATGCTGAAGGAAGGCTACAAGGCCGATCGACCCAACCGCCGATGGGGGGCTGTTCCCCCAATGATGTTGGGTGATTGGATGAGTCGATTGAATGAATTGGATAGGTTAAGTAAGGTTTAAGGCTAATAAGAAAGAGAGAATGGGATTGAAATGTTCTTGGGGCCTAATCCAATATGTATTCTTTGGCCATTTCTTTCTTTCTGGATTTGTACGAATTATTAGCCTCATTCTCCCAAGTGTGCCTTATCCTACCCTCCCCATTCAATTTTTATTATCATAAGATAATTTCATCAAAATTAACGAATTTTAATGTCTTCTTATTTTCCTTGGATAGGTTGGGTTTAATTTAAAGCTTAATATAAGTGAGTGAATGGAAATGAAAATGTTCTTGGGGCACTAATCCAATATATTCTTTGGCCATTCTTTCGGATTTGTACGAATTATTTTAGTCTCTTTTCCTCATCAGAGTGTCCTTTTTCTCCCCTCCCCCGATTCATTTTTATTATCATTTCATCAGAGACAATAACATCAAAATTAATCAATTCATTTTTCATCTTATTTTTTCCCTGTGGATTGGATAGATTAATTATGGTTTAAGTTAATATGAGAGGAGAGAAGTAGGGAATGAAAACCTAATCCAATATATATTCTTTGGCCATTCTTTCTGCTGATTATTACGAATTTTGTTCGTCTCTCATTCACATCAGTGCGATAAGGGACAATTGAGTATCTTGTAATCTTGTCATTCTTTGACCCATATCTCACAGCGAAGAATTAACCAATTTTGTAAGGCGATATACCATCGAAAAGTTCCGAGTGTCCTCTTAAAAGTGGCCATAAAATTATATTATGATTTCATCCCCTTTTTAATATATTTTCGTAGAATATAAAAACCCTAATTTTTGAGGAAAAGCCGCTTATCTTTAGAAATATTTTTTAAAAATTATAAAAGACATTTTAGTTAGAGGACTATATTCGAGTCTTGAAAGGACCATTAATGCTTTAAAATGGCTTATCATCTTCTTGAATTATGGCCAAAATGACGGTCTAACCTTTAGCAATTACCCAATCATCCCATCCCAAACCGCTTTTTCTCAATTTGTCTTTTCCCGCCACTAATTTTTATTACCATGATAATTTAATCTAAAAATTACCCAATCTTCACATTTCCTTTTATTTTTCCCGACGAATTGATTGCCCACCCATTTTTGCCCAATTTAATCTTCCTCCCGAAAAGATGGATAGGCCACCTTCATTCCCGCCGGTCCTCCTCCTTTTTTTTCATTATTTTTGCCTTTTCGGGTTTTGCGGCTTTTTTCCCAATTCCAGAATGCACATTTTTATTTGGGCATGGCCTTTTCTCGTCGTTCCTTCCCATTTTCCCGCATATTTGGGCAAATATTTGCCTTTAACATTTTCCCGTGAATCGCGCAAATCCTTCTCCCCCCCCCCCAAAAAAAAAAAAATTGTGGATGGGAATAAATGAAAAAGTAAGGCGGAATATATGGAAACATTGGAATGAAAATGGCAAAAATTGCTGCGTAATCTATATTCGTGTGAATTTTATTTACTTAGGGTGAAATTGAGAATCCCCTTTCCTCAAAAATGAGAAAATGTACAAAATTGGCAATGATGGGAATATTTTTTTTCGGACTAATCACGTTTCAGTAATAACTAATAAGGCTTTTCTTCCGGCCATAAATCAAAAAGGAAGCAACCAATTTTGGAAAGCGAATATACCATTTGAAAGCCCTAAACTGCCTCTAAAAAGTGGCTTTAATTTTTTGAAAACTTAAAAAACTTCAAAAAGAAACGGCATTTTCTGAATCAACTAAAAAAATCAAGTTAATTACATTCAAAAACATGTAATTTTTATTAAAGCTTTTATTTCATAAAATTTAATAAGGATATTTTTATAGAGAATACTTTAGGCTTTCGAATTGTATTTCCACTTTACTCATCAGATTGGTATAATATCCTCGTTTGGCTTCATTCAAGATAATTGGCCCAGGCATTTGCCTGAAAAGGGCTGAAATGTTCCCTAGAATTTTTAGGACATTTTCCTATGTTGGCCACCATTTTTTTCTCAATTTGTAAAATAGCCAATTTTCGTTTTGGTCATTTTTTCATGCCTAATTCAATTTCAACGCGCCCATTTCTCTATTCAATTTGAGTACCGCAAAATTAAATTGCTGTAAAATTGGATGCATTCTTAAATTTTTTCCTTATACCAAAAAATACGGGAATATGGATTGATGCTCCATTTTGCATTTTGGTAATATTTCCAAATTCCCCCATTTTCGGGACAATGCCATTTTGCCCAAAATGGCCTCTTCCATTCCAATCTCGTCCATTTTTCTCCACATAAATCCTTCCAAAAATTTCCACCCCTTTCCATTCTCGGCACTCGCCCATTCACTGTGAAATGGCACTTCCCTTCCTTCCCTTTCGGCTTTTCCCTCCTACCAGCCACCCTCCCATTCCCTGCCACACGCCGCCTTTCCCTTTTTTTTGCGGCCATTCCGCCATTTTGAGGGGGCGCAATGTGGGCAATTATCCCCGGGGAGGGATTTTTCGCCCGAGAAGAAATGTGGAAAATGGACTGCCTCTAAATCCCTTCCCATTTTCCCGTTTGGCCACTTCACGGTCGGGCACCACCCCCTTCTCCCATATGTGCTTTTCCCTCCCCCACTTTTGGAGGAGTTTTTGTGCTTGCCAACCGACCCAGTAAATTTTGGCACAGATTTGAAGGAAGCCAAGGCCGATAATGGCCTCCATTGAAATGGATGGGGTGGAATATTTTGGGGCAAACCGCACAAATTCCCTCTGGACCATTTCAAAAAATTCCCTCACTTTTTTGTGCCATTGTTTTTTCCTCGAATTAGGACTTTTTCACTACTGCCATTTCAATACCTGGGCCTTTTTTGGACATAACTCAATAAGGAAACTATCAATTTTGAAAGGCGTTATACCATTTGAAAGCAGTAAATGTCCTCTAAAAAGTTGCTTAATTAATTTTTTGAAAACTTCAAACATTTTGTAGAAAAATGGCTTTGTTTCAAGGTTCAGATTTATTATACATTCAAAAACATTTCACTTATTTTTAAATTCCTAATTTTATAAAATTTAATAAGGCCACCTTGTAAAGGACATTCAGAGTTATAAAATGGTATATCTATCGTCTTCCCTAATTGATTGTCGCCTCCTTATTAGAATATGAGCCAAACCCAGTGTTACCCCCAATCACAACCAATTTTCCCCTCCTCAAATTTTGGCCTTTATTTTTCACAAATAAAATCCCAAATTTTGCCTTACAAAATTTCCAACTAAATATTTTTTAATTAACTAAATTAAACTAATTTTTAGCCCCTTTTCAAAAATGGAAATGTTTGAAGAGGGAATGAAGCCATAAATGTGCGCGCGAGGTGCCGTCCAAATCCATCCCCAATAATTCCCCATTAGTAAAATTGGAAGATTATTGGTTTTTGGTTGATGTTTGGCTTTTTAAAATAACAAAATATCGACTTCCCCCTCTTCATTTGGAAAAGTTAGTTCCATTCCCCAGGTGAACCCAAGCATATGGCCCCGGCGGTGTGAATTGGAAATGAGCAGTCCAAAGGGCACCATGGTGGAACAAAAAAAACTATGGAGGGGAAGTGGGTGGCATTCATTCAAATTTACTAGTGGCCTCACCAATACATATTACATATGTAGAAGTGGGTTGTTGGCCTACTATGCGTGAAGGAATTTATGCTTGTGCCCACTCTTGGCCTTTTCCTCCCGCCTCCACCCACTAACATTTTCAAGATAAACCAACTTGTCGCCTTTTATAATAATTTATCAAGGACTGAACCAATTTTGGCGATTTTGTTATTAAATTAAAGAACAGACTTTTGGTTATTAAATAATATTATTTTATTTAATTGGCTCAGAAATTAGGAAGTTGAGACCAGAAACTATTGAAAATTCCTTTAAAACCATGCTTAAGATCAATATAAATAGTTTTATTTGGCACATCTTCATCAATTCTGAACCAATTTAATTAAATAAAATTAATATTATTTGATAGCCAAAAGTCTGCTCTTTAATTTGATATAAGAATTATTAAAATTGGTTCAATCCTTGATGAGTTATAAGCGATCGTGGCAAGTTAGCATTGCGACAAGAGATGGGGCGCATACGCATATCCATACATATCTAATGTATTATGTAGGAGTGGATTTTGGCCTATTATATGTGAAGGAATTTCTTTGCCACATTTAGCCATTTTCTCACCCGCTTGTCTCATTCTCGCCACCCTCCCAACTTTTTGCCAATTCTCGAATGAAAATGTAAGTGCGCGCATGTGCCATTCATTGCGCCTTTGGCGGTCTTTTCCCTTTTCCATGGCCCAAAAATCAACAGATTGGCTAGAGCATAGAAAAGTGGCATAAAATGTGCCGTATGTCTTCCCTGCTTCGCATCCACAAAGTTGCTTTTTCCACTCAAAACCCATCCACATCCACACCCACTTTTCCGCCTTTTAAACATGCGGCGGCCATAGTGAAGGGCACAAAGAAGGCAGGGAATGGGAAGGGGCCTTGTTGAAATGGATGGGCAAAAACAGCGTAAAAAAGACAGAAAAATGGCAATGGCCGGAAAGAAGGGAGGCTTTTGGCGCAATGGCCAAATGAAGGAGGGGGAAAGGGGAGAATTGTCCATTTGTAAAAAACATTCACAAAACTATCCAAATTCCTTTGCAATTAAATTTGTAGAATTTATTTTGAAAACAAATCTCAAAAAAATTCACCCTCAACCTCAAATCAGCCAAATTCCTTAAAATATTCCAAACAAAATTAAGCCACAATCTAACCAAATTTCTTTATAATTTTTTAAAATTTTATTGTGTAGAAAATTTTAAAATATTCAGCCTTAAATCTAATTCCATTTTTCCTGTATCCAAATTAGCCAAATCCGTATTGCAATTTCTTTTAAAAATTAAAATTATTCTACAAATTTAAGTTCCAAACTAGCCAAATCCATTTGTAATTTCTTTTTGAATTTAATTTGTAAAAAATTTAGAAATTCAGCCTTAAATTTAATTCATTAATCCGACTCCTTCCCTCTCAAAATGTGGACTACTCAATGAATTGGCCGCCGCATTGTTTTTCTGTTGAGCAAAAGAATGTCTTTGGAAATTGCTGATGAGAAAACAGCAGCAGCACAAAATGAATTAAAAAATTTGACAACAAAATTTCCCAAAAAAGGGCGCCTTCTACTTTTCGGCATTTACCTATTACTTTTTGTTGGCATTTTGCCATCAAATTCGCTTGCCTCCACTTTTCATCATCATTATCGACAACATGAGCATTCAGGAGGGAAATGTTCAAGCGAGGAGGACACTTGCTTGGCCAGCAAGGCCCAAGTTTGCAGGAATAATACGTAAGCCTCACAATTTATGTGGGAATTTGATACCAATTATAGAAGGGGAAAAATTTTTGAATTATTAAATTAATTTTGGGAAAATATTTAATTTGTTTTATCTTCTCTTTTTTTGCAATATTATAAATTAATTTTTTACAGCTGTGTTTCGGCATGTTCCCTGCGAGGCATGAAGGAATGCCGTTGCGATAAGGAGGAGGACAATTATTGCTATTTGTGTTGTGGCAGTGGCCGCGATCGATGTTTGCCCGCGCATGAACATGGAATATTGAGGTGAGTGGTACAATTTAAAGTGGTGTTTGGGAATTGGCCCTAATTACAACGTATTGCTATGTGCCCGAATTTTGTGCAACTTCACATTATAAATTTTAGAGTTCCGTGGATGAAATTACATAAAAATGAAAGAAGATGGTTAGGGTTGAATAGTAACAAAAATTCAGGAGTTCTCGGGGGAATTCGCAGGGATCTTTGGGGATTTCTCAAGGAATTTAGTGAACTTCTCGAACTCAGTGATTCAGAGTATCCTTTCGAGGAATTTAAGGCTTATTTTCTCCAGCCCTGAGTAATTTTCGGGCAAATTGGTCCCAATTTCGGAAGAATTCTTGAAAATTTTATGGATTGTAGAGCGAAAATCTATCTCTACAGTACGATCAAGGAGTAATCCTTGGAATAATTTACGAAGATTTTATTTTTTTGTAGAGTATCCCATGGATAACTTTGAAGTAAAATCGCGAAGATTTCAATCCAAATATGTCCAATTAGAATATGTAAACTTTTTGTAGGGACAACGGGGAACGATGGGAACGTGACGCCTGCTCCCGATGCAGAATGAACGAGAAGGAAATGGAGGGATTGGCCTGCGATGACATGGACCCACAAAGATTGTGCCTTCAGGGAAAATGCTCCAAATCGGTTTGTGCCGACAAACAGCAGGGACAAATTTGCGATAAAAAGTAAGGACGGAAGGAATGGATGTTAAATTAAATTCATTTGAAGGCAAGAGAAGATTTGCGTGGATGACATTTGCGAGAATCCATGTGCCAAAATTTCATCCGAATTGATGGTTTGCGATTGTCCATCCATTGATCCGGACACCGGATTTGCCTCCGAAGATCGTTGCCAACTTTGTTGCTTTGATTTTAATCAGGTAAATTGGAAAAATAAGCAAAAATTTGCTTGGAAGAGAATTAAAATTGCCAATAGAGTATCTGCTTTGATTTTTGGTTCATAGCTCATCGAGGCTAAAGCCAATTTAGGAAAGCAATATATCATTTTAAAGGGCTGACATTCCTCTATAAAATGGCTTAGTTTTGATTTTTTGAATTATGAAATAATTTGGAGAAAAAGCTGCCTTTTCCCCCGAAAGACATGGATTACTATCCATTTTAAATATTTAATTTTTTTACTAAATTAAATTGAATTTTAAATTTTTTCAAATATGCCATTTTATAGGCAAAATTCAGACCTTTCAAATGATATATCGCTTCCCAAAATTGGCTATTGCCTCATTGAATCATAGGCCAAAAACCTAAGTAGTTTCTCAAGCAGTACTCAATCAGCTTAATTCAATTTTCCTCTTTTTCACTTCTCCATTTCTTCGAATAAATATTGATTTTTCTTTCAGAAACCATCCTCACGCCGTTGCCGGAATGCCTTTCGAAATTATGACTTAAAATCGGTTCAAGGCCGGCCAATTTGGAGGATTGGGCTGGAATGTGCCGGTGGAAAACGTTGCAATCGCTATGGAATATGCTCAAATGATGCGCAGCCGGGTGGCACGGGCAATCAGCGAATGCCGGCCATCTTCTTCGCTGTCGTCCTTTTTGTTTTCATTGTGGCCGCATTGATTACCACTTCCGAAACATTTTGAAATGTCAAAGATTTGGAGTGGAATTGCTCAGGAAAAACACGCAAAAACAACTTTCAGAGATGACTTATTCGAAATACACATATAAAAATACAATGCAAAAAAGCCTTAAATGCCATTTTCCTTACATTTATTTCCAATTATTTTTAATTTAATTCCCTTTTTCCCTTCCTTTCTAATATTTTTATTAATTAATTATTGTAATAAATTCCTTTTCCATTTCCCCAGTGCACATATAAAAAAAAGAAATGAATGTCGCGCATTTGTTTATTGGCTAAATCCAACGAAAGTTCTATATCATTTTAAAGCCTTGAATGTTTTCTTTTGTATGGTAAATTTAATATTTTTAAAATTAGACTTTATTTTTGAGAAAAATTTACTTAAATTTACTCCAAAAAAAATTCGAGCTTATTGATTTCATATGCTCATATCTCTTTTCAAAATTGATCTTCGTAAAAAATTTAAATTGCAATTTTGTAGAAGACATTCAGGACTTTTCAATGGTATATAGCTTCTCTGGGTTAATTGTTTTCTTGTTAAACTATGGCCACAAAACTTGCTGGCATTCAGCAGAAATTGACCAATTTCCCTTCCTTCCTTCACTTTATAATTTTATATATTTTTGGCACCAAATTTTCGTCCCAAATTTGATTAAAAATAAAATATTTGTCCACCTTTAGCCAAATCACACTGGGCTGGGGCGTTCCGGTGGCGCCACAATCCAAAATCACGGTTTGGCCATCAATCAGGGAATAATGCGTATTTGTGGTATCCTTGAATCGAGGCGGCTCTAAAATTGGGGGGGGGATCTAATTTTGGAGATTTGGAGGGAATAATTTAATCAAATATATATCATAATGAATAATCTGGAACTTAATTGATCACCGATGTTTATTGACATATAAAGGAGCAAAGAGTTATATGGCCATAAAAATGTAAGCCAAATTAATCAATTTAGCCACTTTTTGGCCATAAAAAATTATTCAAATTTAGTTGAAGTTATGACCATTAAGAATGAAGTGCCAAATCAACCTATTTTGATGCTTTTTTTGTCTATATTTTTTTGTCAATTACATCAAATTTCACCCAGTTCCTAATTGGTCACAAAAATTTCTGGCCTTAAATGAAGAGCCCAATCTGCCTATTTAGTAGTTTTTTGGACATAATTTTTTGAAATTTATTAAATTCACAAATTCTTATACTAATTTAAGCAACCCATTTATAAACTTAATACCAATATTTGACAAATTATTTTAATACGAAAAAAACGCAACTGACCGAGGACATTTAGCTGGAACATTTTCCTCGCCTGTCCCGCCTCATTCTCCGCCACACATTCATATTCGCCTGCATCACTTAGCCGTGCATCTTTCACCATAATTTTGCCATATTCCATCAAAAGACTTGGCCCCAACTCCGTTCCTTCCACATTTTTGCCATTCACTTTCCATCGCAATTTTGCCGTCGACCCCTCTTCCAATCGGCATTGTAGGACAGTGCTTTGGCCGGTCAACAATTCCACATTTTCCTCACTGGGTCCCTCCAGCATTGGTGGCGAAGCAATTTTGACCATAAATGTGCGTTGTACGGTGCCAACTGCATTTTCGGCCAAACATGTGTATCGACCTTCGTGTTTAGTGCCAACTTCCGCCGACCAAAGAGATTGATTCCCGTTGGTAGCCATCAAAGAGAGTTCCCTGCCAAAATTCAGCGCATTTCCATCTTTGGTCCATGAAATCTGCACAAATGGGATAATATTAAATTTGGCTAAGAGATTTGAAATTGCCTACAAACCAAAGTTACCCAAAATTGGATAGAGCTGGTCAAGATGGACGCATTGAATGGTATATAATTTGTTATGGTTTGGTCAACAATTAAAGGGTATTAAACGGTTTAAACCCATTTTGGTTTGGTCAACAATTAAAGGGTATTAAACGGTTTAAACCCATTTTGGTTTGGTCAACAATTAAAGGGTATTAAACGGTTTAAACCCATTTTGGTTTGGTCAACAATTAAAGGGTATTAAACGGTTTAAACCCATTTTGGTTTGGTCAACAATTAAAGGGTATTAAACGGTTTAAACCCATTTTGGTTTGGTCAACAATTAAAGGGTATTAAACGGTTTAAACCCATTTTGGTTTGGTCAACAATTAAAGGGTATTAAACGGTTTAAACCCATTTTAGTTTGGTCAACAATTAAAGGGTATTAAATGGTTTAAACCCATTTTGGTTAGGTCAACAATTAAAGGGTATTAAACGGTTTAAACCCATTTTGGTTTGGTCAACAATTAAAGGGTATTAAACTTTAAACCCATTTTGGTTTGGTCAACAATTAAAGGGTATTAAACTTTAAACCCATTTTGGTTTGGACAACAATTAAAGGGTATTAAACGGTTTAAACCCATTTTGGTTTGGACAACAATTAAAGGGTATTAAACTTTAAACCCATTTTGGTTTGGACAACAATTAAAGGGTATTAAACGGTTTAAACCTATTTTGGTTTGGACAACAATTAAAGGGTATTAAACTTTAAACCCATTTTGGTTTGGACAACAATTAAAGGGTATTAAACGGTTTAAACCTATTTTGGTTTGGACAACAATTAAAAGGTATTAAAGGGTTTAAACCCATTTTGGTTTGGACAACAATTAAAGGGTATTAAACGGTTTAAACCTATTTTGGTTTGGTCAACAATTAAAGGGTACTAAACTGTTTAAACCCATTTTGGTTTGAATTGGTTAATCCCAAGCCAAAATATAAACAAATATGTAATGCTTATTGATGAGATTTAATGATTGATTATAAGATTTAATATCTAGGATATATTGCTTAAACATTAAATATTTCCCAAATTGTTGACCTTTGCCTGTGGGAATGCATCAACAATGCAATCCAAATGAAGTTCATCGCCGGACACAAGTGATTGAATGGCAGCAGATGTTGAAGATTCATCGATGGTTGGTGGGACTGTATTTAGAATTTAAATTAATTAGAGGTAGAAAAATTCACCTTGCACAATCATTTGGAATGTTTTTCGTGCATCACCGGCCGAATTCCTCGCTCCACAATTCCAACTTCCGTTATGACTTTTTTGGACGGACATTAAATTGAGGCGGCGACCTTTGTCGCTGACTTGAACCAACGGATCAGATGGTTGGACTATGAATAAATAAAATAATAACTACAATATCAGCCCAGCTTGTCACAATTTATAATACCGTATATTCTCTTTTAGTAGCCCATGGGAAAGAATTATTTTTCAATCCAAAAAAATTGGGAAAATTTGGAATCTAACTCCTTAATTGTGGACATTTTTGAACAAATTATAGCGGATTTTATAGGTTTTAGGGCCTAAGAAAATGCAATAAAAAATTTTTAAAGTTTACAATTCAGGAGATATGAGTCCTCAAAGTCGAGGGTGGGGACTGGGGAATTATTAGAGAGTAGAGACTGGGGTATTAAAAGAGAATTAACGGTAACTCAGAAAAAACCAAATTTGATGTTTTTGTTATCGAATTAAATAGCAGATTCTTGACTCTTTAATTTAAATAAATTTTATTAAATTGGTTTAGAAACGATTAAATTGTACCCAACAAAAAAAAGATTAGCAAAAAGTTTAACACTTTTTCGGAGAAAATTCTAATAATTCTAAACTAATTTAAGCAAAATTTATATTATTAAATAGCCAAAAGTCTGCTCTTTAATTTTATAATAAAATTATCAAAATCAGTTCATTTCTTGGTGATCTTTTTAAAAACGGCAAGAGGTTGGACTAATACAATTTATATTCACCTTCCAATTGAGAGTCCAATTCAGTGCCAGCCACAATTTGCCCTTGGAATTGCCATTCCACAAAAATTGGTTCAGTGCCATCCACTTCGCAATGAAGGAATGTGGGTTTATTCACCACTGTTCGCACCATTTCCTCCAATGGATGTGGAATTGTGGGAGAATCGATCACTCGAAGGAGGACATTCAATTCGGCAGATCCAACGGAATTTGTGGCCAAACAAGTGTAACTGAAAAACAAATTTCAGGACCATATTTTTTGGCAATTCCTACCTTCCAGCATCCCTTTGTCCATTGGCATCCGTAATTTTCAATTGTTTGCCACCGTCCAACATTTTGTGTTGTTTTCCATTGTTGGTTCCAATTTGATGGCCATCCTTTAGCCAAACAATGGTTGGCTCCGGCGATGCACTCACTGGGCATTCCTTAATCAAAAAAAACCATTAATATTCATATTTATTAATTTTCAATAATTTTAATTTCCATCAACAAATTCACTAATAAGCCTTTCCCATATAAATGACAGTTGAATGTATTGCTGCTTGAGAACTTGCTTAAGTTATTCGCCTATATCTCAAGATCTCAACGAGGCCGAAGCCAATCCGTGAATACTCTGTAACATTTTAAAGAACAGAGTTTCCTTTATTAAATGACTTATAAAACTTTTTATTATTATTTTAATATTAAAGTAAATTAGAACCTGATTTTGAATATTATGAGGAATAATTGGGTTCTATTTGAAATAGCATCTTTTCCCAAAAAAGTTTTAAAAATCAATAAAATTAATTTGGCCATTTTGTAAAGGAAGCTTAGGCCTTTCAAATGGTATATCGCTTCCCAAGATTGGTTATTTTCTCGTTGAATTATGAGTCAAAAACCCAAGCAAGTTCTCAAATTTCGAATAGTTCATTCTATTCTCCCCTCATCTTTTATTTAATTTATTTAATTTCAATTTTTGACCCACCAAAATGGCAATTTGGCCGGCAATGACCGAAACACTTTGAACCAAATCTTCGATGGGAATTCATTCATTTTAAACCCAAAATTTATTAAAATTACTATTTTCATTGATTTTCGGCGCTTCCAACAAATTTAGTCGAAATTCTTGTTGATCTTCGCCGGCTGCATTTTTTGCCAAACAAATATAAATGTCCAAATGTTCCCTTTTCAATTGGGAAAAGTGCAATTTTTGACGGCTACTGGACATGTACACATTTGGGTCGTTGAATTGTTCAATTGGCCGATTGGATTTGAGCCAATTGATTTGGGGCGGTGGATGTCCGGAAACAGGGCAAGCAATGGAGAGTGGATGGTCAAGTGGGCCGCTGATTTCGGTGCTCAAATTTTGGCGGAGAATTTTTGGTGGAACTGTGGTAAAAATTTGAATTTATAATAAATCATTTTTCTTACCAAAATATAAGGAAAGAAGGAATTACTGCTTGAGAATTTGTTTAGGTTTTTGACCCTAAACTCAATAAGGTAAAGGCCAATCTGAGGAAGGGATATACCATTTGAAGGATCTGACTTTTCACTAGTAAATTTATTTAATTTAAAAATTTTAATTTCAGTATTAATATTTTAAAAAATTCATAGATCCAAGAATGGGTAAAATTTGAGTATTCAGAGAAAATGCAAGTTTGATCAAATCTTTTTAATTTTCAGAAATTCGAATATTTTCATTTTTTAGAATAAATTCGGTGCTTTAAAATGGTATATCGCTTTAAAGATTGGCCATTGCCTCAATTGAGTTATGTGGTAAAAACTTTTGCAGTTTTTCAAGTAGTCAAGCAGTACAATAAGCATTATTTCTACATCTCCCTCTCACTATCCTGGGACAAATTGACCGGTAGAAACGCACTCACTTTGAATATCCACATAAAAGTCTTGTTCCGCCGTGCCCGCCCGATTGCTGGCTTCACAGCTGTAGCGGCCTCCAGCCTCTTCCCTCTTGGCCCCATCAACACGTAATTCCACCCCATTGGCTGCCAATCTTGCATTTGGCAATTTTGTTGTGATATTTTCGGCCAACAACAATTCGCCTCCTTTTCTCCAACGAATTTCGGGCTCTGGTTTCCCTTCGGCTGGACAATTCAACAACAATTTGTTGCCTTCAACAATAGTCCTGGAAAAAAATATTGGTATTTAACAACTTTTATGAATTATAATATTTTATTTATCGAAAAAGGTATCAGAAGTTTTTTCTAACCCATAAACCTTATATTAATCGATAGACATCTTCAAGATGCATTAGTATTTTATTATGCTTTGGTTTGGGTTAAACCAATTCTAACTTAGTTTTAAACCATTAAACCAAAATGGGTTTAAACCGTTTAATACCCTTTAATTGTTGACCAAACCAAAATGGGTTTAAACCGTTTAATACCCTTTAATTGTTGACCAAACCAAAATGGGTTTAAACCGTTTAATACCTTTTAATTGTTGACCAAACCAAAATGGGTTTAAACCGTTTAATACCCTTTAATTGTTGACCAAACCAAAATGGGTTTAAACCGTTTAATACCTTTTAATTGTTGACCAAACCAAAATGGGTTTAAACCGTTTAATACCCTTTAATTGTTGACCAAACCAAAATGGGTTTAAACCGTTTAATACCCTTTAATTGTTGACCAAACCAAAATGGGTTTAAACCGTTTAATACCCTTTAATTGTTGACCAAACCATAACAAATTATATACCATTCAATGCGTCTTGTCTTGACCAGCTCTATCCAATTTTGGGTATTTTGTGAATGTAGAACAAACTCTTACTTAAACCATTATAGTTATTTTGGGGCATTTTTGACAATAATACTTCTTTCTAACTGACTTGTTTTTCTCCTTTTCCAGCACCAAAATTCGGGGAACAGTCAAAACATTCAAATGGAAATTGGCTCGAATTTGGCCGGCTTCATTTCTCACTAAACATGCAAAAATGCCTTCATCGCTTCGATTCACCCTATAAAAATATTTATTTTGGCTCAATTAAATAAAATTAAATTTTTGCCTTGAAATTATCAATTTCAAATTGCCCTGAATTCCGCCAAATCTGCCGCCTTCTGAGCCTACCAAATCAAATGGAATTGAATTCTTTGTCCTAAAATTATTTTTGGCTAAATTAATATTTTTCCCCGCCAATTTCTTGCCAGCTAATTTTGGTGTTGCCAAAAATGGTTGCCGCCATCACACCGCCACTGCCTCCTTTCAGCGGGCACAAAAATGTGAGGGAATCGCCTTCGAATGCCTCAATTTGCCGGTCATTTTGGCCATTTCCTTCCAGCGCTGGTGGAATGATAACTTGGACGTGGAATTGGAGTGAGGCATGGCCAATTTTATTGGAGGCCAAACAGGCATATTCACCGGCATGTTCGGCACCTTCAAGTGGTAATTAATATTAATACAAAAATATATGAATTTCTTTTTAGCCTTTATCAGTAAATTTACAGGTAAGAAAAGTTCCATACCGTCATCTAAGTATCGGGGTCAATTTTTATTTAGGTATGTTCAACAGACTAATTCAATCTGGGAAGGAGAAGGAGATATACCATTTTAAAGCCCAGAGTTTCTTCTACAATTTAGCCTTTTTTAAATTTTTGAAATTTAGGCTTTATAAATTTATATATTATTAAGTGTAATAAAGATGAATTTTTAGGAAAAGCCAACAAAGCATTTTTAAAAAAAATTTTAAGTTAATTTTTGTAAAATTTTTTAGATTTCGAATGAAATATCGCCTTCCAAAAAATTACCTCTTGTTGAGTTATGTCATAAAGAAAGGCTAAAATTACTTAAAACAGGCAATTAACCTATGAGTAGCTAATTTAGAATGAGTATAAATTTTACTTTTATTTATTAAATTTATTCCAATTTTAATAAGCCCAATACGAACATTTACCATGTATAAATGTTAGTCCTAATTTGTAAATTTTAGCATTTGTCTTTACAAAGATGGCCAAATATGAATGATAAATAAAGCATATATTCCCATTAAATAGCAAATTTTATGGTTAAGCATTTACTAACCGGCATCAGCCATCTTCAATTGTTGTCCATTGCTCATCAATTTGAATTTCCCTTTTGTGAACATTTCCGCATTCAATGGTCGTCCATCTTTTGTCCATTCAATCTGTGGCAACGGAACACCTTCGTCAATTTCGCAGTTCAAAATCAATGATTGGTTTTGGATGAGTTGGTATCGGCTTTCTTGGCTTCCTTTCAATTTTGGTGGAATCAGCACCTGTGAAAAATAATTTAAATTAAATTAATTGGCCATTGAAAATATGTAAATTATCTTTTAATATGCAAGTCATTAATAATTCCCCACTCTCTATTTTGAAGACCTATAGCTCCTCTCAAAGGGAACTTTAAAAATATTTTTATTACATTTTCTTAGTTCCCTAAAGCTCTATAAATTCCGCTATAATTTTTTAAAAAATGTCCTCAAATTAAGGAGTTAGACCCAAAATCTTCACAAATTTTGAAGGGTTGAAAAATAATTCCCCATGGGGTATTAAAAGAGCATTTATGGTATTAAAAATTGAAATAATTTTATTGAATACTGATTGAGTATAGCTTGAAAAAGTCCAAAAGTTTTTGGACTATAATTCAACTAGGTCAATGCCAATTGGGAAAAACGATATACTATTCGAAAAGCCCAAAGTGCCCTCTTATAAAATAGCTTAAAATATAAATTTAATTTTAAATTATCGTTTAAAGAAAATTAGTAGTTTTAAATAAAGTGGGAAAAAAGTTTAGTTCTTTTGGAAAAATATAATTTTTCTCCAATTAATTTTTAATAATTTTAGAATACATTAAGGCCATTTTGTAGAGGAAACTCATACCTTTCGAATGCTATATTGTTTTCACAGATTAGCTATTGCCTTGTTGAGCTAATAAGGGCAAAAAAGCTTATTAGGTAATTAAATTGCTGTAATCATTGGCTGTTGATTTCAACCATTACCATTTCGACAATTTTTATTCAACTTACAACTAATTTGAATTCCTTTTTTGCTTGTCCTGCCAAATTTTCGGCCAAACATGCAAATTTGCCCGAATCCTCGTCCATTGCATTCATCAATGTCATTCGTTTGCCTCCGTCCAACAATTGAATGTTGTCCTCCACAACGGAGAGTGGAATTTCCTCCTGGGTCCATTCAATTTTCACATCCGTTGCGCCCGGATTTTCCAAAAGAGGGCATTCAAATGTGATTGGTTGGCCAATTGGGACCTGCGCAAAAAAAATTGGTAGGCATAAAATGTTGATGCTCTTCGTTGAAAATGGTCATTTTGTTTTTACCGAAATCAAAAATTGTACTTTTTAATGTATATTTATAAATATATTTAAGAATTTTTGGTTGTCAATTGTTATTGTCATCCAGGGCTGGAACCGGAACTCGAAAAAATCGGAATTCCGGCATTCGGAATCGGAATTCGGAATTCCGGTTCCATCCCTGTTATCATCCATAAAATAAAGTAATTCTATTTCTCTTGCTCTTTCTTACGTCCATTTCTATATGGAAGGTCCATTTTCCCTCATTTCTATTCCAGCAGTTACCATTTCCCCTTCGTTAGCCCATTCCCCATTTCCCTTGGTTTTCAATTTCAAAGGGAAGGGGATACACGATACAGTATTTTTCCCTCAAATGTCCATCATTTCCCTTTCATCTTCAAGTATCCGTTTTTTCCTTTGAAGTTCCCTCCTTTCCAATTTCGAACATCCATTTCTCCCCTTTCTCTTCCCTAACAAAATTTACTCACCTCCAATTCTGTCAAATTTTCGGCATCTTTGATCCTTGGCTGCATGATCACCCGAATTTGGAATGTTTTCTCCGCTTTTCCGGCCTCATTTTGTGCCAAACATGTGTAGGCACCGGCATCGCCATTGCCAAGATTTTTGACAAAAAGGAAATGATTTTCCTTCAAAAGCTGTAATAAATGGGATTAATTTAATTAATTTGATGGAATTTTTGGCGGTGGTAAAACTAACTTCCAAATGTTCATAAATATCCACCAGCGGGCTTTTGTCTTTTGTCCAACTGATTGTTGGCGACGGTGAACCCTCGGCATTGCATTGTAAATCCATGGATTGGCCTTCAACATATTCCATTTGTTCCAATCCGGGCCCATCAATTTGTGGAGGAACTATTATTATTATTATAAAAAAGGATGGTATTTTATTTAATTTGCATTCAGAAATCCTAAATTTACAAACCATATATACCTTTAGAAAGAGTTCTACTCATTATTTGATTTTATTTTGGTTTAGGTTTAATCAATTCTTACTTAGTTTTGAACATTAAACCAAAATGGGTTTAAACCGTTTAATACCCTTTAATTATTGACCAAACCAAAATTGGTTTAAACCGTTTAATACCCTTTAATTGTTGACCAAACCAAAATGGGTTTAAACCGTTTAATACCCTTTAATTGTTGACCAAACCAAAATTGGTTTAAACCGTTTAATACCCTTTAATTGTTGACCAAACCAAAATGGGTTTAAACCATTTAATACCCTTTAATTGTTGACCAAACCAAAATGGGTTTAAACCGTTTAATACCCTTTAATTATTGACCAAACCAAAATTGGTTTAAACCGTTTAATACCCTTTAATTGTTGACCAAACCAAAATGGGTTTAAACCGTTTAATACCCTTTAATTGTTGACCAAACCAAAATGGGTTTAAACCGTTTAATACCCTTTAATTGTTGACCAAACCAAAATGGGTTTAAACCGTTTAATACCCTTTAATTGTTGACCAAACCAAAATGGGTTTAAACCGTTTAATACCCTTTAATTGTTGACCAAACCAAAATGGGTTTAAACCGTTTAATACCCTTTAATTGTTGACCAAACCAAAATGGGTTTAAACCATTTAATACTCTTTAATTGTTGACCAAACCAAAATGGGTTTAAACCGTTTAATACCCTTTAATTGTTGACCAAACCAAAATGGGTTTAAACCGTTTAATACCCTTTAATTGTGGACCAAACCATAACAAATTATATACCATTCAATGCGTCTTCACCAGCTCTATCCAATTTTGGTTATATTTGGTTTGGGAATGTGGGACAAACCCTCTTATAAACCATTATAATTATTTTAGTTTTTAATCTTTTTCAGCATTAATTAATACTAAAAGCAAAAACCCACTCAAAATGTTCAATTGGAATTGGACACTGGTTTCGCCGGCAAAATTGCTGACTTTACAAGTGAACGGGGCCGCATCCTCTCGGCGAACATTTATGACCGTAAGGCGGGTTCTGTCCTCGGACAAAGTGTGCCGAATTGTGCCCTCCTCAATTGGTTTTCCCTTTTGGAACCATTGAATTTTGACTGAATCAGCCAAAGTGTCAGCGGAAAGTGGACATTCAAATGTGACCGAATTGCCTTCATATGCTTCCATTTTTTCGGCGATTTCTTCAGTCTCATTTTTGTCATCCTTTTTCGAAGGACCAATCAGTCTGGGCGGTGACATTATCTGCATAAGTATTTTTAATTAAAGCCATAGACATCAAGCATTCGAAACAAGTCACTCTATAAGCTACTGGGCAGTTCTTTTAGCCTTATTAACTCATTAATAAGGAAGCAACCAATTAGGGAAACAATATATCATTCGAAAGCCTTAAAATTCCTCAAAAATTGGCTTAAGTAATTTTTTGAAATCTTACTTGCAAGAAAAGCGGCTTTATTTTTAAAAATTTTGGTTTATTACATTCAAAAACATAGCCTAAAAACTAATTATAAAATTTAAAAATGCAATTTTTTAAATTTAGTTCTTTTCAGATAAATAGAATATCATCCAAAATTGTTAATTTCCTTATTGAGCTATTATCAAAATAATGACCCAGTAGTAAAATAGTAACTTATCATTTATCAATTTGCATTCACCCCAAAATCAGCTTAAGTTTTACCAAAATTTGTCATAAAATTCTAATAAGTCTTATAATATTATTTTTCCATTATTTTACAATCAAATATGAATAAAAATAAGAATTTCAAAAAATATTTTCTCAAATTCTGAAGTAGAGAGAAGCGTTAAGTATCGTAAAATACCCCCTAAAGTCGAGGAATTGACCCTAATTAATAAAATTTAAATTTTCAGCCACACACCTGAACAACAAAATCCAATTTGGCAGTGCCGGCTTTGTTGGTCACAATGCAGGCATATTTAAATTCGCCATCCGCCGAACCGGTCACTTGGAGACGGCTTAAATTTCGTGTTGGGCTGAACAAATGATTGATTCCACTTTCATCGTGCCGAATTGTCTCGCCTTCCTTCAATTCCAGTGGAATTCCATTGAGAAGCCATTCCACGGTGGGTGGAGGATTGCCACCCGAAATTGGGCACCACAGTTCGCCTTTTTGCCCCACAATCAATTGGACACGCTTTGCTTCAATTTGTTGTTGTTGCGATGGACCATCGGTTTCATTTGAGAATGCAAATAATTCGCCAAAATTTGGAGGAACTAAATTCAATATGGGGAAAATGACATTTAGGAGTGAGGCAAATTCAAATTTTCCTAAAAAATTTCCTCTGATATCGCAAAATTATAAATTAATAAAAATGAATGGAATCCAGCTTTTTTTACTTGTTAATCAGAATCAGAATATATTCAAATTTCAAAATGAAACTTCTATATGAAGAATGGGATATTCTTTTAGTACTATAAACTTATTAGCCTAATAAAATCTAGCTCCGAGATTTAAAATGTCAAACATTTTAGCCCTGCTGAATCAATTTGCATAAAAAATAAATTTCTTTGTGTTTTAAAATTGGTGAACTAAAGTTGGATCCGTTCTTTTAATTGATTAATATATAATATAAAAAACTTGAAATTCGTTAATTTTGAATTATTTTTTAGTTAGAATAAATCTACTAAACCACTTTTAAGTATCTTATTAAAGTTTCTATATCAATTCACTATCATATTCCGGAAAATTTCTATAAAATTATCCAAAAATTCCCGTTTTTAGGGTAATTGTAGAAAAAAAATGTTGGGATGGGAGAAAAGATTATCCAATCACTTGCCTAGAATGTCCAATTGAAATTGCTTCTCCGATTGACCAACAGAATTTCGGACCAAACACGCATAAATGCCACGATTTTTGGTGAATTGCACTTCCGGAATGTGTAATCGACTTCCACCA